>JAWZYU010000020.1:33170355-33753606 GCA_038380435.1 Ryuthela nishihirai | reverse complement strand
GGTCAGGTCTCAAGGACCCCGAAAGCTCAGAGAAGGTTGGGGGAGGAGACCCACTGGAACAACTGTTGAGAGGCAGATGTTAGCCTCCAGTCAAAGCCATCCAGCGTGTTCTTTAACATGCACAGGGTATGGCTCTCCCACACACGGAACCACGGCTTAACATTCCATCCGACGGGCGGCGGTCTTCCCAAGCCCATTGGTGTCCCCTACTGACCGTGGCAGGGCGGCGAGTATTGCGGATATAAATCTTAATGCTGACCCAGCTGGGTCTCAAACCTGGGATCTGCAGATTAAGAGCCTGGCGTGCTATCGATTGAGCCACCCCCGCCCCAATATACTTACTGACGCCCTTATTTAGATACGGGCTTTTTTTACCCTTCAAACAGTTGTTTATAAAAGAGATCTGAGAGTCACCTTTCAGTATTTCTGTGATAAACCAGTGTTTCTCAACTTTTATAAAATAACGTCTCTTTTTTTTAAAGTTTAAGTATTTTTTCTACCATTGCAACAAATTGGATGTAAAAGCGCTGTAAAATGAAAAAAAAAACATTTTATTCACTCAAAAAACCCTCGTGCATATTGAGACCATATCATGTTGTTGTCGAGAGTTCACACTTGTATTCATGCACCCCCCGCCTTCTCTCGCATATCCCTTAGGGACATGCGTACCCTCTGTTGAAAAACATTTTAAGAAGCCATAAAGAGAAGGATGAGAGGGGTGAGAGACTATGAGAAAGAGCTTCTTCATGAGAAAGAGCTTCAGTGCGAAAGATGACACAATTCGTTATCCGATGCTCGAACACAGATCCTTTGATCCGTAGCCAAGCACGCTAACCACTCGCCTCTAAGCGACATTATTTTTGCACACAATGGGCTAAATGACTAGGCCACAAGGACCCCAAGAGGCTCAGAGAAGGTTGGGGGAAGGTGACCCACTGGACAGTTGTTAAGAGACAGATGTAGCTCCCGTCAAGGCCATTAAGCGTGTTCTTTAACGTGCATAGAATATGGCTTGGGTTGGGTTGTTTTACCTCTGAGCGGCACTTTTTTGGATTGGATTGGATTGTTTTACCTCTGAGCGGCACTTTTTTGCACACCATGGTCTAAATGGCCAGGTCACATGGACCCCTAAGGCTCAGGGAAGGTTGGGAAAGGGGACCCACTGGAACAGCTGTTGGGAGACAGATGGTAGCCTCCGGTCAAGGCCATCCAGCGTGTTCTTTAACGCGCACACGGTATGGCTCTCCCGCACACGGGGCCACGGCTTAACGTCCCATCCGACGGACGGCGGCCTTTCCAAGACGATCGGTGTCCCCTACTGACCGTGGGCAGGGCGGGAAAATTTTGCGGAGATAAATCTCAACGCTGACCTAGCTGGGACTCGATCCTGGGAACTACAGATTACGAGCCTGGCGCGCTACCGACTGAGCCACCCCCGCACCGTATAGAATATGGCTCTCCCGGACAAGAAGCCACGGCTTAACGTCTCATCGGACGGTCTTTCCAAGTACATTGGTATCCCCTACTGACCGTGGGCAGGGCGGAGAGTTTTGTGGAAATAAATCTCAATGCTGGCGTAGGTGGGACTCCAATCTGAAAATTGCAGATTATGAGCCTGGAGCTCGACCAACTGAGCCACCCCCGCTCCGAAGTTATATTCCGAAGAAGAAAGCAATAACAACGAAATTCTAGAAAATTTTGATAGGGCAGTGTATTGAATATTTTTGAGAACTAAAAACGCGTGTGTTGGGTTGTTTTACCTCTGAGCGGCACTTTTTTGCACACCATGGGCTAAATGGCCAGGTCACATGGACCCCGAAGGCTCAGAGAAGGTTGGGGGAGGGGACCCACTGGAACAGCTGTTGGGAGACAGATGGTAGCCTCCCGTCAAGGCCATCCAGTGTGTTCTTTAACGTGCACAGGATATGGCTCTCCCGCACACGGGACCACGGCTTAACGTCCCATCCGACGGACGGCGGCCTTTCCAAGTCCATCGGTGTTCCCTACTGACCGTGGGCAGGGCGGGTAATTTTTTCGGAGATAAATCTCAACGCTGACACAGCTGGGAAAAACGCGTGTGACACTCTCGGACTCGCACAAACGAAAAAAAAAAGACATTAGGAAACCAGTCTACAAATAGCCTTTTTTGTTTACATTAAGTACCCAACAACGGCATCAGCTTAAATTACTAACGTGGATTTAAAAAAAAACACTCACACGCATACATGATAAGAAGACACACACACACAGAGAAAACCATCGTGCATTTAGAGACCATATCATGTTAGCAGCGAGAGTACACAAGAGTTTAGGACAAGCCACGGGTAATAAAGTCCCATGCTTTCCTTCCTGAGCACAGTTCACTAAGATGTCGCCGCGAGGTGAAAAAAAACTGGCATCATTTCCAAGTGTCACCCACGCTAAGAAGACTATTGATCTGGCCGATGTACTGGCATCTGCCAGCAAGTCTTCTACCCTGACACGTTGAAGCACTCAGAAGAGTTATGTGCGAGATCTTTTAAGGGTGGAAATTCGGGTAAAAACTGTCGATCGTACTCTTGCGCTAGAAAGTTACTTATTTAAGCGATAGGCTACTCTTCAGATGTCTTAAAGTGGTACTCGAGTATGCTCTTAAGTGTATCGATTTTTCCCATATTCAGTAGTTGTCTAAAGATCGTATTGATGTTTTCTAGACAGCAGAAAAGGAATGGACATCAAAATATCCACGCTTCTGCATCTACGGTTATTAATGTAATTTGGCTGGTAAATATTTTAGAGGGAATTTATTTTCCTTACAGTCTTATTCCTTTATTATGATTTTACATTATTTTTTTCAGAATCTCATGCATTTTTAATACAGTCACACATAGATTGGGTTGTTTTACCTCTGATTGGCACTTTTTTGCACACCATGGGCTAAATGGCTGGGTCATATGGACCCCGAAGGCTCAGAGAAGGTTGTGGGGAGGGGATCTACTGGAACGGCTGTTGGGAGACAGATGGTAGCCTCCCGTCTAGGCCATCCAGTGTGTTCTTTAACGTGCACAGGGCATGGCTCTCCCGCAAACGGAGCCACGGTTTAACGTCTCATACGACGGACGGCGAACCATTCCAAGCCCATCGGTGTCCCCTATTGACCGTGGGCAGGGCGGGGAATTTTGCGGAGATAAATTTCAACGCTGACCCAGCTGGGACTCGAATTCTTGCGATAGAAAATTACTTATTTAATGATTTTTTGCTCAGGTTTTATTGAGTGATTTTTAGCTCAGGATGAACTGGGAACTACAGATTATGAACCTGGCGCGCTACAGAGTGAACCACCCCCTCCCCCAGGTCATAAGGACCCCAAGGGCTCAGAGAAGGTTGGGGGAAGGGGACCCACTGAACAGCTGTTGAGAGACAGATGTTAGCCTCCCGTCAAGACCATCCAGTCTGTTCTTTAATATGCAGATGCTATGGCTCTCCTTACACGGAATCACGTTTTAACGTCCCATCCGACGGACGGTTGCTTTACAAGCTCATCGGTGTCCCCTGCTGAGGGAGGGCAGGACGGAGAGTTTTGCGGAGATTAATCTCAACGCTGGCCCAACTGGGACTAGAACCTGGGTGATCTGACGCGCTACCAATAGAGCCACCCCTGCCATTAATCAAAAGGATTCCAAATTATGGTGCGAGGTTGAAGAAGAGCCCTCACCGGATAAAATTAGGGGGCATTAGAGTATCTTTCTAAAAAAATTTTGCCTGCTTTTTTATTGTTCGCAGAGTGTCCGTATCTTGAACAAGGAGCACGGCAGTATTCAAGTTGACGGACGGTGCTTTTCAAAGCCGATCACTGTCCCACTTTCTCACAAGTGTTAGTAATAACTGCACTTGACATCCAAAGATGGTTTCATTCTTGTTGGCACATAAACAAAAGCTTCTGACAAATGCTTTTACATCGTCATGATATTCATCCCCCCTTCCTTTCCCCCTCGAATCCCTTTTCTTCTCAAAATCTGTGTTCACTGCGTCACATTCCTTTCTCGTTGTTCCCGATTCCAATGAAATTTTTGGAATCTTGCCATCTTCTTATTCTTTTAAAACATGAAAATTTATTATCCAATTACCCCCAAGCATTACTTACCATAATGCTATCTCATTTTTTTTAATAAGCGTATTGTTTTTTCGTTTCAGTGATGGATAAAACTTATGCAGTTTCGAATTATAAGGAAATTAGTTATTGAATGAACCGAGCCGATTTTCAGAGCGAACGATGAAAACATTCCGAACTTCCGCTTGAGTTAACATTTATTTACGGGCGGTGTGTTATGGACGGAATAGGCATGTCCCAATTTCGATAATACCATGAACTGCTATACAAAATTGGGGGGGGGGGGGCTCAGTCTGTAGCGCGCCAGGCTCGTAATCTGTAGTTCTCAGGTTCTAGTTCCAGGTGGGTCAGCGTTGAGATTTACCTCCGCAAAATTTCCCGCCCTGCCCACGGTCAGTAGAAGACACCGATGGGCTTGGAAAGGCCGCCGTCCGTCGGATGGGACGTTAAGCCATGTCTCCGTATGCGGGAGAACCCATACCCTGTGCACTTTAAAGAACACGCTGGATGGTCTTGACAGGAGGCTACCATCTGTCTTCCAACAGCTGTTCCAGTGGGTCCTCTCCCTCAACCTTCTCTGAGCCTTCGGGGTCCTTGTGACCTGGTCATTTAGCCCATTGTGTGCAAAAAAAGTACCGCTCAGAGGTAAAACAACCCAAACATGGTCGAGTTACCTCTGAGCGGCACTTTTTGCACACAATAGGTTAATTGACTACCTCGCAAGAACACCCCCCCCCCCGGTGGGCTAGACAGTGTTAGGAAACAGAAGGAAGCTTCACTTCGAGGCCATCGAGAGTGTTCTTTAACGTGCGCACGGTATGTCTCTCCCGAACACGGAGCTACGGCTTAAAGTACCATCCGACGGACGGCGGCTTTCTATTCGTATCGGTGGGCCCTTTCTCACTGAGAGAAGGATGTATTGGCAGACCTGTATGCAAGGTTGGTTTTTTTTTACCTGTAGTGGCAATTTCTTTTACATACAATTGGCTAAATGACCAACCAGGTCACAAGGGCCCCGAAGGCTCAGAGAAGGAGAGGGAAGGATTTTGGGTTGGGTTGTTTTACCTCTGAGCTGCACTTTTTTGCACACCATGGGCTAAATGGCCAGGTCCCATGGACCCCGAAGGCTCAGAGAAGGTTGGGGGAGGGGACCCACTGGAACAGCTGTTGGGAGACAGATGGTAGCCTCCCGTCAAGGCCATCCAGCGTGTTCTTTAACGTGCACAGGGTATGACTCTCCCGCACACGGGGCCACGGCTTAACGTCCCATCCGACGGACGGCGGCCTTTCCAAGCCCATCGGTGTCCCCCTACTGACCGTGGGCAGCGCGGGGAATTTTGCGGAGATAAATCTCAATGCTGACCCAGCTGGGACTCGAACCTGGGAACTACAGATTACAAGCCTGGCACGCTACCGACTGAGCCACCCCCGCCCCAAAGAGGGAAGGAGGATTTGTCTTTATGATATCATACGGTTTGTCCGTAACAATGGACATCTGTTAAGACACCGGTGGAAGACTCCCAGCAAATCAATCTAGCCTGTTCTTTTAGGAATACCGGGCATGGCTCTCCTGCACATAGGACAGCGGCTTAACGTCCCATACTACAGATAGCTGCCTTTCCAAGCCCATCGGTGTCCCCTTTCTTATAGAGCGAAAGGGGTTAGCGGAAATAAATTTCAACACTGACAAAGTTTGAACTCGAACACGGGAACCGCAGTTTTCGAGCCTGGCGCCCTACCGATGAAGTCGACACCCACTTTTCTTTTATTCTGACTATTTATTCTATACTTAATAATTATCGTGTAGCATATCAATATATAATTCGTACAAATTCCCTAATTTCTAGCCTTCCGAGTGGTGTTAAAAAAAAATAAATACCCCCTCAAGCAGCTGCTTGCCACAGAGGTCTGACAGGAGCCTGCCAGTTTATATGCCATAGTAGAAGGTCTGAGAGGATGGCAGGACCTCAGCAGAAAAACGACACATACATCCATGCCTTATCCGGGGCTCGAACCCAGGTCCCGTAGATCAGTAGCCAAGCGTGCTAACCACTCGGCCACGGGACGGCTCATACTTTACCAATTAGTCTCAATGGCAATAGGACTGGGAAAAACGCACGACCGAGCAAAATACAATCATATCACGATTTACGTCATTAAAGCGAGAAGAAACAGAGACTTCATTTACTAAATAGTCGGGTAAAATGATTAAAAACTAGAAGATTAAGATGGAGTGCTCGTTTAAAGAAAAAATGACGTATTTTATTTTCTGTATTTGGCACTCTCCAAAAGTGGAAATTTCAATTAAAGGGCAATTGGAAAAAATGTATCTAACATTTTATTAGTAGCTATGCAACTCAAAACGTATTTTTTGTTTACCTCAAAAAACAAATTATGTTTCGTTATCGTTGCAGTTTTTTTTTTTGGGTTGCTCTACCTCTGAGCGGCACTTTTTTGCACACAGTGAAATAAATGGCCAGGTCACAAAGACCCCGAAGGCTCAGAGAAGGTTGGGGGAGGGGACCCACTGGAACAGCTGTTGGGAGACAGATGGTAGCCTCCCGTCAAGGCCATACAGTGTGTTCTTTAACGTGCACAGGGTATGGATCTTCCGTACACGGGGCCACGGCTTAACTCCCATCCGATGGACCGTGGCTTTTCCAAGACCCATCGGTGTCCCCTACTGACAGTGGGCAGGATGGGGAGTTTGCGGAAATAATCTAACGCTGACCCAGCTGGGGCTTGAACCTGGGAACTGCATATTACGAGCCTGGCGCGCTACCGACTGAGCCACTCCCGCCCCATTGTTGCAGTTATAACCCTCTTGACCTTCACATTGAATCACTCAAATTTCAAGCATAAATAGATTTTCTGCAATTTCCAGATGTTTTTATATTATACAACATTATTAAAGTAGTGGAAGATTCCAAAGTGCAAATACTAATATTTTATCAATGCCTATCCAACCTATCCCCCCCCCACTCTCCCCCCCCCAAAAAAAAGTCGGTAGCGCGCCGGGCTCGTAATCTGCAGTTCTGAGTTTCGAGTCTCAACTGTGTCAGCATTAAGATTTATCTCCTCTAAACGTCGACCATTCCCTCGATGGGGGGCGGGGGTGGCTCAGTCGATAGCGCGCCAGGCTCGTAATCTCTAGTTCCCAGGTTCAAGTCCCAGCTGGGTCAGCGTTGAGATTTATCTCCGCAAAATTCCCCGCCCTGCCCACGGTCAGTAGGGGACACCGATGGGCTTGGAAAAGCCGCTGTCCGTCGGATGGGACGTTAAGCCGTGGCCCCGTGTACGGGAGAGCCATACCCTGTGCACGTTAAAGAACACGCTGGATGGCCTTGACTGGAGGCTACCATCTGTCTCCCAACAGCTGTTCCAGTGGGTCCCCTCCCCCAACCTTCTCTGAGCCTTCGCGGTCCATATGACCTGGCCATTTAGCCCATGGTGTGCAAAAAAGTGCTGCTCAGAGGTAAAACAACCCAAATTCCCTCGCTGAGGAAGAGGGCACCGATGAACTTGGAATAGCCGCCGACCATCGGACGAGTCGTAAAGTGGTGACACTGTGTGCAGGAGAGTCATACCCTATACATTTTAAAAACACACTGGATGCCCTTAATGAGAAACTGATCTGTTTCCTAACAGCTGCCCAGTGAGTCTCCTTCTCCAAGCGTCTCTGAGCCCTTGGAGTCTTTGTGACCTGGCCACTTAGTCCAGTGTGTGGGGAAAAAAATGCCGCTCGGAGGTGAAGCAACCCAATCAACAAAGAATTTTTATCTTTAAAAAAAAAAAGATTGAATATCTACAGACAGACAGCAGACAACGACAGAGTGAAACATTAGCTCGTTTTTCGAAAACGAGCTTAAAAATTAAGAATATAACTTACTTTTTCGATTAGGACCACAAATTAAAAATCTACTTATTCCGTTATTTTTCAAAAACACCAGAATTAGACCATCAACGGCTTTAAGTGTCGATACGATAGAAGATTCTGAACGTTACAACAATTTCGTTAAAACGTTAAAACGAAGAGACCGCTCACTTGGAGGAGAGAAAGTTCCAGCTGAAGAGAATCCAGCAAATCTTGGTTTAACCGTCTTAGATAAAAACGAAAGCTAGACTGAAATATTTCCCTAAACGTTTCATCTTTAACGCATATCAGCATTCTTTATTGTCTACGAAACGGGATAATTCTAGAACAAAGTGTTCCCCTAACTGAATCGATATTATTACGACCGAATCAAGGTTACTGCTGTACGAAAAGTATTGTACATGGTAAACAGTTTAAGCTTGATCTTTATTGTATTTCTCGAAAGCACGTGAATTTTATGTGAAAAATGGAGGAAAAAACATTTTCGTAATTGCTTTCCTGAAGTGTAATTACGAGATAATTTTTAGTACCAAGATGTCGCAATGTGAATTATTATTGTTTACGTTGTTGGAACAGACAGATGAAGGCCATAAAATAAACATTAAATGTCCTTTATATGACAGCTGTGTGCTTTACATGTTGACTATTAGAATTACTTTGAAAGTGAATTGCTAGAGTTCACTGCATGAGGAGCTTTATCTGCACGCGTGTGTGGATTTCTTCATCTGCGCATGCGCGTTAGTTTCTTCATTTGCACACTATGCATCATGTCGCTCCACGATTGGCTAATATCACTTAGTCTAGATGAAATAAAGATGAATGAGGGATCTAAAAATAGCCGGCGCATCCCTGATAATCTGATGCTGAATCTAATTGGATGATGAAGAAGAGCAGTGAAGGATTGGTAGAGAGAAATCGCATGCAAATATAACTGCCATAATTTTTCAGAACAAATTAACTCAGTGGAGTATTCAGGCATGTTAGAGAAACCATGGATAATAGACATTACTCGAAACCAGTGTGATCCAAATGCTTTCCCTTTAAAAAGGGTTGGGTTGTTTTACCTCTGAGCGGCACTTTTTTGCACACCATGGGCTAAATGGCCAGGTCACATGGACCCCGAAGGCTCAGAGAAGGTTGGGGGAGGGGACCCACTGGAACAGCTGTTGGGAGACAGATGGTAGCCTCCCGTCAAGGCCATCCAGCGTGTTCTTTAACGTGCACAGGGTATGGCTCTCCCGCACACGGGGCCACGGTTTAACGTCCCATCCGACGGACGGCGGCCTTTCCAAGCCCATCGGTGTCCCCTACTGACCGTGGGCAGGGCGGGGAATTTTGCGGAGATAAATCTCAACGCTGACCCAGCTGGGACTCGAACCTGGGAACTACAGATTACAGCTTGGCGCGCTACCAACTGAGCCCCCCCCCACTTTAAAAAGAAACGCATCTTGTGATCCCGTAATCAAAAATTAATAACTGATTTCTATCTTTCTTTCATGATCGCGCAGTTTAAACAATTATTACCGAAAGAACTTCCAATTTTTTTTTCTTACTTGCGTGTTGGCGGGGGGGGGGGGGTTTGGCTCAGTGCATATCACGCCAGGCTCTTAATCTGCTGCTCCCAGGTTCGAGTCCCAACAGTTCCTGCTTCGAGATTTATCTCCGCAAAACCTCTGCCCTGTCCTCGGTCAGTAGGGGAATCTAAAGAGCTCGGAAAGGCCGCCATCCGTCGAATGGGACGTAAAGCCGTGTGCGGAAGAACCATACCCTGTGCACGTTAAAAAACACACTGGATGGCCTTGACGGTAGGCTACCATCTGCCTCCCAACAGCTGTTCCAGTGGGTCCCCTCCCTCAACATTCTCTGAGCCTTCGGGGTCCTTGTGACCTGGTCATTTAGCCCACTGTGTGCAAAAAAGTGCCGCTCAGAGGTAAAACAGCCCAACCCAGTCCCTTCGGTCAGAAAGGGGACACCGCCGTGTGACCCTTTGCAGGATAACCCTGTTCACGCTAAAGAGCACGCTCGATGATCTTGACAGGAAGCTACCATCTGTTCCCTAACCGATCTCCAGTGGCCTTCCTCAATCCTTCTCTGAGCCCTCGGGGTCTTTGTGACTGGTCATTTAGCCCATTATGTGCAAAAAAGTACAGCTCAGTGATAAAATCCAACCTTGCGTCTTAGAACTAATCCAATTTGTGCACAGATGTAAAATACAAAAAAAAACTTTATAAACTTCGGAATTTTTTATAACGGAGAGTAGATTTTCACAATGGCATTTCGATACAATTCTCGCCTGCACATTGCAATTAGAATCAGTCACAATGAAATGCAGGTTAACCCACAGACGACATAGTTAAGTTTCCTTTCAAAGGCATCCTTAACTCCACATTTCAATTGTTTCTGAGAGAAACCATCCTCTCTAAATTGCAACACACTTCGGTTTTGCATTCGTAATTTCTCAATGCAATCTAACCGAGGAAAACAAAAATATTCACAATTCTAGGCCATTTTGCTGCCAATGTTGCGGGGCGAGCTTTATTCACAGTCACCCAGTTTTGCCGCATGCGAGCAGTTCCTATCTGATGGAAACCAAACAAACAACCGCCGTTACTTTTCACTTCCGAAATCCACTTTTCACAGAAGAAGGACACCATTAATCATCTTGCATTCCCTCCCTGCGTGCCCGATGTGCTCTACATATACTACATCCTCATCCTCTTAAAAAAACAGAAAACTGCGGAGCCATTTTTTTTCTTTCATCTGAAGTCTATAGGAGAGATTCCCTGTGGCAATTTAAATCCACAAATGTCATAAAAGAAACATTTCTGACTTGGCTGGATATCGTTCGGAGCTTTTTCCAATTCACTCGTGATCACGAGGAAGAATAATGCAAAAAAAAAAAGGGAAGGAGGGTAGTGGTGGTGAGGGGGGGGATTTTTTGTTTCCAATCTCTTACACACACACACCTTCACGCCTTTTGCAGCACGTGTGGATTTCTTGTTCGGGTGGTGATGGAGCGAAGAATCACAAAAACAGAACAAGAACTTCTCTTTGACAGTTTGAGTTCATCTTAAACAAAAAAGTAAACAGGAAGAAAAGAAAACAGAATGAAAAGTAAACTTTCATTCGCACTGTGTTGAATACGGAAGCGATTTCGAAGTCGTCACTGATACGAAAAATGCCTACGTATGGTTGGTTTTTGAACTCCGAGCGACGCTTTTAACGCGTTGTTTTACCTCTGAACGCCATTTTTGTGCACCCGATAGGCTAAAAGGCCAGGTCACAAGGACCCCAAGGATATTGGAGAAGGTAGGTGGAAGGAAACCCAGGACAGCGCTTTAGAGAATTCGTGATCGAAAAATTGAACCCAGACTCATGTCTTCTTAGAAGTGGGGGTTGACTCAGTCGGTTGCCCTTCAGATTCATAATCTACAGTTCCCAGGTTCGAGTCCTACCTCTACCAGGGTTGACATTTATCCGCGCTAAATTCCACTTTACCCTCAGTCAGAAAGGGAACACCGATGGTCTTGGAAGACCCGCCTTACATCTGATGGGATGTTAAGCCGCGGTCCCATGTGTAAGAGAGTTATCCCTATGCACTTTAAAAAAAAAACTGAATGGCCTTGACGGAAGGTTACCATCCATCTCCTAACAGCCACCGAGTGGGTTCTGTACTCCTCAACCTTATCTGAGCGGTGGAGGTCTTCCTTTAAAAATCAGAAGCCCGAGAGTTAAACGTCTCTTTTAAACAACCGATGGTTATGAAATTGAAGGGTTGGGTTGTTTTACCTCTGAGCGGCACTTTTTTGCACACATGGGCTAAATGGCCAAATCATACGGACCCCGAGGGCTCAGAGAAGGTTGGGGGAGGGGACCCACTGGAACAGCTGTTGGGAGACAGATGGTAGCCCCTCGTCAAGGCTATCCAGCATGTTTCTTTAACGTGCACAGGATATGTCTCTCCCGCACACGAGCCCACGCTAAACGTCCCATCCGACGGACTGCGGCCTTTCCAAACCCATCGGTGTCCCTTACTGACCGTGGGCAAGGCGGAGAATTTTGAGGAGCTAAATCTCAACGCTGACCCAGCTGGGACTCGAACCTGGGAACTACAGATTACGAGCCTGGCGCGCTACCGACTGATCCCACCCCCCGCCCATTGAAATTGAAGGGTAAATACAGTTAAATAAGACTTTATATGCAAAGCCTACGATTAAATTCTTATAAGGTTAGTGGATGAAATTACTACTAGACGAAAACACTTCAGTGAAGTAGCAGCATGAAGAGAATTATCAAAAAACTCAAGTGGCGCTTCATTACAAGCCATTCTTTAAGCAGAGCTAAATTAAATGAAGCAGCTGCCATTTCATGTCTCTCTCAATGGCTGAAGAGAGCCCTTGAGGCACTCAGGGGGTGTGTGGATATCGTGGGCAAACAAGAAGCCAATTACGATATACGTAGTTACAAGGGAAAAGTAATGTTTTGCAAAATGAATCGATTGGAAGAATCAGCCGATCGTCATAGCTCCTAGAATTAAAGAGTGATATTTCAAATTATGCGAAATAATTAATGAGCTTAGGTTTTTGTTCTCTGAGCAGCACTCCACGCCCTGACCTCTGTCAGTAGGGGACACTGATGGGTTTGTAAAGTTCGCCGTCCCTCCAATGGGATGTTAAGCCGTGACCCCGTGTGCTGGAGAGTCATACCCTGTGCACGTTAAAGAACACGCTAGATGGCCTTGACGGGAGACTACCATCTGTCTCCTAACAGCTGTCCAGTGGGTCCCCTCTCTCAACCTTCTCTGAGCCTTAGGAGTCCTTGTGACCTGGTCATTTAGCCACTGTGTGCAAAAAACTGCCGCTCAACCCAACCTTCTGAACAGCACTTTCTGTGCACACGAAAGCTTAAATAGCCATGTCATAAGGACCTTCGAGGGCTCAGTAAAGATTGCGAGGGGGGAGATCCACTGGATTGTAACCACCCGTCAAGGCCATTTAGCATGTTTTTTAACAGGGTATAGCTGTCCTCACACACGGCTCTACGTCACATCCGACGGACGGCAGCCTTTCCAAGCTCATCGACATCCCCTACTGACCGAGGGCAGGGTGTGGCTTTTGCGGAGATTAATCTCAACATTGACACAGGTTGGACTGAAACTTGGAAATTACAGATCACAGTCAGGCGCGCTACCGACTGAGCCAACCGTTGCCCCATTTAATGCAAGACATTTCTGTTTACGTTAATGTGCATAAATAAATAAATAAATACCCCCTCAAGCGGCTGCTTGCCACAGAGGTCTAACAGGACCCTGTCAGTTTATTTGCCATTGTAGAAGATCTGAGAGGATGGCAGGACCTCAGCAGAAAAACAACACATACATCCATGCCTTACCCGGGGCTCGAACCCAGGTCCCGTAGATCAGTAGCCAAGCGTGCTAACCACTCGGCCACGGGACGGCACGTTAATGTGTATACGAAGTATTTATGTCAGGAATGGCGGAATAATTTCCTTCTTTCTAAAACACTGGTTTCTAAACTTTTGGGAGTTGGACTTCTCTTGAACTCCGAAAATCTTGCCCTCCCCACTAGAGTTTTCCCAATATTCAAAAGATCTCTATCCCTTATTGGAGACGGGGTTGTCTAAACCGGTAGCGCATCAGGCTCGTAATCTACAGTTCTCAGATTCGAGTCTCAGCTGTTCTTGCCTCGAGATTGATCTTCACTAACCACCCACTCTGCCCTTGATCAGAAAAGGAAAGAACACCGATGAGCTAGGAGTGAGCCATGTGTCGGATGGGATTTTGGGTCGTTTTACCTCTGAGCTACACTTTTTTTGCACACCATCGGCTAAATGGCCAGGTCACAAGGACCCCGAAGGCTCAGAGAAGGATGGGGGAGGGGACCCATTGGAACAGCTGTTGGGAAACAAATGGTAGCCTCCCGTCAAGGCCATCCAGTGTGTTCTTTAACGTGCACAGGGTATAGCTCTCCCGCACAATGCGGCAACGGCTTAAAGTTCCATCCGACGGACGGCGGCCTTTCCAAGCCCATCGGTGTCCCTACTGACCGTGAGCATGTCAGGGAGTTTTGCGGAGATAAATCTCAACGCTGACCCAGCTGGGACTTGTCGGATGGGACGTAAAGCCGTGGTTCCACGTATAGGAGAGCCATATCCTGTGCATGTTTAAAAACACGTTGGATTGGCTATTTAGCTGGTTTGATCAAAGAAAGTTGATGGTTTGATTTCAGGAAGGTTAGCATTCAATATAGGCAGTTTACATTAAGAAAAGTTTCCAATATGCTGTGAAATCTGGTTTGCCTAAGGAAATAAGTGATATCCTAAAGAGGTTGCAGATTGTGCAGAATCCCATTGTAGGGATCACCTAATTCAGTTTTATATACTTTTGCATATTGCCGAGTAGTTAGCGTGCTTGGCTGCGGATTAAAAGGAACTGGGTTCGAACCCTGAATAAGGAAAAGATTATTCTCCTGAAGTCTCGGCTTCCTCATATCTCTAAGGCGTATTTATTGTACTGAATGACTCCTATAACACCTCTGTTGAAAGCAGCTACTTGAGGAGTAATCTATTTATCATCAGTTTAAAACAAAGACTATATATCTCTTTGTTTCTGCTGAAATTTTGTTTACAAGAGGTTTATTCGCATCCGGAGATTTTTCCACTCATCCATGGGGCGGGGGTGGCTCAGTCGGTAGCGCGCCAGGCTCGTAAAGTGTAGTTATCAGGTTCGAGTCCCAGCTGGGTCAGCGTTAAGATTTATCTCCGCAAAACTCCCCGCCTGCCCACGGTCAGTAAGGGACACCAATGGGCTTGAAAAGGCCGCCGTCCGTCGGATGGAACGTAAAGCCGTGATCTCGTGTGAGGGAGAGACATACCCTGTGCACGTTAAAGAACACGCTGGATGGTCTCGACGGGAGGCTACCATCTGTCTCCCAATAGCTGTTCCAGTGGGTCCCCTTCACCAACCTTTTCTGAGCCTTCGGGGTCCTTTGACCTAGCCATTTAGCCCATGGTGTGCAAAAAAGTGCCTCTCAGAGGTAAAAGAACCCATCCTACTCGTCCATCGAACTTGAGTAAAAAACAAACTCATCATTAATGAATTCAACTTAACACAGCCTCGTGCCATCACTGACATGTTTACCTAACTTTAGATAAACGTCATCGGTTACCAACACAAACATAATTTTCTAGTAACTGTTGCCCTGGCGACAGTTAATTCTTTGGAAGGTTTGTCACAACATTAAAAGTCTTTGCTCCAACGTAAATTACAGCTGACTTAAATCAGTAACTTCTTTGAGCAAGAAATCACCCAGTGACACTAAATGATGGCACTCTAAGTGCAAGGTGGATAAGCGTCATTAGCTATCCTATAGGGTGTAAAAGACTTGCTTAAGTCATTGATGCGAGATGTGGAGCAGATAGAAAGCGTGTCAGGATCAATAAGGCAACTGCAACACAAACTTGTAACCATGACACCAATGATACTCTATTGGACGAAGCGAACGTTCACATATCTCTTCTAACCCTAATAGTTATCCAGTGGGTCTCTTTTTATTAATTAACTCTGAGTCATTGGGGTCCTTATGATCTAGCTATTTAGCACATGTGTGCAAAAAAATCAAATCCCCTTCCCACAGAGGCGTGGGCTTTCCTCAGTCGGTAGCGCTCCAGGTTCGTAATCTGTAGTTCCCAGGTTCGAGTCCCAACTGTGCCAGCGTTGAGATTTATCTGCGATAAACTCTCAACCTGCCCTCTGCGAGAAAACGGGGCCGTCCGTCGGATGAGACGTTAATACGTGGCACCGTGTGCAGGACAGCCATACCCTGTACACGTTAAAGAACGCAATGGATAGGCGACAAGGCTAACACCTGTCTCTTAACAGCTGTCCAGTGGATTCCTTTTCCCCCACCCTTTAGGATCCTTGCCATCCCCTGCCCACGGTCAGTAGGGGACACCGATGGGCTTGGAAAGGCCGCCGTCCGTCGGATGGGACGTTAATCCATGGCCCCGTGTGCGGGAGAGCCATACCCTGTGTACGTTAAAGAACACGCTGGATGGCCTTGACGGGAGGCTACCATCTGTCTCCCAACAGCTGTTCCAGTGGGTCCCCTCCCCCAACCTTCTCTGAGCCTTCGGGGTCCATGTGACCTGGCTATTTAGCCCATGGTGTGCAGAAAAGTGTCGCTCAGAGGTAAAACAACCCAACCAGAGGCACACCTCTCAACTCTGAGAGGCACTTTTTTTGCACACAATGGGCTAAATGGCTAGGTCACAACGATCCCGGGGGCTCAGAGAAGGTTTGGGTAGACGACCCACTGGACAACTGTAGGGGAAACAGATGGTAGCCTCCCGTCCGTGAAGGTCATCCACATACGGAGCCTGCGCACGGAGCCGCGGCTTAACGCCATCTAACGGACGCACCCTTTCCAATTCCACCAATTGACCGAGGCCAGAATGGAGAGTTTTGCGGAGATAAATCTTAACGCTGGTCCAGCTGAGACTCGAACCCGGGAACTGCAGATTACAAATTTGGCGAGCTACAGACTGAGCCACCCCCGCCAACGATGTGAATAAAAATTTAAATTTTAGTTTTTGAAGTGAATAGGTATTTTAATTTTTGTTTTGTCTTTCTCAAAAAAAAAAAGACTTTAATGGTCTCCTACAGTGACAAACTCCTGTCAAAACTACCTGGCGAGGGTTGACTCAGTCGTCATCATACCAAGCTCGTAATCGACAGTTCCCAGGTTCGATCCCCAACTGCGCCAGCACTGAGAATTTTCTTCCCTAACTTCCATTCTGCTCTCGGTGCTCTCTTGGAAACGCAGCCGTTCGTCATATAGGATGTTCAGCAGTGTCACCGAGTACATGACAGTCATACCTAGTGCACGTTAAAGAACACGCTGGATGGCTTTGACCTACCATCGTCTCCTAACAGCTGTCCAGTGGGTCCCTTTCCCACAAACCTTCTTTGAGCCCTTTTGAGACTTGGCACCTGGCCATTTAGCCGATTGTGTGACTAATCTACAGTTCCCAGGTTCGAGTCCCAGCTAGGCCACCGCTGAGATTAATCTCCGCAAAACTCCCCGCACTACCATCGGTCAGTACATCCATCAGTCAGGGACACCGATGGGTTTGGAAAGGCCGCCGTCCGTCGGATGGGACATTAAACCGTTGTCCCCTGTGCAGGAGAGCCATATCCTGTGCACGGTAAAGAACACGCTAGATGGCCTTGACGGGAGGCTACCATCTGTGTCTCGTAACAGCTGTCTGGTGTGCTCTTCCCACCATCCTTCTCTAAGCCCTCAGGGTCCTTGTGACCTGCCCATTTACCAAATTGTGATAAAAAAAAGTGACTCTCAGAGGTAAAATAACCCAGCTCAACCTACATAGGGAGTGGGTTTCTCCAGGAGCAACTTTTAATATAAATATTTAAGTCAAAACTAAAGCAAATTTGAATATATTTTGTAGCTCTCTCGGGCTCAATAAGTTACTCGTTTTATGCGATCATTTTAAAACCAAACACTGGTTTACATCGAACAGAAAAAAAAAATGTTCGTTCTGTGATATATTTTCGAGAAAAGTCCGGGTTTGATGGAATAAAAGAGCAGACCGGATTTGCCGTTTGGGAATAAAAATATTGCATAAATAATACAACATTGGCACGATGCAAAAATCTTTCCCTTTTCCTTCCAAGAAGCAGAAAAGACTTTTCTCCGTTTTTATTCATCCCTATCACGTCCTTCCTGGCCATACAGAAATCTGTCCGGTAATCCATGAACGGGAATACTCAAGATTTGAAGTCAACACAGCTGTCGCAACGTGAACACGATAAGAAAGAAAGGCGCATTTGTGGGAAAGGGAAACGCCAAGTTTTGTTTGTATTGATTCTGCTTGGCGGGGTGTTTGACCGGTTGGGTGGGTCTCCGAAATATTGCTATGGCCACACAGATTCAGATTCAACGTTATCGACATTTCTCGCATCTCTAAAACAAAGTCACTCTAGGCAAACATTATCCTTGTAGTAATCAGTTCCATACGCTCCAATAATCTGTGAGATCACTTCCGTTCTTGGTTTGGTGATTTCAAGACGCAAGATGAAAAAGTTCGGTTAGTGACGTTAAAACGCTCAAAACGTCTAGTGTGTGTGTGTGGGCGTATTGTACGAAATGGAGTCCCTACTGCTATGGCAACAGTGGCACAACAGCAGCAGAGAGAAAAGACTGCCAACACTGCTGCTGCGAATCAATGATGCAGCCAGTCTGGTGGGCGAGCTGGGCCCGTGATGGTCACGTCGTCCAGACGCGTCGTGTAGATACTGATTCCAGTCGGACCAGGAAGCCTTTGAAATCTAAGCCGTTTGATTCGCTTTCGAATGGGTCGAGAAAAAAATTACAACTCTATATGGAGATTCACTTTTGTAACATGTATGAAGGCAAAGAGTTGTTTACTGTTTGGTGAAAACTTTTCAAATATACGAGGAGAAATCTTTGTCGCCAAGTTTTATTCTGTTAGAGTGAATTGATATGCAGTTTAGAGCAATTTTTTTTCCAATTCTTTTCTTATGTAAGTGGTTTATACACGTTACATAAAAAAGTTACTATATATAAAATAAAAAATAAATACCCCCTCAAGCAGCTGCTTGCCACAGAGGTCTGACAGGGAGCCTGTCAGTTTATATGCCACAGTAGAAGATCTGAGAGGATGGCAGGACCTCAGCAGAAAACAACACGAACATCCATGCCTTACCCGGGGCTCGAACCCACGTCCCGTAGATCAGTAGCCAAGCGCGCTAACCACTCGGCCACGGGATATATAGTGGTTTAAAACTGTTTAGCAGCATAAATAAGCGAAATTATTAAGGTCATTTTAATATTGGGTTGTTTTACCTCTGGTTTACCTAAATGGCCAGTTCACAAGGACCCCAAAGGCTCAGAGAAGGTTGAGGGAGAGGACCCATTGGAACAGCTGTTGAGAGACAGATAGTAGCCTCTCGTCAAGGCCATCCAGCGCGTTCTTTAACGTGCATAGGGTATGTCTCTCCCGCACACGGAGCCACGGTTTAACGTCTCATCCGACGGACGGCGGCTTTTCCAAGCCCATCGGTGTCCCCTACTGACCGTGGGCAGGGCGTGGAGTTTTGCGGAGATTAATCTCAACGCTGATCCAACTGGGACTCGAATCCGAGAACTGAAGATTACGGGTTGGGTTGTTTTACCTCTGAGCAGCACTTTTTTGCACACCATGGGCTAAATGGCCAGGTCACATGGACCCCGAAGGCTCAGAGAAGGTTGGGGTAGGGGACCCACTGGAACAGCTGTTGGGAGACAGATGGTAGCCTCCCGTCAAGGCCATCCAGCGTGTTCTTTAACGTGCACAGGGTATGGCTCTCCCGCACATGGGGCCACGGCTTAACGTCCCATCCGACGGAAGGCGGCCGTTCCAAGCCCATCGGTGTCTCCTACTGACCGTGGGCAGGGCGGGGAATTTTGCGGAGATAAATCTCAACGCTGATCCAGCTGGGACTCGAACCTGGGAACTACACATTACGAGCCTGGCGCGCTACGGACTGAGCCACCCCCGCCCCACTGAAGATTACGAACATGGCGCTCTACCGACTTGGCCACCTCTGTCCCGGTTGGGGAAGTGGGCCCACTGGATAGTTGTTAGGAAACAAATCAAAGAGTGCTCTTTAATGTGAACATGGCTCTACTGCGCGTTTCTTTTTTTTTCTGGACGACTGACCAAGGAAAACTGTCTTTTAGTATGGGTTTAACAATAAATTGTAAAGCAATGGGATAGCAGATGACTATTGTTTCTTTATGACAAATTTATATTTTTAGAAAAAAATCATAATATCTTGATACAGATCATTATGCGAATATTTTGCTCAACTTCGAAGGGTTCGAGTCTCCCTGTGCCAGAATTGAGATTTTCCTCCTCAACCCGCGCTTTGCTTGCTGTTAGAAAGAGGACAACCGATGTGTTTGGAAAGTTCACAACTCATCGGATCCAATGTTAAGCCGTGGCCCCGTATGTAGGGAGATACATATCTGTACACTTTAAAAAAACACGATGGATAGATTGGAGACTTTGATGTTTCCCCTAATAGTTCTTCTGTGAATTCCGTAACTTCTCTGAGCCCTTGGGGGTATTTATGACCTGGGCATCGGGGTGGGGGTGGCTCAATCGGTAGCGCGCCAGGCTCGTAATCTGTAGTTCCCAGGTTCGAGTCCCAGCTGGGTCAGCGTTGAGATTTATCACCGCAAAATTCTCTCCCTGCCCACGCTCAGTAGGGGACACCGATGGGCTTGGAAAGGCCGCCGTCCGTCGGATGGGACGTTAAGCCGTGGTCCCGTGTGCGGGAGAGCCATACCCTGTGCACGTTAAAGAACACGCTGGATGGCCTTGACGGGAGGCTACCATCTGTCTCCCAACAGCTGTTCCAGTGGGTCCCCTCCCCCAACCTTCTCTGAGCCTTCGGGGTCCATGTGACCTGGCCATTTAGCCCATGGTGTGCCAAAAAGTGCCGCTCAGAGGTAAAACAACCCAACCCGACCTGGGCATTTAGACAATGTTTTTTTTTTTGGGGGGGGGGCTCAGGCGTTAGCGCGACAGGCTCGTAATCTGCAGTTTCAGGTTCGAGTCCCAGCTGGTTTCAGCGTTGAGATCTGTATGCGCTAATTCTTCCCCCATCCTGCCCTAGGTTAGAATGGTGTCACACCATCGGGAGTGGAAAAGCCGCCGTCCATCTAATGGCACATTTAATCATGGTTATGTGTGCAGGGAGCCATACACACTGCACGTTAAGGAACACGCTGGATGGCATTGATGGGAGTGTCTGCTAACAGTTGTCCAGTGGGTTTTGCTATCAGAGAATGTTTCTCCAAACTTTGTTGGTATTGAAATAACCAATAAGATTTGGTTGTTTCAAAACCTTGAATACTTGAGGCACTTATTATTTGGCCCATAATTAGATGAGCCGCTTAGAGGTAAAACAACCAGATCTACTTGTGCTAAAAAAAGTGCGTTTCAAACGTAAAATTACTCAACGAATAAGGCTGAAAACAGACATTTAGGTACATTCGACTGTAATCTCGAATATGTCTTGTTTCGCATTTTTCCCATAGAAAGAGGGGCGGGGGGTGGCTCAGTCGGTAGCGCGCCAGGCTCGTAATCTATAGTTCCCAGGTTCGAGTCCCAGCTGGGTCAGCGTTGAAATTTATCTCCTCAAAATTCCCCGCCCTGCCCGCGGTCAGTAGGGGACACCGATGGGCTTGGAAAGGCCGCCGTCCGTCGGATGGGACGTTAAGCCGTGACCCCGTGTGCGGGAGAGCCATACCCTGTGCACGTTAAAGAACACGCTGGATGGCCTTGACGGGAAGCTAGCATCTGTCTCCCAACAGCTATTCCAGTGGGTCCCCTCCCCCAACGTTCTCTGAGCCTTCGGGGTCCATGTGACCTGGAAATTTAGCCCATGGTGTGCAAAAAAGTGCCGCTCAGAGGTAAAACAACCCAACCCATAGAAAGAGTTTCTTTAAACCTTTCAACGTCCCAGGACGTATATATTAGTTTATAGTACAACGAAAAAAAATAGATTTTATTAAATATAAAACTTACAGTTTTAAAATTTATTTATAGATATCTTGCAAAAATATAATATTCAGTCTTGATAAATAATATTTTCTCTATTCATATGATACATATTTGTTAACAATTTGTTAAAGCCATCTGATTGCTATTTCTTAGAAGTGAGATCCAATTTGTTTGTAAACATTACTATATACTGAAACAATCCCGTAATTTAAGCTCAGAAGTTCGATTTGAACTATGATCAACAAATTTTTCCTTAAAGTTTCTAAAATCTCCTGATAATTAACAAAAAACTGCCATTTTTAAAAATGGAAGATTTCGAAAGTAATTATGAAATACTTATCTATTATTTCAGTATACCACTGAAAAAAGTGTTATTAAAATTAATGTTACTACAGTGTTTAAATTTTTTACTTCAATAAAATTCAGAATTACATTCTTTTTAATTTGGTATATAACATGACCTATTTCTTTTGGTAAGTTATTTATTAAAAATATTCTAAAGTTGACTTGTTTATTGGACTTTGCAACAAGCCTGGATCACAAAAGGGAAGAAATGTTTACTTTAAACAAAAAATTTATCTTTAGAGAAGAAAAACATTTTTTTTTTGCTATTCTGAAATAAATAGTTTTTCTATTCATGTGCATTATAATCATTCTGTCTATTACTTGTTTTAAATAAATTTTTATTAGTGTTGCCAGATATATTTTTTACTACATGACTCTAAAAAATTCCTATTAAAATAAAATTTGTCTTTTTTTTTTAAATATTTTATTTTCAGAAAATCCAGAATTAAATGCTGATCCATGTGACATATATATCATGCCATAATTCCTTTCATTAGTTGGCAAAAAAAAAACTCTAAAGTTAACTTTGACCTCTGGATGTAAACCAGTTTTAAGGCTGGAGATTAGAAAGGTTTAAAAAAAAATCACTAAATTCTGAATCTAACTAAAGATTCACATTTTATTATTCAGTTTATTAAGAACCATTTTAGGGGCGGGGGTAGCTCAGTCGGTAGCGCGCCAGGCTCGTAATCTGTAGTTCCCAGGTTCGAGTCCCAGCTGGGTCAGCGTTGAGATTTATCTCCGCAAAAATTCCCCACCCTGCCCACGGTCAGTAGGGGACACCGATGGGCTTGGAAAGGCCGCCGTCCGTTGGATGGGACGTTAAGCCGTGGCTCCATGTGCGGGAGAGCCATACCCTGTGCACGTTAAAGAACACGCTGGATGGCCTTGACGGGAGGCTACCATCTGTCTCCCAACAGCTGTCCCAGTGGGTCCCCTCCCCCAACCTTCTCTGAGCCTTCGGGGTCCATGTGACCTGGCCATTTAGCCCATGGTGTGCAAGAAAGTGCCGCTCAGAGGTAAAACAACCCAACACTAAGAACCATTTTATGTCATTAATATAAGTCTGTTCTTAATAAACTGCCCATTGAGTGTATGTAGCATATATAAGATAAAGACTTCGCATAGCATATAAACATATGCAAATCTTCACCAACACAGAAACTTAAATATAGACTGTAAATTAAGATTCTAAAGTGACCTATATGTAATGTGGAAAGACTTGAAACATATGTATACAGTAGCATAATATCTTCCATGTAAATGTTAGCTTTATTATCTGATACACAAAGGATCTAAATTACATCTACCAATTAGGATGACTTCCATCAGATGATCAATAGATCTAATATTCCCACTTGCCGTTTCCATTGACAGTCTGTTCCTATCACCAGATGAGATATGATGAATACCTAAACCTTATCTACCATCTGAAGCCATTTAAATTTGTAATTGCATTACACATTCACACAATAGGAACAGAGATAAGGTTAAATGCGCACTGCCGGACACGAATATTTCATTAGGGTCAATCGAATATTAATAGTGTTTAATTTACTTTCCAAATGCCTCTATAAGCAGCAGTGTGGTTGGATGAGCAATGCCTAACAGTTCCTCTGTTAAACCGGATGTTTCACGATTTGTTAAAGGTCTTGCAAAGTTCGCAAACAAAATCTGTTAAACCGTACAAGTATAGCAATTGCGATTAGCATATATTTCATTATTCTATTACAGTGGACTCCCGTATAACGCCCTCCCCTATAACGTGAATTCGTATAACGCGACGACAAAATTGCGACTAGTCCTCATACAGCGCGATCAACAGTCCCGTATTACGCGTAAGATAAATTTAACATTTTGACATAGTTTTTGATTTTTTTTTTGAAAAAAGCAAATATATACATTTACCTGTTGTTTATATATGCACAGTGAAGCTGACAGCTTTAAAAGATGTAAAGGTTTATCAAAAAACAAATATGCACATTTAAAGATATAAGAGGAAAATATTTTTATTCAACTTTTAATTAAAATAAAAATATGTAGTTCACTATTTAACATTCATTCACTATCGGAAGTAATTCCCCGTCCTGCCCACGGTCAGTAGGGGACACCGATGGGCTTGGAAAGGCCGCCGTCCGTCGGATGGGACGTTAAGCCGTGGCCCGTGTGCGGGAGAGCCATACCCTGTGCACGTTAAACAACACGCTGGATGGCCTTGACGGGAGGCTACCATCTGTCTCCCAACAGCTGTTCCAGTGGGTCCCCTCCCCCAACCTTCTCTGAGCCTACGGGGTCCATGTGACCTAGCCATTTAGCCCATGGTGTGCAAAAAAGTGCTGCTCAGAGGTAAAACAACCCAACAACACTATCGGAAGTATCAAGAAATAAATTCCAACGACGCCATCTTGTTAACATTGGTTGTACAGACTCATCGCTTGAAGAGTCCATAGTTTCGTCTTTATTATTATCGTTATTTAAAAACAATTATTTTTCCAGATCATTTTTCGATTGAAAATATGGGGATAGACAATTCGTCTGATAACGCATGTCCCGTATAATGCGATTTGCTATAATGCGGAACGTATCCTCCGCGTTGTACGGGAGTCCACTGTCTTGTTTAACTGACTGACCGCCGATTTTTGGACGGATATGTATTCTCTGGTGTGTGATGAGGCTATACTAGTATCCGCTTCATTTCCTGGCATCCCAAAAGAAAATGTTATAAACTTCTTAAAGAAACTTTAATAGATTCACTCAATAAAACCCACAACGTCCAATCAAGGATTTTTTAAAAAAATAATTGAACCTTTATATTTTATCATAACGTTAGAAAACAATTTTTCAATTGTCTCACAAAGCCACATAGATTGTCTACAAGGAATATACTATAAAACAGTTTCAATATTTATTTAAATCTATTGATTTCTAAACGAACGTTAAAAATATTTATAAAACTGATCGAAAAGAGGGAAAGGTTATCTGTTTACATAACATATGAAGCCAGAAAGCAAATACATACATACAATATTTAACTTTAAACATACGCATCTCTATAACGAAATCAAATATTTAACAAATGACAAATTTAATATCAATTTAACTACTGATGTCCAACCAATATTTTGGGACCGGGTGGCTCAGTCGGTGGCGCGTCAGGCTCGTAATCTACAGTTCCTAGGTTCGAAGTCCACCTAGCCAACGTTGAGATTTACCTCCACAAAACTCCTCGTCCTGTCCTCGGTCAGCAGGGGACATCGTATGTCTCTCCCGCACATGGGGACCACGGCTTGTCCCATCCGACGGACGGCGGCCTTTCCAAGCCCATCGGTGTCCCCTAATGACCGTGGGCAGGGCGAAGAATTTTGCGGAGATAAATCCCAACGCTGGCCCAGGCGAGACTGGAACCTGAGAACTACAGATTACGAGCCTGGCGCGATACCGACTGAGCCACTTCCGCCCCTTGAGCCTCTGGGTCCTTGTGACCTAACCATTTAGCCCATTCTGTGCAAAAAAAAGTGCTGCTCACATGTAAAACAACCCAAAATCTTTGATAATATTTTAGCAAACATTTATGGACTCAGAAAAATGCAACTCTTCAACCTAGGTGCCGAACTTCATAGTATAAGATTAAATAGTATTTTTTTATTACTTCATGAATAAAAAAAAGGAAATATTTATAAGATCTTTAACAGATGTAATTTTCTATCTGCGATAGATTCACGAAGTAAGAAAAAAGTACTGTAGAATCAAAGAAATTATGTGAACTTTTGGAAAGATTTATAAGGTCATTAAGAGATGCAAAAAAAAGTTCACATAATTCCTTTGATTCCACTCCAGTTCATATTCGTGAAGACCAAAAACAAACAGCTCTCCAGTTCTCGTATAATTTTGCAGAACAGAAAGAAATTCTTTAAGATAAAACAAAAACTTTAATTGCGATGCGACTAAACCAGATGCCAATCAAGAAGATGAGTTGTAAGTCTTCTCTTCCAGGTCGTTACACAATCTTGGAAAAGGGTAGCAAGGTAATGAGAAAAAAAAAAACTTTTTGCCAACTACTTGATAGCTCGGTTCCAGCAAACCCCGGAAGATGATGAAAAACATGATATTCAACCAATTACCACTTGTCACGTATAAAAAACTTCTTTCTTCAACCATCAGCCCACGCGACGAATTTACGACCCACGATCCTATCACTGGATGGAGGATTAAGAATCCTCATCTGAAATTAACATCAGGGATTAATAGGAGATGATGAGGATAAGAATTGCCACTCATCAGACTACACCTCCGTTGCGGTTAGCTCCGCAGACCAAAATTAAAGCAAATGCTGGTTGGGGAAAAAAATGACAGGCTTATCTTTTTATGCGGAGGCTATTGCGGGATGAGTCACGGGTGAACCAGAAAGGCGTGGAGGATGAAGTAATTTCGTTACGAAACGTTACGATGGTATCTTTAGCTGAGACGTCCTAAATCTGCTTATTAGGTCTACGATGCGAAATTAAATTTGCTTCTGTTGAAAGTTAACTTTCGGATTTTTTCTGTTTAGGTGCACTGGGTGTAAACTTTTGTTTTTCTCAAGAGTTTGCGTTTAATGTTAAAGAACTCTTTGGGTCTCAAACAAAAAACGGAAATTAAAAAAAAGATGTATTAAATTTTTTTGCTGGTGTACTTACTCAGGAATATCACCTGAAATTGGATGGGGTGGTGGTGATGAAAGGGTTGATTCAGTGGTTGCGCACCAGGCTTGTAATCTCTAGTTCCCTGGTTCGAGTCCCAATTGTGTCCGCGTTGAGACTTTCTTCTCTAACTATAGTTCTGCCTTCGATGGTAAAGGGATGCCGATGTACTTGAAAAGATTGCCGTCCGTCGGATGGGACGTAAAGCATGGACCCATGTGTGGGAGAGTTGGGTTGGGTTGTTTTATCTCTGAGCGGCACTTTTTTGCACACCATGGGCTAAAGGGCCAGGTCACATGGACCCCGAAGGCTCAGAGAAGGTTCGGGGAGGGGACCCACTGGAACAGCTGTTGGGAGACAGATGGTAGCCTCCTGCCAAGGCCATCCAGCGTGTTCTTTAACGTGCACAGGGTATGGCTCTCCCGCACACGGGCCACGGCTTAACGTCCCATCCGACGGACGGCGGCCTTTCCAAGCCCATGGGTGTCCCCTACTAACCGTGGGCAGGCAGGGGAATTTTGCGGAGATAAATCTCAACGCTGACCCAGCTGGGACTCGAACCTGGGAACTACAGATTACGAGTCTGGCGCGCTACCGACTGAGCCACCCCCACCCCATACCCTGTTCACGTTAAATAACACTCTGGATGGCCTTGACGGGAGGCTACCATCTGTCTCATAACAGTTGTCCAGTGAGTCCCATTTTCCCCACATTTCATGACCATTAGTGTCCTTGTGACCTGGCCATTGTGTCCATTGTGTGCAAAAAAAGTGCCGCTCAGAGGTAAAACAGCCGCAATATCTTGTCTTCCGGAACACAACAATAATCCAATGATTCGAAGAAATTACCGAAGATCTGAATTCGTGTTTGTGCTAAAATGTTTCGTTGGGGTTGTTTTTCCTCTGAGCGCCACTTTTTTTTTGCACACCATGGGCTAAATGGCCAGGTCATAAGGACCCCGAAGGCTCAGAGAAGGTTGGGGGAGGGGACCCACTGGAACAGCTGTTGGGAGACAGATGGTAGCCCCCCGTCAAGGCCATCTAGCGTGCTCTTTAACGAGCACAGGGTATGGCTCTCCCGCACACGGAACCACGGCTTAACGTCCCATCCGACAGACGGCGGCCTTTCCAAACCCATCGGTGTCCCTTACTGACGGTGGGCAGGGCGGGGAATTTTGCAGAGATAAATCTCAACGCTGACTGAGCTGGGACTCGAACCTGAGAACTACAGATTACGAGCCTGGCGCTCTACCGACTGAGCCACCCCCCGCCCCTAAAATGTTTCGTATTTTTGTTGAGATAAAGTCGTATTCAAACCAAAAGTCGTATTCAAGCGCATGTATTCAAATCTTGTAGATCCAGATTAAGTTCTTCGAATTCTTCTAAAAAGTGAAGTAAACATATCTCTGAAAATCGAGCTACAACTTGGATCTAGAAAAAAATAATATAAGGGAGATTAAGGTGGTAGGAAATGACTAGACTGAACAGGAACGAAATGTTCTTTTCATAAAAAAATTATCCTCACCTAATTAGATCCACAGCCGTCACATGGCCGAGTGGTTAGCACGCTTGGCTACTGATCTAAGGGACCTGGGTTCGAGCCCCGGGTAAGGCATGGCTGTTATTGTCGTTTTTCTGCTGAGGGCCTGCCATCCTCTCAGACCTTCTACTATGGCATATAAACTGACGGGCTCCTGTCAGACCTCTGTGGCAAGCAGCTGCTTGAGGGGGTATTTATTTATTTTTATTTATAATTAGATCCACATATGCATTTTTCCCATTTTCTAGTGGCCTTTGGAAAAAAATTCTGAAAAAAATTCTTGCAAAATACGTTGACTTTCCCACGGATTAAGTAAATAATTCCTCCAAAAATACTTCTTCGTAAGCCATTTCTGAATTTCTTATTGAAAATATTTCTTTCAAACAAATATGCACTTAAATTAACGAAAGTATACAAATTCTGTAATCCTATAAGAGAAATCTTGAATATATACACTATATTTCAAAAAGTTAACACTTTCATGTTAAGTGAACGAATAACCACATTCAAATCTACCTAACTTTTAAAATAAGCTTTTTACGGAAATAAGTCACTACACATAAATTGAAGATCTCGGTCAGAGCTCTCTAAATCTCGATTTTCTATAAAATTAATCTAATATTTAAAGGGTTATGGAAGCTGAAATATTTAAGTGAAACTTTTGCCTGTTTTGAAAACCTACCCCAAAAAGTTAAAACACAACTGTTATAACAAGTTGTTCGCAATATAAATGCGATATTTAAATTTTGTGTAAGGATTTTTGAAGTTTTCATCAATTTGGGAGGGGATTGGATTGTTTTGTTTTACCTCTGAGCAGCACTTTTTTGCACACCATGGGCTAAATGGCCAGGCCACATGGACCCCGAAGGCTCAGAGAAGGTTGGGGGAGAAGACCCACTGGAACAGCTGTTGGGATACAGATGGTAGCCTCCCGTCTAGGCCATCCAGCGTGTTCTTTAACGTGCACAGGGTATGGCTCTCCCGCACATGGGGGCCACGGCTTAACGGTCCATTCGATGGAAGGCGGCCGTTCCAAGCCCATCGATGTCTCCTACTGACCGTGGGCAGGGCGGGGAATTTTGCGGAGGTAAATCTCAACGCAGATCCAGCTGGGACTCGAATCTGGGAACTACAGATTACGAGCCTGGCGCGCTACCAACTGAGCCACCCCCCACCCGTGTGTGTGGGGAAGAATGTGTGTTGGAAGGAGGTGTGTGTATGTGGTTTTTTTTTTTGGGGGGGGGGCATG
Source organism: Ryuthela nishihirai (assembly GCA_038380435.1). Classification (NCBI taxonomy): domain Eukaryota; kingdom Metazoa; phylum Arthropoda; class Arachnida; order Araneae; family Heptathelidae; genus Ryuthela; species Ryuthela nishihirai. The sequence goes on along the minus strand of JAWZYU010000020.1, from coordinate 33,724,219 downwards.
TTTACCATAACGCCGAATTCAGTTATGATACATTTTTCAGAAATTTCACCAAATATATTGTAATGCAAATAGGGAAGAAGAACTATTGTATAACGAAATTTTTATATCGTTTCCAACAGGGGAAATGAAGGGGGGAGGCGACAAACAGTTTTCACTTTGTTCACGTCTGTAGACGTTCAACTCTTGTTTCTAGATATAAATGAATAATTCGTTTCAGTTGGATAGGTACCAATGAAATATTACTACTTGCGTTTTACGAAACATCCATTTGTCGGAATTTCCACGGTTGGAATGTTCAAAAGTGGTAAAAATGACGAAATGCATTCTGTTTGAAAAAGTGTATTCCTTATCCGCCAGAGGCGTTACTTTTCAGTTTTATTCCATTCTAATGGTCATTGCAAAAAAATATTGCGAGGTACTTATATAATGGTTTCCTTTCAGAATGTATCAGGTCATTTTTCTCATTTATTCAGTTGTAAATAGTATATTATGCGAAATTCCATGCTTTATCTACTGGCAAAATGATTTAAGTTGCCTTTAATATCAACCCTCAACGGCAATTTTATTATTATGCACCACACAAGTAACAATATGTGAATAGAGTCCCATTGGGTTGGGTTGTATTACCTCTGAGCGGCACTTTTTTGCACACCATGGGCTAAATTGCCAGGTCACATGGATGCCGAATGCTCAGAGAAGGTTGGGGAGGGGACCCACTGGAACAGCTGTTGGGAGACAGATGGTAGCCTCCCGTCAAGGCCATCCAGCGTGTTCTTTAACGTGCACAGGGTATGGCTCTCCCGCACAAGGGGCCACGGCTTAACGTCCCATCCGACGGACGGCGACCTTTCCAAGCCCATCGGTGTCCCCTACTGACCGTGGGCAGGGAGGGGAATTTTGCGGAGATAAATCTCAATGCTGACCCAGCTGGGACTCGAACCTGGAAACTACAGATTACGAGTCTGGCGCGATACCGACTGAGCCACCGCCCGCCCCGAATAGGGTCCCATGGACCATGATCTATGAGAATGAAGTCCCGTGGACCATGAATATATGAATAGGGTCCAGTGGATTTCCCGGTGTGTCCATCGAGGGTTGTAAAAAATTTACACACTCAATGTTTTCAATTTTCGAAAATATTTACTGGCATGATTCTTAGCAGAAAGCATTAAGCAAAAAATAATTTGAAAATATTTACTGGCATGGTTGCTTTAAAAAGCATTCAGAAATGTGTCCTAACAATAGTTTTTAACTTGTGCATTCCTGCAGGCAAGCCCACGGTATATTTAATAGTTCGTTTATTTCCATTCTGGTTATCAAAATTTCCAGGGGAGAGAAATCATGTCTACCCCTTTGCAAAAATGAAACGAATATAATTCTCTGAATCGTGAAAAAAAAAATGATGACTATCCGGGAGTTATTTTCTGTCATTTGTAGAATATTCTTGTTTCAACAGTTGGAAGATTTGCAACATCATTAGAATGCTGTGATGCGAATCTTGGTTAGTACCACTCCTCCCCCCCCCCCCCTAAAAATAAATGGAAGCAGCAAATGGTCTTTCGGTAACAACTTTTGCTTGGTCACTCGGAACAGTCGATCATCAAGAGAGGACAGAAGTCGAAGGCAGGAAATGAGCAAGCACTGCATCGTTAGACACAAACACTGCCCCTTCAACAACAACAACCTTTAAATGCTCTCTTTGGACACGTATCGTCATACAAACTTGACGACGAAAAACTGAGAGAAAGCTTCCAAGAACAAATGAACACGACCTTCTCTTCATGGAGCTCCTAGGCTATAGTCTATTCTATAGCACGCACATGGGAAATTATGCAGATAAGGATACGTTTCGAAGAAATTTTGGATGGAGTGTTAGGAGTATATGGGGCGGGAACAGCTTTAGGGCATTCTGCTGCCGTAATCAGAGATGCATGACCCTTGTGTGCTGTGAATGACCAAGAACAGAGGTATAGAAATACTCGCTGGTTTGTCCAACTTGCACGACATGGGTGGGAGGCAGTGATCGTCACTCCATTAGCCAGGTTTAGTCAAAGTATGCGTGACTTGTTAATAATGTACGAATAAGGTACTAGTGCTGCGATCACGCAAGAAGACGAAGTTAGCCTAAATGGCTCTATGTGAGTATTTCAGATAAGGGAAAAAAAAATGGGGGAGAAGAGAATGGGAAGTTACTGAATGTGAAGTTCAACGTTCCGGAAATGTTTGCATAGGAATTTTCTGGCATTTTTTTTTATGTGTAACCTTCAATTTTGTGACTGAAGATTGAATTATTTGGAGATGGAAGTAATTTAGTGAGAAAAGGTTTCTGTATCATAATGCGCTGTTTACAGAACACAGTGTTTAAGAGAGCAGAGGTCCAAAGTGGAAGAAAAGCAGATTTTTTTTAGTTGAAAAGAGATAAAGAGAAGATTTTTTAGGGTTTAGGGTCCCGCGGACGAACACTTCCAGAGAGAAATCAAAATGTCGTTGCCAAATTGATCAAATGCTATTGGAATTCAGTCGTGTAACTTAAAAATTAGGTAATCCAAGGTATTTTTTTTTAATCTCATTTCTAATCCTAATTGGGACTGGTTCAGCCGATAGAGTTCCGCGCTCGTAATGTGAAGTTTCCTGGTTCGAGACCCAACTGTACCAACATTGTGATTTATCTCCGCTAATCTCCCACCCTGCTTCCGAAGAGAAATAGGAAGAATCTTTGGGTTTCGAAAGGCTGTCATCCGTCGAGTGGACGTTAAGCCGTGGTTCCGTATTCAGGAGAGCCTTACTCCCCCTAAGAGACTTACCCCCATCCTTATCCAGCCTTGAGCGAGGATTTCACCCAACTTAAAATTTAATTTTTTGTTTAGGTTGGGTTGCTTTACATTTGACCGACACTTTTTTTTTACAAAAGGACATCCGTAGTCCATGGATGCATGAGGGTTTTGTATGTATGTAGACAAGAACTCCAAGAGCGCAGAAGCTGGGTAGGGAGGAGCACACATTGAACAGTTGTTGGGGGAAAGAAGGATCCCGTTAAGATGATCTGTGTTCTTTAACTTGTGCATGTTAGGGAAAAGGTTTAACATCGTGGAATAGCTCCAATGCATCCCCGTCGGTATTCCTATTCTCACAAAAGGGAAAGCTTTGGATTGTTTAACCTCTGTTTGGCACTTTTTTGGTCAGGTCACAAAGTCCCTAAGACGGATGAGGAAAAGGATACATCTGGACAGCTGCTAGGAAACAGATGGAAGCCTCCCGTCGAGGCCATGCAGCATGTTCTTTAACGTTTACGAGGTACGGCTGTCCTGCATACGGAACCAAGACTTACCGTCCCACATGCGATGGGAGGTGGAGGTGACTCAGCCGATAGCGCACCAGTCTTGTAATCTGTAGTTCCCAGGTTCGAGTCCCAGCTGGGCCAGCATTGAGATTTATCTCCACAAAACTCCATGTTCACGGTCAGTAGGAGGCTCCGATGGGCATAAAAATACAGCCGTCCGTCCGATGGGACGTTAAGTCGTGTTCCGCGTGTGAGAGAGAGTCATACCCTGTGCACATTAAAGAACACGCTGGATGGCCTTGACGGGAAGCTACCATCCGTCTCCCAACAGCTGTTCCAGTGGGTTCCCTAACCCAACCTTCTCTGAGTCTTCGGAGTTCTTGTGACCTGGCCATTTGGTCCATGGTGTGCAAAACAAGTCCCGCTCAGAGTTAAAGCAATCCAACCCATGCAGTGGTCAGTAAGCTTTCGAAGTCTAAAGATGACCCTTTTCTCACCAAAGGCAAAACAGGGGTTGGGTTGTTTTACCTCTGAGCGGCACTTTTTTGCACACCATGGGCTAAATGGCCAGGTCACATGGACCCCGAAGGCTCAGAGAAGGTTGGGGGAGGGGACCCACTGGAACAGCTGTTGGGAGACAGATGGTAGCCTCCCGTCAAGGCCATCCAGCGTGTTCTTTAACGTGCGCAGGGTATGGCTCTCCCGCACACGGGGCCACGGCTTAACGTCCCATCCGGCAAACGGCGGTCTTTCCAAGCCCATCGGTGTCCCCTTCTGATCGTGGGCAGGGCGGGGAATTTTGCGGAGATAAATCTCAACGCTGACCCAGCTGGGACTCGAATCTGGAAACTACAGATTACGAGCCTGGCGCGCTACCGACTGAGCCATCCCGCCCCGCAAAACAGGGGTTAACGGAGGAAATTATAAAATATGAACTTTTGATTTCGAGCCTAGTGTTCTATGAACTTCAACTCTCGTGCCTCTCATATCCTAAAAAAAAAGTCCCGACATAAGTTTCAAAATGTACATTGTCATTCAATGCAAACACACATAAAAAAAATAAATACCCCCTCAAGCAGCTGCTTGCCACAGAGGTCTGACAGGAGCCTGTCAGTTTATATGCCACAGTAGAAGATCTGAGAGGATGGCAGGACCTCAGCAGAAAAACGATACACACATCCATGCCTTATCCGGGGCTCGAACCCAGGTCCCTTAGATCAGTAGCTAAGCGCGCTAACCACTCGGCCATACACAAAAGAATATCATTAAGCTTTTCAATATGAAGCCGTCCCGTGGCCGAGTGGTTAGCACTCTTGGCTACTGATCTAAGGGACCTGGGTTCGAGCCCCGGATTTAGGCATGGATGTGCGTGTTGTTTTTCTGCTGAGTTCCTGCCATCCTCTCAGATCTCCTACTGTGGCATATAAACTGACAGGCTCCTGTCAGACCTCTGTGGCAAGCAGCTGCTTGAGGGGGTATTTATTTTATTTATTTATTTTTCAATATGAAATATTTCTAGCACGACGTAATTTATTATAGTATATCAAACAATTTCTAAATGTCTAAGTTCATCAAAACATTTTAAAAGTTACGTAAAAAATGAAAGCAATTTAAGCAGTAAAGTTCTCAAATTTATTCGACACACACTGCTTAAATAGCCATTAGTTAAACAATGAATGTCGGAATGTTTAAGGCCCTTTTCCCAGAGACTGAATTATCTGGCTTTTTTAAATACAGATCATGGCGTGGTCGACTTGACAATCTGTTGATTGATGGTGATTCGCGCTACGAAAACTCTGAACGTGGGTTGCATCCCAGCTGTAACCTTGGCGGCAAAACTGCTCTGTATCTGAACTCTTTTGCTGACAGATTTTGTTTTATCAAGGCTATTTAATCGAGTCGCTGTGTCTCTTTAATAAACGTTAGATTTAGGGAAAGTTCTGGTCCTTTTTTTTTAACTTTCCAAAGAATTTGTTTTGTATTAAAATCTTAAAACAAATACGTATTTAATGCGTGGATGAGAATAACAAAATGTTTCTTCTATGAGAAATATTAATTTTCCAAATTGATAACTAATATTACTGGCAGCTGTATTTTCAATCAAGGCATAGGGTTGGGTTGGGTTGTTTTACCTCTGAGCGGCACTTTTTTGCACACCATGGGCTAAATGGCCAGGTCACATGGACCCCGTAGGCTCAGAGAAGGTTGGGGGAGGGGACCCACTGGAACAGTTGTTGGGAGACAGATGGTAGCTTCCCGTCAAGGCCATCCAGCGTGTTCTTTAATGTGCACAGGGTATGACTCTCACACGCGGGACACGGCTTAACGTCCCATCGGACGGACGGCTGTATTTCTAAGCCCATCGGAGTCTCCTACTGACCGTGGACATGGAGTTTTTATGACCGTTTTTATGTCCTACTGACCGTGGACATAAATCTCAATGCTGGCACTCGAACCTGGGAACTACAGATTAGGAGCCTGGCGCGCTACCGACTGAGTCACCCCCGACCCAACTAAGAAAAAAATGCGAAATATGCAACTGCAATTAATCACGTTCACGAATTGCCAGGTTAATAAATGTTGTCCAGTAATAATAGATCACAAGATTATTTCTATTTTTTCCAAGGACCAGTACTTTTCTTTAACTAGGACAGGTATCTGACTCCAAACTATACTTCGAGAAACGAGGATTCCCACACAACCATAATATTAAGAGAATATCTGTAGAATTTCTAAGATAACAAATACATATTTACTGGCCATTTTATATTATCCTGTAGATACCTAAGATGGATATTTTTTGGATATTGTACTTGTGTGGGTTATTGTACGCAAAATAAAAAGTGCTCCTCAGAGGTATAACAATCCAACCCGGGCAAAATCCGGACTGCTTGAGGAATAAGTTTTCTAAATTTTACACCACCTTAAAACTGTACAGTCGCTCAAAAAAATATCCGAACACTATCATTAATTACAAAATTCAGGAAAAAATATCTGGCAACAATTTTTTTCGAAATTAGTGATCTGGCAACCTTCGCACCACGTGACACGAAGGTTGCCAGATCACTAATTTCTAAAAAAATCGTTGCCAGATATTTTTTCTGAATTCTGTAATCAACTACAGTGTTCGGATATTTTTTGAGCGACTGTACCTATCGTTGAAACCGACTCATTGATTACCAGACCGCAACCGTAGATATAAATATTACAAAAAATTCTTATTGACAACAAGAAAGAGGAATTTTCATTTACAGTTAATAGAAGAAAGAGGAATTTTCATTTACAGTTTGCAAAAGAATCTTCTCCAAGGCAATTTTCTGAAGCACCAGACTACAGTCACATTAAATCAAACTGAGCACTTAACGACGTATTGTGCGCAGCATTTTTCAACGGTTCTGAACCGCAAGAGATATCAAGTCAACAAGAAAAGAAAGTTCATCGTTTTAATGTGTAACATTCTCCATTCAGAGATCTCGTCGCATCTCTCCATTCTTCTTGAGTGAGGGTTAATATCCAATTAGCTTTGCTCCATAAATGCTCCTCTGCTTCCCAAACGGCCTTTATTAATTACCAGGCCCACTCCGATATTCGTAGGAAAGCAGAGAATTTTCCAGACAAAGGAAGGCAACTGGGTAATTCAACTCATTACCCTCACAAGGCCGCCTCTCATTGTTCGAAACGCAGCAAATTGCCTTAAGGTTTCTGTTGGCGATACACTCTATGGCAGAGAATAGCAACAGCGAGTAGAGTTGCAGGGAAATTAAATTTCGAGAGCGATAGGAGAAAAGACTGGCTTTCTCTTCCTTCATCCACGGAACTCAATAAAACCAAATGACAGTCGCCATAAAAATAATAGTATGGCTCTAAAACCGCACGGCAAACAGCCTGGCAGGAGGGCAACTTTGCTATGTTTGTAAGCGTTTGAATAGGAGCAGCAAATGCGGAAGCTCTACGAACACAGACCAGGCCGAGGGACCTCTTAAGTGGATTAGCATACATTGATGCCAATTGGTGCCTCCATGCACGAGACAGCCGAGGAATCGCTGGATTAATACTTCGGTATCTGTTTTCGAGAATGACCCCGTGTCTGTTTTATCGGCTGCTGAACAGGAAATGATGCAAGTTAATGCCATTATTGATGTTCCTATTAGCGCAGCAACATCAGCACGTGATGCACAAAAGGAAAGGATGATTTACAGCAGGAGAGGCACCTATAGATAAGAGTCTCTTCAGCATTAAGTTCGTGCTTAGCATCTGGTTTAGACGCTGCAGATCTCTTTTGTTCAATGATCTTCTAAGCACGATTTTTTGGCGTATTTTTTTTGTTGATTTCAAAAAGGCTTTCGACTCTGTTGATCGTCATAGTTTGTAGTTGATTGTGAGATCGTATGGCATACCACGAATGTTAGTTCACATAATGAAAGTTCTCTATAATAACATTGAGTCGTGTGTGAGCTGGTAAGGCTTGTAAAAATTGGTTTAGATTGCTTCTGGTGTTCAACAAGGGTGTATTCTGTCTCCTTTTCTCTTTAGTTTGGTTATTGATTATGTTATGTGAAATTCACTTCAAAGGAAAGATTTTGGCCTTAAATGGTCTGGAGATGCGAAGATTTCTGTTTAAGGTTATGCAGATGATTTGGCCTTGTTGGGTAATGATGTTGATGTGATTAATTCTTTCATCAGGGCTGTTGATGAAGTTTGGTTATAAACAGAGAGAAAACTAAAGTGACGAAAATTGGTCAGGCAGGTTGTGATTCAGTTAATCTGAATGGTTGCAGTCTTGAGCAGTTGTCACAGTTTAATTATCTTGGGAGCTATGTAAAAGATAATAGTGATGTGCGGCATGAGATTAACAGACGAATAGGGATTGCTGCCGGGACTTTTAAGAATCTATGGAGAGTGTGGAGAAATAGGCGTATACACCTAAAGACTAAAATTAAACTGTATAATAGTTTGGTTCTTTCTAGGGTTAGTTATGGTAGTGAAACCTGGACACTTTGTAAACAGGATAACAGGAAACTTGATGCTTTTGATTCTAGATGCTTACGCAGCATCTTGGGCATTAGGTGGTTCAACTTTGTAACTAATGCTGAGGTCAGGCAAAGGAGTTTGCAACTTCCTTTAAGCAGCATATTGTGCAGAGAGAGACTCCGTTGGTTTTGCCATGTTACCCGTATGGATAATTATAGATTGGCCGATAGGGTTATGAACAGTGTGCCTAAAGGACTCAGAAAGAGGGGGAGACCTAGGATGCGGTGGGCAGACAATGTCAAACAGGACCTTGTTAGAATTGGTGTGCAGTGGCCAGATGTTGCAGATGTAGCTCAGGACAGATTTGCATGGAGAACTAAATTGCATTGTTTGGTTGGACCTCCGTAGCCCATGGCTGCTTGAGGATGATGATGATGGCTTCGATTATAATTACCCTACGACAGCGGAGATTGTGAACTGGTTTCAAACATCAAAGGTATCGTTCGTATATGACATACTAGCAGAATTGTCCGTGTTGCTCGAGCCTCGATGTATCGACTATTAGCAAAGAACAGTAGGCGTATTCGTAATTGGTGGGTAGACAATCGTTTACTTCCCGGGATACGTTACCAGTGGCGGGAGTTTTCGACTCCCCGTTAATATTCGATCGATTGGTCCCGAATTTGGTATTGTGGCCCAACTTAAATCTTGCTGCGCAGAGTTTAGAGATCGGGCTCCTAGCTGCACTGGATCGGGATTGAACCCGCCGCAAGCATTCGAAATTTCTAGGGTCGTTGCCTACGTTATGGATTTGAGTTGTTTTACCTCTGAGCCACATTTTTTTGCACACAGTGGTCTAAATGACCAGGTCAAAGGACCACGAGTGCTCAGATATGGCTTTTTTTGGCGGGGGGACCCAATGGACAGCTGTTAGGATACAGATGGTAACATCTCTGTTAAGGCCGTCCAGGGTGTTCTTTAACGTGCACCGGGTATGACTCTCCCGCACACGGATTTGGGTTGGGTTGTTTTACCTCTGAGCGGCACTTTTTTGCACACCATGGGCTAAATGGCCAGGTCACATGGGCCCCGAAGGCTCAGAGAAGGTTGGGGGAGGGGACCCACTGGAACAGCTGTTGGGAGACAGATGGTAGCCTCCCGTCAAGGCCATCCAGTGTGTTCTTTAACTTGCACAGGGTATGGCTCTCCCGCACACAGTGCCACGGCTTAACGTCTCATCCGACGGACGGCGGCCTTTCCAAGCCCATCGGTGTCCCCTACTGACCGTGGGCAAGGCGGGGAATTTTGCGGAGATAAATCTGAACGCTGACCCAGCTGGGACTCGAACCTGGGAACTACAGATTACGAGCCTGGCCCGCTACCGACTGAGCTCCCCCCCCCCCCCCCCCGCACACGGAGCCAGGTTTTACGTCCCATCCGAGACTGAGCCTTTCCAACCCATCGGTGCCCCCTACTGACCGAGGGCAGGGTGGGGAGTTTTGCAGAGATAAATCTCAACGCTGACCCGGCTAGGTCTCGAACCTGGAAACTGCAGATTACGAGCCTGGCGCACTACCGACTGAGCTACCCTGCCCATTTTTGAATGGAGAGTCGAAAGTTATAAATGGAGTAATAAGTTATCGATGCCTCAAGTTATAAATGGACAGACGTTTCGCGGCGAAACTTTGGGGGGAGGGCTCTATTTTCTGCGGTCGTACTAATCTACAGTGACGTGAAGCTGTAGATGAAGTTTAGTGGTCCTAGCTCTGAGCATCTAGGAAGAGTTATCGAACAGATGCATACACAAACTCTTTATTTTATATATATAAAATCACACGGTTCTAAATAGTAGCGTATGCTAGAATTTGTCCGGGGCTGAATTATGATCTTTGAGGGGTCTTTGGTGGATGCATTTTTAAGGGTGTATCGATTTCGATGACAATAGGAGTGATTAAAATTATCTAGAATAATTTTTTCTCCGATAACAAAACGTATATAACAACAGCTGATTTGATCAATATTTGTTCTAGAACTTTATTACAGTTTTTATCATACAAAGGAAAAAAACATAGTCAAATGATGGTTTTTGCAGGCCTTAGGTATAATGCCTGCTGTATCATTGGATAATACGACCCTTATTGTAACCAGGTAATAGCGCAGAATTTGTAGTGACAGAGTCTCAGACTGGGGTGCCAAACGCCCAGGAATCGGCGAACAGTGAATAGCTATTCTCTGTGATGTAGTGAACTTCAAATCGTGCAAAAAGATGCAATGACTGAAGAAAGCTTTAAATTGAAGCGAAGTAATCGTGTAGCTGCAGAGGTGCAATGACTAAAGAAAGCTTTTAATTGAAACGGAACAGTCTTGTAGTTGAAAAAGGTGCAATGACTGAAGAAAGCTTTTAACTGAAACTGAGTAGTCTTATAGCTGCAAAGATGAAATGACTGAAGAACGCTTTTAACTGAAACGGAGTAGTCGTATAGCTGCAAAGGTGCAATGACTGAAGAAAGTTTTTAATTGAAACGGAACAGTCTTGTAGCTGCAAAAGGTGCAATGACTGAAGAAAGTTTTTAACTGAAACTGAGTAGTCTTATAGCTGCAAAGGTGCAATGACTGAAGAAAGCTTTTAACTGAAACGGAGTAGTCTTGTAGCTGCAAAGGTGCAATGACTGAAGAAAGCTTTTAACTCAAACGGAGTAGTCTTATAGCTGCAAACGTGCAATGACTGACGAAAGCTTTTAACTGAAACGGAGTAGTCTTATAGCAGCAAAGGTTAAATGACTGAAGAAAGCTTTTAACTGAAACGGAATAGTCTTGTAGCTGCAAAGGTGCAATGACTGAAGAAAGCTTTTAACTGAAACGGAGCAGTCTTATAGCTGCATAAATTTCTGTTTCAAAATACAATGCACGAAACCAAACAAACGATCTCTCACATTTTAAGAATTATCATCCATTCAATTTTACCATAAAACCTTCTTAGAAAATCCCACGCACCCCCTAACGAAATAGTCTCGCCCTACACTCTGAAACCCACCGCTCTAGGCAAAGTTTGCTGAAAAATCATTAGCCATTTAATAAAGTCACTCTCTAAAATGACCTAATTGTTGCACCACGGAACCATTTTTTTTTTGAAGAGGTAAAAAGCCTATAAATTGACAATAAGGCATGCAACTAATTGATCACTAGGGGATGAATTGATTGGGGGTATGAAATTCAATCACCTATCATCCCCACATTGAAAAAAAAAGTAAACAGTCAAGGTGTCAAAAAGTGGCATTCGATTAAAAGATAGGTGGCATGGCAAGTGGCACTGAATTCCACTTCTCATTCCACTTCTCAATATAGGGTTGGGTTGTTTTACCTCTGAGCGGCACTTTTTTGCATACGATGGGCTAAATGGCCAGGTCACATGGACCCCGAAGGCTCAGAGAAGGTTGGGGGAGGGGACCCACTGGACAGCTGTTGGGAGACAGATGGTAGCCTCTCGTCAAGGCCATCCAGCGTGTTCTTTAACGTGCACAGGGTATGGCTCTCCCGCACACGGGGCCACGGCTTAACGTCCCATCCGACGGACGGCGGCCTTTCCAAGCCCATCGGTGTCCCCTACTGACCGTGGGCAGGGCGGGGAATTTTGCGGAGATAAATCTCAACGCTGACCCAGCTGGGACTCGAACCTGGGAACTACAGATTACGAGCCTGGCGCGCTACCGACTGAGCCACCCCCGCCCCTGGAGAAAGAGAGAATACAGCTGGTTTCTGCGAGAGGAGCAGAAGAGAGAAAATTAACTTCGTGTTGATGATTCGATGCGTGCACCGACCAGGAGGTTGTGGGACAGGTCATCAGCATCACATGATAGTAAGGGACCTACTCGAAATAATATTAATGGTTGGCACGCTCCTTACGACTGATAAGATCATCCGCAATAATCACCATCCCAGAACTTAAAAAAAAATGGTGGGATGGGGAGGTGGGGGGATAGAACGAATGGCGAAGCAAAAAACGAGAGGAACCGATGAACTGTTGTCGACAACGAGGCGACCGATGTTCCTACTGTAACTGTTCGGCGTTCCTTCGGGCAGTGCTATTTAAGCTGGGGTAGCCACACCCATTGAAACAAGACCGCGCCCACCACAGAACCAGGACAGTGCTGTCAGACGCTGATGCTTGAGGTAATCACGTCCTTCCTCTTCTTCTTTCAGACCCCTCTTATCCCCCCTCCCCCCATCCACCTTGCGCACACGTATCACTCACGAGTTCAGGAACACGTGTTTTCCGGCAATTTGAGTTCCAACGGTAATGTCTGTTTGGATTAACTGAGAAGTGGATTTGTAATAACGGTTTTGTTTGAAAAGAATTGAATGTTTTCATTAGTGTTTTTTAAAGAAAGGTCAGAATACGTGGAAAAAACTGATGGTCTGTTTTACTTCTAAGTGGTACTTTTGTGTGCACAATGGGCTGAACTATCAGGTCACAAGGAAACCAAGGGCTCAGGGAAGGTTGGGGGAAAGCAAGCTGTCCAGTGATATGAGGTCATATATTCTCATAGCACTGGACAGCTCTTATGAGACAGATGGTAACCTACCATCAAGGCCATCCAGCGAGTTCTTTAACATACACAGGCTATGACTCTGAGGAATAGGGGCCAGGACTTAACACCCCATTGGAGGGACGGTGCCATTTACAAGCCCAACGTTGTCCCCTACTGATCGAGGGTTGGATTATTTTACCTCTGAGCGGCACTTTTTTGCACACAATGGGCTAAATGGCCAGGCCACAAGGACCCCGAAGGCTCAGAGAAGGTTGGGGAAGGTGACCCACTGGGACAGCTGTTGGGAGACAGATGGTAGCCTCCCGTCAAGGCCACTCAGCGTGTTCTTTAACGTGCACAGGGTATGGCTCTCCCGTACACGGGGCCACGGCTTAACGTCCCATCAGACGGTCGGCGGCCTTTCCAAGCCCATCGGTGTCCCCTACTGACCGTGGGCAGGGCGGGGAATTTTGCGAAGATAAATCTCAACGCTGACCCAGCTGGGACTCGAACCTGGGAACTACAGATCACTAGCCTGGCCGCTACCGACTGAGCCACCCCCGCCCCACTGATCGAGGGCAGATCGAGGAGTTTTGCGGAGATAAATCTCAATACTGGCGCAGATGGAGCTCGAATCTGGGAACTGCAGATTACGAGCCTGGCGCGCTACCGACTGAGGAAAAAAATATTATACTCAATGGATTTCAATGTAATCCATTGTGTAATGTTATTTAGTTAAAATTGCATCCAACAGTTAGAAACATATTTACTGTTCTGCAGAAGTTATCCGAAAGTGTAAAGATAATGCAAGGACAACAGTTTAGTTGTGTTGTTTTACCTCTGAGCGGCACTATTTTGTACACCATGGGCTAAATGGCAAGGTCACAAGGACCCCGAAGGCTCAGAGAACGTTGGAGGAGGAGACCCACTGGAACGGCTGTTGGCAGACAGATGGTAGCCTCCTGTCAAGGTCATCCAGCGTGTTCTTTAACGTGCACAGGGTATGACGCTCCCGCAAACGGAGCCATGGCTTAATGTCCCATCCGACGGACGGAGGCCTTTCCAAGCCCATCGGTGTCCCCTACTGACAGGGGGCAAGGCGGCGAGTTTTGCGGAGAAAAATCTCAACGCTGACCCAGCTGGGACTCGAATCTGGGAACTAGCAGATTGCGAGCCTGGCGCGCTACCGACTGAGCCATCCCTCGCCCCTCATCATAGCTAAGTACCACAAACGAAAAACAACCAAAAGCTTACGTAAGCAAGGTTTATTATAATTTTTTACCACAATTAATCGGCAAACCGGTTGATTGGCCCCTGGATAATCGGAAATTGACTATACAACCCCATCTCCCTCCCCCAACAAAGAAAAACCTCGTTCTTACACTATTTTTGCGTAGCAAAATATTTTAAAAAAATTCTTGGTTCAATTCTAGCTGCTTTACAGCTTGTTTCGAAAACATGAGCTAATGCCATCTGCTTGTCTGTGGATATTAAATTTTTTTAGTTTTTCGAGATAAATGAAAAATTATTTTTCGCTTGTATATCGATGAATTACGAAATTTTCCAATAGCTCAATAATGCCCTCTAGCGGTGGAAAAAGTTGGAAAATGCAAAAATTTTAAACAAATCATTACAAACGATTTATGGTAGAATATGAAGGTCAAGAAGAGGTTGACGTCGGCAGCAATAAATTGCTGTCTTACCGCCAGGGGGCGTGGAAAAATGCAACTTTTTTCCTTTAAGAGATAAACGAAAAATTATTTTTGTGTTTTAAAGGCACTATTATTACCATTTATTTTTTTCAATCTACCATTAGTTCGAATTTCCATGTTAGAAGTCATTAAAAATTGAAATTAAAACACTTCTCTTTGAAATCACCCATATTCGTTGGAGGTTATGTTTCATTCTTCTAGTTTTTTTACTTGTTTTTTTTTAGAATCTTTATGAGCATTAATTGTAAATTGACATCGAAACACTGTTATGGCGAAAGAAGTAAAAATTGAAATGTGCCTGTCGATGAATTCTACATATTCATCATAAACACATTAAAAAGAACTTTAAAAATCCCGACATTTTTATTTACAACAACAACTTTTAAGTTATTGACATATTAAATCTTTAAAAAAAAAGGGGGCGGGGGTGCCTCAATCGGTAGCGCGTCAGGCTCGAAAACTGTAGTTCCCAGGTTTGAATCCCAGCTGGGTCAGCGTTGAGATTTATCTCCGCAAAATTCCCCGCCCTGCCCACGGTCAGTAGGGGACACCGATGGGCTTGGAAAGGCTGCCGTCCGTCGGATGGGACGTTAAGCAGTGTCTCCGTGTGCGGGAGAGCCATACCCTGTGCACGTTAAAGAACACGCTGGATGGCCTTGACGGGAGGCTACCATCTGTCTCCCAACAGCTGTTCCAGTGGGTCCCCTCCCCCAACCTTCTCTGAGCCTTCGGGGTCCTTGTGACCTGGCCATTTAGCCCATGGTGTGCAAAAAAGTGCCGCTCAGAGATAAAACAACCAACCAACTTTAAAATAAATATATATAGAGAGAGCTATTTAGATATTCCCAAAGACTCTTATATAACAGAAGAATAAGCATCTAAAATTTCATGTTTTAAATTCACCAGCAGCAGCAGCTGTTGAGGAAAACTGCATACGATGTCGCTCAGCTGTTGATCTAGAGCTCTGTCTGCTCAATCTCCGTGACTTGTGTGGGCGAAGGATCAACGGGAAAGGAATTGAGACCTCACCATTCGAGTGTGTTTCTGCACGAGATTAGACTACTTCTCAATCTTGATAAGGGACGCGATGGAATCCAAGCGAATGCCGTCAACAATATTCTCCGCACAAGAAGCACTTTACCAGGAATAACATCTGGTTGCGGTGGTAACCGTGAGAAGACTAAAAGAAAAGCATTTCTTGAAAACCGAACTGTCATCATCGAGATGATTTGAAACAACTGTGAATCGCACGGAAGCCTGTTGCTTACGCTCGTTGGGTTGGGTTGTTTTACCTCTGAGCGGCACTTTTTTGTACACCATGGGCTAAATGGCCAGATCACATGGACCCCGAAGGCTCAGAGAAGGTTGGGGGAGGGGACCCACTGGAACAGCTGTTGGGAGACAGATGGTAGTCTCCCGTCAAGGCCATCCAGCGTGTTCTTTAACGTGCACAGGGTATGGCTCTCCCGCACACGGGGCCACGGCTTAACGTCCCATCCGACGGACGGCTGCCTTTCCAAGCCCATCGGTGTCCCCTACTGACCGTGGGCAGGGCGGGGAATTTTGTGGAGATAAATCTCAAAGCTGACCCAGCTGGGACTCCAACCTGGGAACTACAGATTACGAGCCTGGCGCACTACCGACTGAGCCACCCCCGCCCCACAGTTAAGGACTAGATAGTACAGACGTATAGAACAGCCATTCCTGTGCGTGTTAAAAAATTCGCATAGGAATGGCTGTCCTATACGCGGAGGGGCGGGGGTGGCTCAGCCGGAACCGCGACAGACTCGTAATCTGCAGTTCCTAGGTTCGTGTCCCACCTGAGCAAGCGTTAATATTTATCTCCGCAAAACTCTTCGCAGTGTCCTCACAGATGACGGTAGATAAGGACACCGATGGGCTTGGAAAGAACGCCGTCCGTCGGATGGAATGTTAAGCCATGGCATCGTGTGGGGGAGAGCCACATGCTGTGCACTTAAAGAACACGCTTGCAGCCTCCCATCAAACCCATTCTATCTTCTTGTCAGCTCTCCTAACAGCTTTCCAGCGGGTTACCTGCTTTCAACCTTTTCTGAGCCCTCGGGGTTCTTGTAACCTGGTCGTTTAGCCCATTGTATGCAAAAAAAGTGCTGCTCAGAGGTAAAACAATACAATCGTGAACACGGAACCACGGCTTAACGTCCGATCCGATGGCCGTTTCCAAGCCCTTCGGTGGCCCCATTCGAGGGAAGTATGTTAGTTTCGCGGAGATAAATCTCAACCCTCATATCATCTGAATCTCAACTCGAATCTGTAAACTACAATTAGGAGCCTGGCGCGCTACCGACTGAGCCAACAACATCCCAACATTATTATTACTAATTGAGTAGGATTATGTAAAATTTTCTGCATCATCAAGATCAAATAAAAAGTTTTTTAAATGCACACGAAATGAATGGCAAGTACTAATTGTTTTTATGCTCTTTAGAAAGTTGAGAAATTTTTGAGCTAAGTACAAATGGTAATGTCTGAACTTTTCATATCCAAAGATATCAACATTTAATCTGAACAATGAGCCAACACAGAATGCTTTTTGTCTTGCAGCATCAGAATACTGAATTATTTTTGAACGCTATAAAATTTCCCTAATTCACTTTTGAGTCATTGGAATTGAGTGGAATTTGCCCCCAGAAAATAGTCCATCAGAGAAACAGTTAAGTCGTATTTTTATTAAGGCTATTTGGAAAGAACTTGTCAGGAAGTACGGTTATGTATTTTAGCATTTTAACGGTGGGTGGTTAAACAGTATGACCCAAATAATAAAGGTTGCCTTATCGTTTTGTTTGACAAGTCGTCCTTTCAGCACAAGTGATTACGTGACCGATTTGATTGTCCCATTTGCTGTATCCCATTCACCCCGACCCCTTTTCATCGCTGAGTGTCACTGTGGAGGTTTGGCTCTAGTCAGCAAAACCTTGCAGCGTGATCTAACCATTGAATGATAATCTCTCACGAAAAATAAGGCTACCTGCTTTGCTAAGTAGATTGAAATTTTAATCCTGAATTGAAGAGATCTGGTGGTTGGTTTGCCTTTGAGCGGAACTTTTTTGCACGTGATGGGCTATATCGCCAGGTCACAAGGACCCCAGAGCTCAGAGAAGGTTTGGGGAGGGGACCCAACTGGATAGGGACAACATGGTAGCTTCCCATCAAGGCCTTCCAGCGTGTTCCAATCCAATTCAAATTAAATCCACAAATGAAAATTCCTACATCTAATAATTTGATAGATGTAGACTCATTCAGACAAAATTTCTTTGTTATATATATATTTTCTATTTTTTTTTCTTTTTTTTGCATTTTTTTGCATTTTTTTTTTATTTTTTATCTATTTTTTTTTATCATTTTTTTCTCTATATAATTATTTTTCGTTTATATAGGTATATTTTTTTACAATTTACCTAAAATATTAATATTTCTAAGAAATTGAATTAATAATTTATATAGGATAGGTTTAAGATTCTTACTGGTAGGTTCTAAGATATTTTTAAAGTTAAATATATTAATATTATATGCTTTTAGTTATTAAAATAAGATTTTCTTTCTGGTTCGTAATTTTTACAATTAAATATTATGTGTTCTATGGTTTGTTTTACATTACATTTATTGCAGTTTGGAGAATCAATTTTTTTTAAATATATATAAAGTTGAGTTCGTGAGAGCTAAGTTAGCTTTTATTCTGAGTATTATAATTATTTCTCTTTTATTTAAACCATAGTTTGAAAATTTTTCAATTTTATTTGATATTTGATAACGATTTGTATTAATTGCTATACCAATTCTGTGTTTCAATTAATATTTTAGATTTATTTGATTTTTTGTGTAATATAAAATGAAAAGGGACAGTGATTGTATTATTTAGATGTTTTGCATTTTTAGCTAATAAATTTCCATATTCGTTATGTTTTATATTCACATGAGAGAGTAGTCATTGTAAAGTTATTATATTATTTCTATTTAGGTGATCATATGTTAGTGAATAAATATCATTTATAAAAATGGGGAAGTTGTTTTTAAATGGGTTTTGTTGAAAGATGTCTAGAATACTTTTACAATCAGTGAAAATGACTATATGTTTATTACTAAATTTCAGGGACCAATTTATTGCAAATATAACTGCTAGAAGTTCTGCTAGAAAAACAGGTTCATTAATCTTAAATTTAAATTGTTGTTCGTATTTTTCAATTGGGCAGTATATTGCTCCAGAAGTAATGGTTTTATCAGAATTTAATGATTCAACTGTATAGATTTGAACAAAGTTATTATATTTTTCATTGATATAATTCTCTGATAATATTTTTATAATAGTTGGATCAAATTGCTTTTTAAAATCAATTCCAAGAATTTTATCAATAATGATTAGAGTTGTTGAAATCCAACAAGGGAATTTAGAAATCAAATCTCCACTGAGGTTATTGTTAAGCATATATAATAATTGTTCTTTTTCATAAAAGTTATATAAAGTTAACATCTTGGAAGTTATTAATAAATTCTTCGCTTATAGGGTGTGAATGATTTTTGCTAATTATTCTAAATATTAAATTTGATAATAAATATTTTTTTTTTATTTCAAGTGGTGGAATTGATTTTCAGCATATATGTTTAAGTTATTTGAATTTTGAATTTGGCCAAGACAAGATAATATTTGAAAATTTTTGTTTGAATTGTTTCTAATTTAATTACTTTAGAGCATAGATTCCCAACGGGGGCGATACCGCCCCCCAGTGGGGGCGCTGGAGCCTTCCATGGGGGCGGTAGCGGATCCAGAGGCAAATGGGGGGCGTTGAGGCAGTCAAGAGGAGCGGTCAAATAAATAAATTTAATGGAATTTTCTGCGAGAACCTTTTCGTCTCTTCTATTCTGTGGTGTCTTCCAAAAGGTTGGGAATCACTGCTTTAGAGATTTGATTAATGAGTTCAATTCCGTAGGTGCACTTTAGTAATATTATAGAACTGTAAATTAGTAAAAGATTTTTAATGGAGCAACCTCATTTTGAGATACCTAAATATCTCATGAAGTTCAATAGTTTCATGGCTTTATTTTTAGCATTATTGATATATTGATTCCACAGAAGTTTAGAATCTATATGTAATCCTAAGAATTTTATGTTGTCAGTGATATTGATTTCTGTATTATTTAAATCTATTTTTAATTCATCTGTAATTTTAAATCTTTTATGAAAACATATGATTTTAGTTTTTTCAGTTGATATTTTTAGATTTAAATTGGAACAGTAAATTGATAGTTTATTTATATTTTTTGTAGAATTTCATTTATAATGTCTAGGTCTTTGTGTATAGTCCAAATTATA
The DNA here is from genome assembly GCA_038380435.1 of Ryuthela nishihirai. Classification (NCBI taxonomy): domain Eukaryota; kingdom Metazoa; phylum Arthropoda; class Arachnida; order Araneae; family Heptathelidae; genus Ryuthela; species Ryuthela nishihirai. The sequence goes on along the minus strand of JAWZYU010000020.1, from coordinate 33,704,380 downwards.
ATATCACCCTGCATAAGTATGATATGTAATTTCTGCTGAAAAAACTGAATTAATATCATTTAAATATATATTGAAAAATAATGGAGAAAGGATATCTTCCTGGATAATTCCATTATGAAAGTATATTTTTTTGAAATATTATTGCCAATTTTTACTCTGAATTGTTTTTGTTGAATAATTTGTGAAAGAAAATGATACACGTTGTCACAGATTTTAAATTTTCTAATTTTTGAGATAAGATCTTGATGTGAGACAGAATCAAAGGCTTCCAGCGTGTTCTTTAAAGCGCACAAGGTATAGCTCCCCTGCATACGAGGCCACGGCTTAGCATCCCATCCGACGGAGGGCGGCCTTTCCAAGCCCATCGGTGTCCCCTACTGATTGAGGAGAGAGTGGGAAGTTTTGCGGAGATAAATATTGGGAAAAGGGGACCCACTGGACAGCTGGTAGGAGACAGATGGTAGCTTCTCGTCAAAGTCATCCAGAGTGTTCTTTAATGTACACAGGGTACGCCTCTCTACGAAGCAACCTTTTTTGTCCCATCCGACGAACGACGGCCTTTTGAAGCCCAACTGTGTCCCCTTTCCCACCAAGGTCAGTGTAGGGGTTAGCGGAAATAAATCTCAACCTAGGGATAGTTGGAACTCGAACTTGGTATCATCACATTATGACTCTGGAGCGCTATCGACTGAAGCAGAAATTGTTTAAGATTTTTTTTTTACTTTATGAAAGTGCAATACAGAGCCCTACCAAATCAGAAACACGATATTCTGAAGAATAAATTTTAATGGAATTTAAACTGAAGACGAATTAAAGATCTGTTGGAAGTATTTTTTAAATTTCAGCAATATCCGTTCAGTATGCAAAGAAGTAAGAAAGCTGTAATATTTAATTGCAAAAGTTGCCAGTTATAAGTATCATCTCAAAAGTTAATCAAAACAAGAAATAACTGTTATAACAAACCGTTTACTGAAATAATTAAAGCGGGGGTAGCTCTGTCGATAGCCGGCAAACATGTAATCTGCAGTTCCCGGGTTCGAGTCCCAAATGGGCCAACGTTGAGATTTATCTCCGCAAAACTCCCAGCCCTGCCCACGGTCAGTAGCGGACACCGATGGGCTTGAAAAGACCGCCGTCCGTCGGATGGGACGTAAAGCCGTGGTCCCGTGTGCGGGAGAGCCATACCCTGTGCACGTTAAAGAACACGCTGGATGGCCTTGACGGGAGGCTACCATCTGTCTCCCAACAGCTGTTCCAGTGGGTCCCCTCCCCCAACCTTCTCTGAGCCTTTGGGTCCTTGTGACCTATAGGAGACACTGTTGAGCCTGGAAAGACCGCCGTCCGTCGGATGGGACGTTAAGACGTGGACCGTGTTTGGGAAAGCCATACCCTGTCCACGTTAAAGAACACGCTGGAAGGCCTTGACGATAGGCTACCATCTAAAAAAAAAGTGCCGCTCAGAGGTAAAACAACCAACGTTATATTTAAATTGTTTTATGCATGTAATTTATCGAGTGAGTAATTTAAGAACCAAGTCTTTTTGACGTGTTCCAAACACCTGTCCACAACTCCAAACACTTCTCCCAACACCTTTCCAGTGGGTTCCCTCCCTACAACCTTCTATAAGATCTCGGAGTCTTTGTGACCTGGCCGTTTAGCCCATTGTGTGCAAAAGACTGCCGCTCAGAGGTAAAATAACCCAACTCAACTGAAATAATTGACATTTAAAAGTTCGTTTAACAATTCTTTTAATATTGTTCGATTTTAACGATTTTCTTTTCTTAAACGATTTTTGAAAGCTTTTTAAGGATGAGTGATGCTGGTATTTGGTATCATACTTTCCATAACTACTTATATAATGATTGCTGTTGACACTCAAGCCTTAGGCGTAATAAATTTTGAAGTCCAAATACTGACGGTTTGCCGTCAGTAATCCAGTCAAAATCAAATCGTTTTGATGCGTTTTTATATATTCATATAATTTTTGTCACTTTTCCTCTGGAACGTAATGAATCTTATTACAAGTAAATAAAATCAAACGAATATAACTTGTCAGTTGCCAGGATCCGTTATAATAGCACAAAAGACGAGAGCTGGCGTCCTAAATGAATTAAAAAGGAGTCATTAATATTTCGAAACTGGCAGCGTGTTATATTATCGTAATTACTTCTGAAAAGAAGGAACAAAAGAATTCGCACTGTTACTGATTACAAAAAAAACTGGTCTATTTCTATATAAACCACTAATTTAGCTGGGCTGTGAGCTGTTTTACCTCTGAGCGGCACTTTTTTGCACACCATGGGCTAAATGGCCAGGTCACAAGGACCCCGAAGGCTCAGAGAAGGTTGGGGGAGGGGACCCACTGGAACAGCTGTTGGGTGACAGATGGTAACCTCCCGTCAAGGCCATCAAGTGTGTTCTTTAATGTGCACAGGGTATGGCTCTCCCGCACACGGAACTATGGCTTAACGTCCCATCCGACGGACGGCGGCCTTTCCAAGCCCATCGGTGTCCCTACTGACAAAGGGCAGGGCGGGGAATTTTGCGGAGATAAATCTCAACGCTAACGCATTTAGCGTGCGTTGAGATTTAGCGTTGAGATTTTAAGTGTATTTGAAATTTTTAATTTTAAGTGTGTTTGAAACAAAAGTTTAAATTTAAAATCTTCAACTTTTTTTATTTTTAGCAAAAAAAGTTTAAATTTAAAGTTAGTATTTAAAAGATAACGATGTTTAAGAATCAAATCGCATTTATTTTTTGTATTGACGTCGTTTCGTTGCATTTTGGGTATTCTATTTTAAATTTTCGTTTTAAAGATTCTTCGAAAATATCGGCCAGTCACAAAAAGAAAGTTTTGGAGTTAATTAAGATGTTTTTTTCTAACCCCCTAAACTTCTTTCTGTCACTGATCGATGTATTCGTAGAATTTTAAAAACGGAAATTTAAGATTGATTACTCAAAAGGCAACGAAAAACACGTCAACAAAAGAAAACTTGAATCTTAAACTACTCACTCGATAAATTAGATGCATAAAAAAAATTAAATATAACGTTGGGTTGTTTTACTTCTGAGCGGCACTTTTTTGCACAGCATTGTTAAATGGCCAGGTCACATGGACCCCGAAGGCTCAGAGAAGGTTGGGGGAGGGGACCCACTGGAACAGCTGTTGGGAGACAGATGGTAGCCTTCCGTCAAGGCCATCCAGCGTGTTCTTTAACGTTGGGTTGTTTTACCTCTGAGTGGCAGGGGCGGTGGTGGCTCAGTCGGTAGCGCGCCAGGCTCGTAATCTGTAGTTCCCAGGTTCGAGTCCCAGCTGGGTCAGCGTGGAGATTTATCTCCGCAAAAATTCCCCGCCCTGCCCACGGTCAGTAGGGGACACCGATGGGCTTGGAAAGGCCGCCGTCCGTCGGATGGGACGTTAAGCCGTGGCCCCGTGTGCGGGAGAGCCATACCCTGTGCACGTTAAAGAACACGCTGGATGGCCTTGACGGGAGGCTACCATCTGTCTCCCAACAGCTGTTCCAGTGGGTCCCCTCCCCCAACCTTCTCTGAGCCTTCGGGGTCCATGTGACCTGGCCATTTAGCCCATGGTGTGCAAAAAAGTGCCGCTCAGAGGTAAAACAACCCAACCCAACCCAACCTCTGAGTGGCACTTTTTTGCACACCATGGGCTAAATGACCAGGTCACATGGACCCCGAAGGCTCAGAGAAGGTTGGGAAAGGGGACCCACTGGAACAGCTGTTGGGAGACAGATGGTAGCCTCCCGTCAAGGCCATCCATCGTGTTCTTTAACGTGCACAGGGTATGGCTCTCCCGCACACGAAGCCACGGCTTAACGTCCCATCCGACGGACGGCGGCCTTTCCAAGCCCGTCGGTGTTCCCTACTGACGGTGGGCAGGGCGGGGAAATTTTCGGAGATAAATCTCAACGCTGACCCAGCTGGGACTCGAACCTGGGAACTACAGATTACGACCCTGGCGCGCTACCGACTGAGCCATCCCCGCCCCTTTCAAATATAACTTCAAGACTAAATTAATATCTTTTGAAATGAGAGAAACAAAACTAATAAACTGAGATAATGGAAGTAAAATGAGAAACATTTAACGTTAGATGGGATTCGCAATTGGATACGGAACAGAATCGCATGCCAATGAAATAAAAAAAATGGGCATATGCAGTCTGGATTTGAAAAGAAGCTGCTTTCGCTTAACGTGCAGAGAGCTCTGTGATATTTCATCCGTGTCCTTTCTACCTATTTCAAGTGGACCGTGAAGAGAGACTTTCAAGAGCGGAAATTCATTCACCAGCTGGAGGACTGATTGTGTCAGTCAGTGAGCGTGCCGAAGACGAACCGGAAACCGAAGACCGTTGCGCGCCGATCGATAAAATTCAACTTAATTGCGCCATTCACGGAGAAGGTGGAAAGAAAAAAAAATCGTTCTTCAATTACTAACGTTTCGAAATATGCTGTTTGTTTCACGATTGCACAAAACGGATTTCTAAATCCACTAGACAGGGGCTTGCAAACGATTTAAATTGGGGGGAGGAGGTGTCTGAGAATAAGACTTTAAAACATTCCACCGAACTGAAAATATTAAAATAGTGTTCCACATGGCTTTGGGTTGGGTTGTTTTACCTCCGAGCGGCACTTTTTTTGCACACCACGGGCTAAATGGCCAGGTCACATGGACCCCGAAGGCTCAGAGAAGTTTGGGGGAGGGGACCCACTGGAACAGCTGTTGGGAGACAGATGGTAGCCTCCCGTCAAGGCCATCCAGCGTGTTCTTTAACGTGCACAGGGTATGGCTCTCCCGGACACGGGGCCACGGCTTAACGTCCCATCCGACGGACGGCGGTCTTTTCAAGCCCATCGGTGTCCCCTACTGACCGTGGGCAAGGCTGGGAGTTTTGCGGAGATAAATCTCAACGTTAGCCCATTTGGGACTCGAACCCGGGAACTGCAGATTACAAGTTTGGCGCGCTACCGACTGAGCCACCCCCGCCCCATTCTACATGGCATAAGATTTTATAATTGTTTTATTACTCTTGCTATTTTATTATATTTTGGATTTCAAAGCAGGTAGACAAGTTTGAGATTTCGTACAAGACAACAGAATTTCCGAGGGGGGGGGGGAGTCCGGACTCTCAACCTGGCACAGTGAGACTCGAATTTGCCTTCCATAATGAACATCCATCGCGTTCTTTAACGTGCACAGGGTATATCTTTCCTGCACACGGGACCACGGCTTTACGCCTCATCCCAATGACGGGGGCCTTTCCAAACCCATTTGAGTGTGGTTCTTATCGAAGGCAGACATGGTGGAGATTAACGTAGCAGATAATCTCCACCATGACGGAATCGATAGCGGCAGGGATAATAAAGCTTAAGGCATGCAATCTTAAAATGCATGGAAGCCTATGACGTACGTAGAACTGTTGATGCACAATGGATTTCTTAATGCGTTAATGTTGCACTGTTAATGCTATTACAACTGGGTTTTAATGATCATAGGGACATACAACTAACTATTAACGTAACTAAACCGCGAGACTTGAGCCATTAGAGTAATTGAAGCTTATTCTTCTCACGAGATTTTATCTCTTTAGTTTCTTCAGCGTTTGACCACAAGGCCTACTCCGCAATCAGTCTCATCACAAACTTTGAGCATCAGAATTTCATCTTCTGAGTAATCACTTGGCAAACTGATGCCACGCTCTCATCATCACTGCAATCAGAGAGTGGTTTCCTCTTAAACATTCCTCTAACTCCCTTTGTGAGAAAGTCGACACCGATTGGTTTGGAAAGGCTACAGCCCTTCTTATGGGATATATAGCTGCGGTGCCGTGTACAGGAGAGAGAGATACATACCTGTGTCCCTTTAAGGAAATAAGCTGGATAGCCTTGACAGGCTTTCATCTGTCGATTGGTTGGTTGTTTTACCTCTGAGCGGCACGTTTTTGCACACCATGGGCTAAATGGCCAGGTCACATGGACCCCGAAGGCTCAGGGAAGGTTGGGGGAGGGGACCCACTGGAACAGCTGTTGGGAGACAGATGGTAGCATCCCGTCAAGGCCATCCAGCGTGTTCTTTAACGTGCGCAGGGTATGGCTCTCCCGCACACGGGGCCACGGCTTAACGTCCCATCTGACGGACGGCGGCCTTTCCAAGCCCATCGGTGTCCCCTACTGACCGCGGGCAGGGCGGGGAATTCCCATCTGTCGAAGCTGTTCATGTATCTCCTTCCCGCAACTTTCTTAGAGTCCTTGGTGTCTTTACAAGCCCGGATGTAATAAAAAGTTAAGGGAGGGGTGGGGGGGGAGGCAAAAGTCAGGATTTTCATTGCACATTTCCCTCTCAATTTTAAAGGTTTTGAAAACATTGTCTGGAAAATGCGTGAAATATGCGCAACTTTAATAATTTTTTGTTGCCATTAACCTTATTAGCATTCTCAAAGGATTCTAGATCTAGGGAGGGAGAGGGCACTACGTACTTCCTATCCCTAGTTCTGGCACTGGGTTCTTGTGACCTGGCCATTTAGCCCAATGTGGGGGGGGGGGAAAGTGTCGCTAAGGGGTAAAATAACCCAAATCCTGCATTTAAAGTGCTTATTTGCACAACAAAAAATTTAATTTTTTTCAAATTTGTTAGCAGACCCTCAAAGTTTGTTGTTTGTTGGGTAATTTTACCTCTGAGCGGCACTTTTTTTGCACACAATGGGCTAAATGGCCAAGTCACAAGGACCCCGAAGGCTCAGAGAAGGTTGGGGGAGGGGACCCACTGGAACAGCTGTTGGGAGACAGATGGTAGCTCCCGTCAAGGCCATCCAGTGTGTTCTTTAGCGTGCACAGGGTATGGCTCTCTCCTGCATACTGGGCCACGGCTTAACGTACCATCTGATGGACGGCGGCCTTTCCAAGCCCATCGGTGTGCCCTACTGACCGTGGGCAGGGCGGGGAATTTTGCGGAGATAAATCTCAACGCTGACCCAGCTGGGACTCGACCTGGGAACTGCAGATTACGAACCTGGCGCGCTACCGACTGAGCCACCCGCGCCCCTCAAAGTTTGTTTATTGTTTATTTCACCAGCATATCATACAATTAGTTTCAATATAAAAAAAAATACATACCTGGTGAAAAAAAGTGAGCAATGTAAGCTAATAGCTTTTTCCTTAAGGTCCCTTATTTACTTTCATGAATTACAACATATAACATATAAACCGAAAGCAGTAATAGAAGAATACAAAACATATCAAACATTCTAAAATACAATTTTCTAATATGTCATGAAAAGAAATCCAAACACTTTAGCGAAAGTATACTGAAACAGACTGCTTACAACTTAAAGACAAAGGGGCGGGGGTGGCTCAGTCGGTAGCGCGCCAGGCTCGTAATCTGTAGTTCCCAGGTTCGAGTCCCAGCTGGGTCAGCGTTGAGATTTATCTCCGCAAAATTCCCCGCTCTGCCCACTGTCAGTAGGGGACACCGATGGGCTTGGAAAGGCCGCCGTCCGTCGGATGGGACGTTAAGTCGTGGCCCCGTGTGCGGGAGAGCCATACCCTGTGCACGTTAAAGAACACGCTGGATGGCCTTGACGGGAGGCTACCATCTGTCTCCCAACAGCTGTTCCAGTGGGTCCCCTCCCCCAACCTTCTCTGAGCCTTCGGGGTCCATGTGACCTGGCCATTTAGCCCATGGTGTGCAAAAAAGTGTCGCTCAGAGGTAAAACAACCCAACCTAAAGACAAATCTTAGGAAATATAATTTTAAACCAGAATAGTTCGGCTTAACATGAAAGTTACTAGCTCATCTGCAAGCTATGACAACTAGCTTATCTGCAACAAACGACCAAGCCATCCCCAGGACTCGAACTCGGACCGTAGCAATTGCAATGAAACCGCGAATCAATGCGATACTATTGAGTCACGTAGGCTGAGAGAGACTCCTTTTTAAGTCACGGATATTTGCTGCTTCTACCGAGATCTCGCCGTCCTTTAGATCTTCTCCAAAGCACACCGTACTGACAAGATCTTACCAGACATCACATAGAGAGCGGACCGACTAGTAAGCGACTTATTTATTTTTTAATAAACCGATAATTATTCAAATACACCCTAAACTCACTTATCTCGTTCTCGAACAAAAATAATTTTTACCTAAAACAACAACAAGAAATATTCACGAAAGAGAAAAAAAAACAATCATTAATCACATCTTAACTATACCATTTACTCTCTCTTTACATCTATAATTTTGGTTTTGTGAAGTCTGAACTTTTCGGGATGACAAAACAACAGGAATTAAGTACCCATTCCTACAGAAAATTACATATCCATGCGTGGAATTAAAATCACGTTGGGAAATATAATGTCCATGACCTGGAGGGAAAGCTCTGGTGGCTTCCCACCCATTCAGGTGTTTCATGTCTGTAACCTATCTCTCGATCCTCATGCATTCCGCAGTCCTTTGATTGGAGGTCATGCACATGCAGCCATCTGCGAAATCCTATCGCAAGTGAGTAAACCCAATAGACGACATAAATTTTCCCCATGTGACTGGAGATTGTTATTTCTCGTGTTTTCAATTTCAAGCATTTTAGGGAGAAAAATCTAAGAATTTTACCTTTCATAAAGTGGTACTGGTAGAGCGATTTTACTTTTCAGTAATTGAGTTTTTTTCTGCAGGAGTTTGCTATTATCCTTATCTGCAGATTGGGAAAGGTAATAAAATGTAAACTTCTGATTTATTGCTCCGTTTTTCTCATGAAAGTAGGCTGATGGCTGAGAGATAAGATTGCAAATGAATATCTCTCTCTTTTCGTGCTTGTTGTAGAAGATTGTTGTGCCATGCAGATTTCAGCGTGTATATATATAACTCCTCTTCAGAAATAAAAGGGATGAAGGATTTTCTCATCTGAATTAAAATCTAGACATCACAATCCGAAACACACCCACAGGGTTGGGTTGGGTTGTTTTACCTCTGAGCGGCAATTTTTTGCACACCATGGGTGGTGCACGAAGGCTCAGAGAAGGTTGAGAGAGGGGACCCACTGGAACAAGCTGTTGGGAGACAGATGGTAGCCTCCCGTCAAGGCCATCCAGCGTGTTCTTTAACGTGCACAGGGTATGGCTCTCCCGCACACGGGGCCACGGCTGAACGTCCCATCCGACGGACGGCGGCCTTTCCAAACCCATCGGTGTCCCCTACTGACCGTGGGCAGGGCGGGGAATTTTGCGGAGTTAAATCTCAACGCTGACCCAGCTGGGACTCGAACCTGGGAAGTATAGATTACGAGCCTGGCGCGCTACCGACTGAGCCACCCCCGCCCCCAAACCCACAGGTAACAGCAAAGAGTAATTTTAATGCAGTGCTTTTAGAAGTAATAAGCGCTGTATCTTTTAACGTGTTGTTTTTCTAAGCGTTCTACATTGCCCTACCAAAATATTAGAGAATTTTCTCATGCACGTTCTTCTCCTCACGCATGCGCAACTCTGATATATATTCGCAACACATAGACATATGTAATACAATATTGTCAAATTAATATATATAATGATAGCTTTATTACAGTACATTTGATTCCCTATAAAAAGGATCGCTTGGCATTCAGAGTCAGGGCAAGCGATGCCCCCCCCCCCCCTTTTTTTTAAGAATATAATTTTTTATTCATAAGAGTAAAGAATACAAATACATTTACAATTTGACCCACAAAGCTAAATAGCTTATCTGCAGGAAAATGAATAAATTAAATTAAACATAGGTCATTCAGCCACAAAAATGGTGTACATCAAATAAATCCACAAAACACAACACATAAAAATCAGCTAAATAGAAAATACCAAATAATTTTTTAAATCCATTTTAACTCTTCTAAAAGAATCTATATTTAGCAATTCTTTTGGAATAGCACTAAATATAAGTGGTACTTGATATTCGGAGGTATGTTTCCCGTAATTATTTCGAAAATTTGACAATTTGCAATAATCTTGGTTTTGAAGTCTTGTATTTTTATTTTGTTGAATTTTTTAGTTTGTAAGTTTCGTCAAAAAATTTTTAATTATTAAATTATATTTATATAAAATGCTGTAGGATAAAAGGTTTAAAATTTTTAATCTCTCTGTGGTAGTTTTATAATTTTTTTTGCAAATGAAACGGAATAATAATTTATTTATGTTAGTTAAGTTAGTTGTTCCATGCACAATTATTCCATAATTTAAAAACGATTCTCATATTGCTTTATAAAATAATACACAGGTTTCCATGTTTAGTACGTACTTCAATTTTTGAATTTTTATCGCTGATATTCTCAAGCTTTCACATATGTGGGATATACGGGCATTCCACCTAAAATATTCATCAAAAATGATACCTAAGTAATTTATTTTATTTACTTGCTCAACAAGTGGGCAGCTGCATAATGATTCACAATTCTAAGCAACCTTTTTTCTGCAATTTATTTTATGAGTTTTTATAAAGAGGTTTTGATGAATATGAAATCCTGGTGAATGAATAATCATCAATTTTGTTTTTTTCTCATTTAAATAGATTTTATTATGACTTAACCATCTAATAATATTATTGTAATCTGTTTGAACCTCTGAAATGCTATCATTTAAATATTTCTGATTGTTTAGTAAAACAATGTCGTAGCATATAGATAAATAGCACTATTTAATTTTGTATTGAACAAATCATTTATGTATACTAGGAACAATAAAGGACCTAAAATTGAGCCTTGGGGAATTCCACATCGTGTAATTACTTTTCTGCTGTAGCAGTTTTTTATTTTAGTAATTGTGTATCTGTCTGATAAATAATTTCTAAACCAATCTAACAATATACCGCGAATACCGTAATTTTCCAATATATTTAGTAAAATGCTATGATCTATTGTATCGAAGGCTTTCTTTAAATCTAAGAACATAGTTACAATTTTTTCCCTATTATTCAATGATTTATTAATATTATTTGCAATTTTGGAAATTAGTTGAATTGTGTTTTTTCCTTTTTGAAAGCCAAACTGATTTTCATTAATTATGCTGTGTTTAAGTAAAAAGTTAAAAACAGTATTATAAATATATTTTTCCATTATTTTCGAAAAAATAGGCAGAATTGTTATTGGTCGATAGTTAGAAAAATCCTCCTTAATACCACCTTTAAAAATAGGTCTTAAAATACCTGTTTTGTGTTCAGTAGGTATGTTCCCAGTAAATATAATCTGATTTATAATTTTTGATATAATATTTAGTAGTGTCTCTTTATTAAATTTTATATGTTTAATGCAAACATTATCGTAACCAGGTGATTTATTGGTGTCTAATGAAGTGATTATTTCATCAGTTTGTTTTTCAGTGATTTCATGTATATAGATAGATTTCAAAACTCTTTGCATCATGGTTGGAACATAATTTATATCGTCTTGGTGATTTGTATCTCTTATCTGTAAAATTAGTGAATTATAAATGTAATTGAAATTATTTGCTGTTTCTTCCACGGATAATTTCTTTTTGGACATATTGTCAATTATCACATCGTCCGCTGATTTTTTCTGTTTTCCTTCTAATATTCATATATTAATTGCCAGGTAGCCTTCATATCATTTTTTTTTCATTATAAGTTTATTTCTAAATAAAGTTGTTTCTGATTTCTAATCTGAATATTAACCATATTTCTTAATTTTTATAGTTATTTTTATAAGCATCACTTTTATCATTGTTTTTAAATTTAATCCAAGCTTTATCTCTTTTTTCAATTAATTCTATCAAGTTCGGTGTCATCCAGTTTTTGCTATGATTTCTTTTTACCTTTCTAACACTCCTCGTATATACTCTATTTTTTTTTCTAAAATTCCATCGTAAATGTCTTTAAATACTTCATATAGGTTTAATTCTTCCATCGAGTTATCTCCATAATTTTCTAAATTCCAATTCATTTCAGAGATAGCTTTGTTTATATTGTTATGGTCAAAAAACCAAATCTTATTTTCCTGGTCTATTTCAGTATAATTAGTATTATTCAAATTGTTTTTGGTGTTGCTAATCAATGTTAAAATTATATAGTGATCTGCTATTTTGCTTGTTTGAATTATTGAATTTGCTGACATATCTTTAATCAGTTTTACATTAATATGGTCTATACAAGTTTTGGTAATTTCATTTTTTACTATTTCTTCTCTTGTAGCTTCCCTTATTAATCTTTCAAAATTCATTTCAGCCAGCAGTGATATATTTTTCTGTGCCATGCTTTTTAGTGTTCATTGTATCGATATTGAAATCACCTATTAAAATCTTATTTTGTTCTTTTTCTGTATTTTCCATCCAATTTCGGAAATTCAGCAGAAAAGAGTTCACATCTGTACTAGGTGATCTGTATAGTGCTAAAACACGATATATTTTTTTTACTTTTATATATATAGTTTCCGCTGGAAGTATTTGTTGTGTTATAATATGCGGCATGAGATTAACAGACGAATAGGGATTGCTGCCAGGACTTTTAAGAATCTATGGAGATTGTGGAGAAATAGGCGTATACACCTAAAGACTAAAATTAGACTGTATAATAGTTTGGTTCTTTCTAGGGTTAGTTATGATAGTGAAACTTGGACGCTGTTTAAACAAGATAACAGGAAACTAGATGCTTTTGATTCTAGATGCTTACGTAGTATCTTGGGTATTAGGTGGTTTAACTTTGTAACTAATGATGAGGTTAGGCAAAGGAGTCTGTAACCTCCTTTAAGCAGCATATTGTGCAGAGAGAGACTCCGCTGGTTTGGCCATGTTGTCCGTATGGATAATTATAGATTGGCGAATAGGGTTATGAACAGTGTGCCTAGAGTTCTCAGAAGGAGGGGGAGACCTAGGATGCAGTGGGCAGACATCGAACAGGACCTTGTTAAAATTGGTGTGCAGTGGCCGGATGCAGCAGATGTAGCTCAGGACAGATATGCTTGGAGAATTAAACTGCACGGTCTGGTTGGACCTCCGTAGCCCATGGCTGCTTGAGGATGATGATGATGAATATCAATATCTAGATTTTCTTTATAGTATACTGAAATCCCCTAATATTTTTATTCATATTATGATTTGCAATTTTATTAATTTTGTCAATATTATATAAATAATTTTCATATTTATTTACATTTGTTTCAGTTAAAACAAGCATATCAATGTGTTTCATGTAATTGTTAATACTTATTTCAATGAATCCCAATGTTTTCTTTGACTTCTTATATTAACATGAGCTTTTGTGAATAAATTTACCACAATTTTTTCCGAACCAAGCTTCTACTTCTAAACCTGTAGTTAAATAAGCAACATCACAGTTGCTATTAAAACTTTCAAAATTCAAAACAGACATAGCTAAGAAAAATATTCATCAAAAAGAAATAGCAAAAGTAATGAACAAAATAATAATAAAAAAAAAGATAAAAGGAGCAAGGTTTATCGGATATATCTAGAAGTTCAAAAATCGTCAAAGTTGGTGAACATATCAACATTGATGATTCTTTCATCATTTGATTTCCTCATTAGAACTTTCCATTTTTGAACCAAACATATTTATAATTTTTTTCTTTTGCACACATCCTAGCTCTCCAGAAAAGTTCTCTGTTAATCATAGTCATGTTTTCATTAATATATATTGGTGTTTCTTTATCACTGAGGTCTGCACTAGTGGTTGTAATTTATTTTTTCCTGTTTTGTATCCAAATGTCTCTATCTTTCCGTGTAACGAATTGTATAATTATCTTTGGAGTTTTGCTTTTATTTCTTTCAGGAAGTCTGTGAATTTTTTCAATAATTTTGTCTGTGTAGTTGACTATGTTCAATGACTAGGAAATTTTATTCAACTTTCTTTTAAACTCTCCTTCATTTATGGGAACATCATGAATTTCTATATTTTTATTGCGTCCATATTGTTCCACGTCATTATGATTTTGTTTGAGCTCCTTAATCTCTTCTCTCATTTCTGTGTTTAAATTTTCGGCTTCATAGACTTTTGTAGTTAAATTCTTTTGATTTTTCTCGCAATTTACTACTTGTTGCATCAGTTTGTCATACTTGCTAGAAAAAAAAATTCTACACTTCGTTTCAATTCTTTCATTTCCATCTTTAAATCACGGATCTCTATTATCAAGAGGTTGACGTCACTTGTTGGAAGTTGTTGTGAAGTGTTTTCTTTTCTACTACTCATAGTGGTTTTAAGATTCGTTTGAAGTTTTGGGACTGACGATTTCACAGTCTCTTCTTTATCGGTTACGGCAGCTCCGACTGCGGCATCTGAAACTTTCTCTTTAAGAGCTCCTGTAGTAGACAACAGCAGCATAGGCTGGGATTCAGTAACATTGGTGCCTATCTCATGCAAAATACTTTCATCTGGTTGATTGTCAGCTTGAGATTTTGTGCTGGCATTCTTATATTTGTATTTACAAGTTGGACAATTCCAATTATAACTCATGTCATCCAACAGTTTTTTTACACATCTTCTTTGAAATTCCCGTACAATTCAGATGAAGCTTACCTTTACGATCACTGCATACAACAGATCCCGCAATAGAAATAATTTCTTCTTTGCACCTCACACACGATTTCTTCTTTCTGTATCCATATCCAGATATCCACAACTCTGATTCTGTTACTATATATGACTGAGAGATGATTTACTCTGTGTTAATAAAAGCACAAGAATGTCGCTGCAGCGGAAATGGATTGTTTACCTCTGAGAAGCACTTTTTTTGCGCACAATTGGCTAAATAGTCAGGTTACAAGGACCCCCCGGGCTCAGGGACCACTGGACACCTATTAAGAGACAGGTGGTAGTCTCCCGTCAAGGCATCCAGCATGTATTTCAACTTGCACAGGGTATAGCTCTCCCGTACATGGGGCATGACTTTACGTCCCATTCGACGAACGGCGTCCTTTCCAAGCCCATCGGTGTCCTCTGAACGAGGGCAGGGTGGGGAATTTTGCGGAGATAAAGAAGCGAAGATTGACACAGTCGGTAGCGTGTCAGGCTCGTAATCTGCAATTCCCACGTTCGAATCACATCTGCGCCAGCACTGAGATTTATCTCTGATGAGCCCTCCCCTCTCATCTTGTCGTCGATCACAAACGAGACATCGATAAGCTTGGAACGGTCGCCGTCCGTCCTGATGGGATTGGGTTATTTTACCTCTGAGCGGCACTTTTTTGCACACCATGGGCTAAATAGCCAGGTCACATGAACCCCGAAGGCTCAGAGAAGGTTGGGGGAGGGGACCCACTGGAACAGCTGTTGGGAGACAGATGGTAGCCTCCAGTCAAGGCCATTCAGCCTGTTCTTTAACGTGCACAGGTATGACTCTCCCGCACACGAACCACGGCTTAACGTCCCATCCGACGGCCGGCGGCCTTTCCAAGCCCATCGGTGTCCCTTACTGACCGTAGGCAGGGTGGGTAATTTTGCGGAGATAAATTTAAACGCTGACCCAGGTGGGACTCGAACTGGGAACTGCAGATTACGAGCCTGGAGCGCTCTCGACTGAGCCACCCCCGCCCGACTGAGCCACCCCCGCCCGTGCTGATGGGAAGCTAAGACTTCGTGTACAGGAGAACCATACTCTGTTACACGTTAAAGACGACGCTGGATGGCCTTGACCATTGGCTTCTATTTGCATCTCCTAACAGCTTCCCAGTGGATCCCCCTTCTCCAAACTTCTCTGAGCCCTTGGGGTCCTTGTAACCTGGCCATTCGAGCCTAGTGTGTGTAAAAAAAATGCTCAGTGGTAAAATAACACAACCAACGGCCTAACTGAATCATCAAGAATTTTACTTGCATGCAAAAATTTGCTCCCAAAGCGTCAATTTATTTGATTTTTTTTTCGATTTTTTTTTATATATTTGAGACAAATTAAATTCCTTTCACTTCACGCAGCACACTTCCATCACGAACTTTTACCTTTATCTTCCCAAGCCAGCCCATTTTCACGAACTGTCCCTTCTAAATATCATCCTAGAAAGGTTCTGGAAACGCCACCATGTACATCCTTACACTCGTGACGAGAAGTGGTCATGACAGTCGTGTTTGTAAGTCGATTACGTGGCACAACCACGCGATACTCACCAGCCCCACAGAAATACCCGTGAATTGTGACCTTTCGTCTTGACCTGCACGCTCTCTCGCCATGCAGCTGCCAGGTCACGTTGGCGCGCGACCGAGCCAAATCTTAGTTAGCAAGAAAGTGTCTGAATTGCAGTGTTGGATTGAAGGTAGGTTTGGATTTAGATCTGATAGGATTGATGAAGGTAGGATCTGATACATGGACTAAATGGCAAGGTCACAAGGACCCCAAGAGCTCAGAGAATGTTGGGAAAGGGATCCACTGGGTAGCTGTCAGGAAACAGATGGTAGATTTCTTGTAAAGGCTATCCAGAGGGTTTCTAAGCCCATCGGTGTTCCCTTTCTAACCGAGATAAATCTGAAAGCTGTCTAGGTGGGGACTCGAACCTGGGAACTACGTATTAAAAGCCTGGCGCGCTACCGACTGACACGACCCATCTGAATTGGGTTGTTTTACCTCTGAGCTGCACCTTTTTGCACACAATAGGCTAAATGGCTAGGTCACAGAGACCCCCAGAGGTTCAGAGAAGGTTGGGAGAGGGGACCCACTGGATAGCTGTTAACAGACAGATCAAAGCCCCCACGTCAAGGCCATCCAGTGTGTTCTTTAACGCGTACAGGGTAGAGATTTTCAGTACCTATGAACATCCGGTACATGGAGTCACAGTTCAACATCTCTGCGACGGACGGCGGCCTTTCCAATCCCATCGATGTCTCCTTTCTAACCGAGGGCAGGGTGGAGGAGGGTTTAGCGGTGGGACTCGAACCTGGGAACTGCAAATTATGAGAGTGGTGCCATACCGACTTAGCCCCGAAAGGAAAATGACTAATGGGCAGCTGTCGGGAGATTAATGGAATTCTCCCGTGAAGACCATCTAGCGTGTTTTTCAGCGTGCGCAGAGTATGGCCCTCCTGCACAAGGAAGCACGTCTTAACTACCGATCCGAAGAACGGTCCTGCCCACGGTCAGTAGGGGACACCGATGGGCTTGGAAAGGCCGCCGTCCGTCGGATGGGACGTTAAGCCGTGGCCCCTTGTGCGGCAGAGCCATACCCTGTGCACGTTAAAGAACACGCTGGATGGCCTTGACGGGAGGCTACCATCTGTCTCCCAACAGCTGTTCCAGTGGGTCCCCTCCCCCAACCTTCTCTGAGCCTTCGGGGTCCATGTGACCTGGGGGCGGGGGTGGCTCAGTCGGTAGCGCGCCAGGCTCGTAATCTGTAGTTCCCAGGTTCGAGTCCCAGCTGGGTCAGCGTTGAGATTTATCTCCGCAAAATTCCCCCGCCCTGCCCACGGTCAGTAGGGGACACCGATGGGCTTGGAAAGGCCGCCGTCCGTCGGATGGGACGTTAAGCCGTGGCCCCGTGTGCGGGAGAGCCATACCCTGTGCACGTTAAAGAACACGCTGGATGGCCTTGACGGGAGGCTACCATCTGTCTCCCAACAGCTGTTCCAGTGGGTCCCCTCCCCCAACCTTCTCTGAGCCTTCGGGGTCCATGTGACCTGGCCATTTAGCCCATGGTGTGCAAAAAAGTGCCGCTCAGAGGTAAAACAACCCAACCCATGTGACCTGGCCATTTAGCCCATTGTGTGCAAAAAAGTGCCGCTCAGAGACAAAACAACCCAACCCAACAACCGAAGAACGGTGCCTTTCATAAAAGCATTGGCGACCCCTTTCTCGCCGAGCTGAGGTTTGCGAGAAAAATAGCAAAGCAGGCATAGGATGGACCCGAACCTTCCCTTCCAGGGAGTATAAGATTACGATACTGGCGAACTAATGCAGCTTCCCCCGTTGAAAAAAGGGCATAGGAGTTTAAAACCTCCATCGAGAAAGAAAACCGAAGAAAGAGAGAGATCACGTCATCCTCCCGGCTTCCACCAGACACGTGCATCCCCCCCATTGCGTCCCTCAAAAAGCCTGTTTGCCGAAAGAGGAGTCAGTTTGCTTTCCGTTGCGGAATATGAGACGGCACCTTCTGCAAACGGTTCTGTAATCTGCGGTGCCGCTTCAGATGAAGCCGAAAGAAGATCTCATTTGAGCGCAGCAGAGGTCGAAGGAAATTATTAACAGGAGTCGTGTTTGCTCAAAAGATTTCATTTAAATAAGATCTCTTGTATCTTCAAGTTCTGTTTTCATTCGTTCTGATGAATATTTAACTTCCTCCTCCCCCTTAACCCGTTGTTTGAGTTATTAGTGTGGAACTTTTTTTTAATCAGGTGAAAAAGTTGAGCATCAAGGCTAGGTATGGTACTCGCATAGTTTTTTGTTTGTTAAAAGGAATCAGCATAAGTTTTAAACGAATTGGACTTAACTAGCATAGTGATTAGGCAGCTAGCGACTGTTCCAGCAAGGCAAACTTTGTGTGCTGTGTTAGCTTTAACTTAGGCAGTGGTCAGCAGTTGGGTTGGGTTGTTTTACCTCTGAGCGGCACTTTTTTGCACACAATATGCTAAGTGGCCAGGTCACATGGACCCCGAAGGCTCAGAGAAGGTTGGGGGAGGGAACCCACTGAAACAGCTGTTGGGAGACAGATGGTAGCCTCCTGTCAAGGCCATCCAGCGTGTTCTTTAACGTACACAGGGTATGGCTCTCCCGCAAACGTGGCCATGGCTTAACATCCCATCCGACGGACGGCGGAGTTTCCAAGCCCATCGGTGTTCCCTACTGACCGTGGGCAGGGCGGGGAATTTTGCGGAGATAAATCTCAACGCTAATCCAGCCGTGAACCCGTGTGCTGGAGAGCCATACCCTGTGCACGTTAAAGAACAGTGGGTCCCCTCCCACAACCTTTTCTGAGCCTTCGGGATCCTTGTGACCTGACCATTTAGTCCATGGTGTTCAAAAAAATGTCGCTCAGAGGTAAAACATCCCAACCCCACCTGCTATTATTGTACGTCAAATGTTCTCTTCTAGACTTGAGACTTTAAGTGATTCTCCAGGGATTGGAAACAACCGAGCCCAATTCTTAAGCGCATTTACGATTCCGTTCAGAAACTTTCCTTTCTTATTCAAATCTTCATTATCATTTTGGGAAGAGTCAAAATGCTCACTTGTTAAAAATGAAAGAATTTCAGAAAGGCGGCAACTCTCTTAGCATGCGCAGAGGCAACTCTTTTTACGGATAGAGAGAGGAGGAGAAGAAATCTTTCGTGTTCTCCGCGCGTAACTTTCGTTAAGCGCAGAGACTGCAGCAACTTCGCAACCTGATTAACCAGTTACCTCATTTTCAGTTGCAAGTGACCCAGCTCTCGCCAGCGAGGGCACAGTTCCGCTTTCCAATCGAAAGTTGAGTCAAAACTATTTTCACTTACGAGCTCTGTTAAACTGAAGGGAAATCAGTAGGGTTAAGTTGTTTTACCTCTGAGCGGCACTTTTTTGCACACAATATGATAAGTGGCCAGGTCACATGGACCCCGAAGGCTCAGAGAAGATTGGGGGAGGGTACCCACTGGAACAGCTGTTGGGAGACAGATGGTAGCCTCCCGTCAAGGCCATCCAGTGTGTTCTTTAACCTGCACAGGGTGTGGCTCTCCCGCACACGGAACCACGGCTTAATATGCCATCCGACGGACGGCGGCCTTTCCAAGCCCATCGGTGTCCCCTACTGACCGTGGGCAGGGCGGGGAATTTTGCGGAGATAAATCTCAATGCTGACCCAGTTGGCACGTATCAAAAATGAAACGTTAATAAATGAGTAAATAAAAACACCGATCTCATACCACTTTCTTTGAATATGTGTTGTTCTTGGCAATTTGAAATATTGCACAAGTCCCATGCCTGAGTGGTTAGCAAGCTTTGATACTGATCTAAGGGACCTGGGTTCGAGCCTCGGGTAAGGCATGGTTGTGTGTGTTGTTTTTCTGCTGAGGTCCTGCCATCCTCTCAGATATCCTACTATGGCATATAAACTGACAGGTTCCTGTCAGACCTATGTGGCAAGCAGCTGCTTGAGGGGGTATTTATTTATTATTTTTTTTACAAGTTCCAAAATATTAATTTTTATGTAAAATAATGCTACGTATTAGCAGCGAAAGCAAATTCACCATTTCCTTCACCCCAATTACCCCCTCCCCTCCTCAATACATACACACACACACACACACACTTAATATGGCCTCGATTCAGAGCCTAATTGAGGAGGGGCTGGCTCAGTCTGTAGAGCACCAGGCTTGTAATCTGCAGTTAGAGTCCGACATGGGCAAGCGTTGAGATTTATCTCCGCAAAACTCAGCTCCATGCCCTCGCTCAGTACGAGACACAGATGGGTTTGGAAAGGTCGCCATCCGTCGGATAGCACGGAAACCTGTGACCCTCTGTGCGGGAGAGCCATACCCTTTACACGATAAAGAACACGCCGGATGGCTTTGATGGGAGGCTACCATCTCTCTGTCAACAGATGTCCAGTGGGTCCTCTCCCCCAACCTGACCTCGGGGTATTTCTGACCCGACATTTAGCCCATAGTGTGCAAAAAAATGCCGCTCGGATATGGTAGGGTTGTTTTACCTCTGAGCGGCACTTTTTTGTACACCATGGGCTAAATGGCCAGGTCACATGGACCCCGAAGGCTCAGAGAAGGTTGGGGGAGGGGACCCACTGGAACAGCTGTTGGGAGACAGATGGTAGCCTCCCGTCAAGGCCATCCAGCGTGTTCTTTAACGTGCACAGGGTATGGCTCTCCCGCACACGGGACAACGGCTTAACGTCCCATCCGACGGACGGCGGCCATTCCAAGCCCATCGGTGTCCCCTACTGACCGTGGGCAGGGCGGGGAGTTTTGCGGAGATAAATCTCAACGCTGACCCAGCTGGGACTCGAACCTGGGAACTGAAGATTAAGAGCCTTGCGCGCTATCGACTGAACCACCCCCACCCCTAAAAAAAGAGGGTGTTTGGGTTTTATTTCTGAGCAGCAATTTTTTGCACACAATGGGTTAAATGGCCAGGTCACAAGAACCCTAAGGGCTCAGAGAAGGTTGAGGAAAGGAATGTGTACTCGTGCACACCGAGACACAGCTTAACGCTCTATATGACGACGGCCTTCACAGAGGGTGAAGCGGAGATAAGCCTCAACTCTGGTTGCACACAATAAATCTCAACTTGCTTTTTGCACGCAATGAGCTAAATGGTGAGGTGAAAAAGACCCCGAGGGCTCAGATGAGGATGGGGGAGAGGACCCACTGGACACTTGTTAGGAGACAGATGGAAGTCTCCCGTCAAAGCCATCTTTAACGAGTACATGATATGACTCTCTTGCATACGGAGCCAGGACTTAACATCTCATCAAACGGACGGCGATCTTTGGAAGTCCATCGGTGTCACTTTTCTCACCTAGAACAGAACGGAGGTTAACAGAGAAAATTCCCAAAGCTGGCACAGTTAGAAATCGAACCTGGGAACTGCAGATGGAACTGCAGAATGGACCTCTGATTCTAAGAAAAGGTTGGGTTGTTTTACCTCTGAGCGGCACTTTTTTGCACACCATGGGCTAAATGGCCAGGTCACATGGACCCCGAAGGCTCAGAGAAGGTTGGGGGAGGGGATCCCCTGAAACAGCTGTTGGGAGACAGATGGTAGCCTCCTGTCAAGGCATCCAGCGTGTTCTTTAACGTGCACAGGGTATGGCTCTCCCACACACGGTTTAACGTCCCATCCGACGGACGGCGGCCTTTCCAAGCCCATCGGTGTCCCCTACTGACCGTGGGCAGGGCGGGGAATTTTGCGGAGATAAATCTCAACGCTGACCCAGCTGGGACTCGAACCTGGGAACTACAGATTACGAGCCTGGCGCGCTACCGACTGAGCCACCCCAGCCCCTAAGAAAAGGTCAAGTCGTCGCCAGTAATAGGATATTCCGAATTCCGAAAATTTCATACTTTACTGAAAGTTTAAAAATCGCCACTAACAGAACAACCATTGTGATAACTACAGCAACAGATTATCGTTAACATCAGTATTCTACGATGCAGCCTGTATTTTTGTCTACTTATTTATGTCCTTTCTTGAAATGAAAAGCTTCCGCTTTAGAAAAAAAAACTCCGTGGCTACAATGTCACCGAAGTAGACTAATAGTGAAGAGAATTTCGTAATATTTACCTCGAAAATCGTTGACTTGTCACATTATCAGCGTGAATCTTTTTGGCCCGCAGCCAGGCGGTCATTGCCTCTGGCACACACCTCGGCAAAAAGAAAATACAAATCGCGGGAAAGCTGCAAATGCCGAGACTCAGAGTGAAGAGCATTGACACGTGAATTCTGAAGCTCTAAGAAGTCGGAAAGCAAATTCGATTAGAGACGAATATTTTCGAGTATTTTTAAGTGCCATCAAGTTGGGTTGGTAGACCATTTCAAGTACTTCCGGGTTTATTCCAAGTCACTCTTACTGGGCCCCCAGTTAAGTTGATTTTACTAGGGTCACCAAGTTAAATCGCTTTTACTGCAGGCTCATGTTAAATGTTTTTGATGGGGGCTAAGTTGCTTTTACTGGAAAGTAAGAAAAATTTGCTTTCTACAAAAAGCAAGTTGAGTCGCTTTTAATGGGGGTCAAGTTGAATCTCTTACTGGGGTCCAAGTCTCGTTCCCTTGGGACTACAAATTTCAGTCGCTTTTACTGGAGGGCTCGCTTTTACTAGGACTGTCTTTTACTAGGGGACACCAAGTTCAGTCGGTTTTTCTGGAGGGCCTCAAGTTTTGTCGCTTTTACTGGGGGACCTCCAGTTGACTCGTTTTACTGGGGGACTCCAGTTGACTCGTTTTACTGGGGGGACTCCAGTTGACTCGTTTTACTGGGGGGACTCCAGTTGACTCGTTTTACTGGGGGGACTCCAGTTGACTCGTTTTACTGGGGGGACTCCAGTTGACTCGTTTTACTGGGGGGACTCCAGTTGACTCGTTTTACTGGGGGGACTCCAATTGACTCGTTTTACTGGGGGGACTCCAGTTGACTCGTTTTACTGGGGGGACTCCAGTTGACTCGTTTTACTGGGGGGACTCCAGTTTTGTCGCTTTTACCTGGGGAGGGGTTGATTCAATCGATACTTGCCCTTAATATTTTCAGGTTTGAGTCCCTACTGTCCTATGTTGAGATTTTGTCAGATATTCCTAGCTCTGTACTCTGCGAGGATAGGGGATAACGATGGGCTTGGAAAAACTACCGTCCGTTGGATGGGTGATTAAGCCGTGAGCTCATGTGCCTCTTCCATCGTGATTAACTGAGCAACTCACCCACCCACCTCAGGTATATATTTGATACATATAAAAACAAGTTTTGTTAGCATTTGCGATGTTAATTAAGAATAGAAAGAAATATATTTGTTGTTGACTAACAGCAGATACCATCGAATATTCATTTGTAGACAAAGGCTAGATGATTTGACTGAAG
The DNA here is from genome assembly GCA_038380435.1 of Ryuthela nishihirai. Classification (NCBI taxonomy): domain Eukaryota; kingdom Metazoa; phylum Arthropoda; class Arachnida; order Araneae; family Heptathelidae; genus Ryuthela; species Ryuthela nishihirai. The sequence continues at coordinate 33,680,906 of JAWZYU010000020.1, read as the reverse complement.
AATAAATAGATCTGGGTTGGAGTCATGGAAGGGTATTTCTGTTTGTACTTCATTTCTCCCAAGGTCTCGCTTCGCTGAGCGATCTTATCTACAGCTATACATTACCAAATAGTACAGGTGCATTTCTTCCCCATTATCCGAATAGAAACTCGAATCCAGAATCTTCCTACTTTTAAAATAAGCATTTTACGGAAAAATGTTCCTGAAGATAAATTAAAGATCTCACTCAAATCTGTTTAAATCTTTTCAACGATAATTATTTAATATTTATAGTTTTTAGAGCTGAAACAAATATTCAGTTTTTACTCGTCCTAAATACGTTTTTTTCAATTTAAAAAAAATTTCAAACAAGAAAAAGAATTATTACGCAATAAATAAAAATTAATAAATAGCTCCTCAAGCAGCTGCTTGTCACTGAGGTCTGACAGGCGCCTGTCAGTTTATACGTCATAGAATCCACACAACCACAATATCCTAAGTTTATCCATAGGATATCTAAGACAGCAAATAGATATCTTTTTGTTTTCTTAGATATACTATGGATATCTTTTTGTTTTCTTAGATATCCTATGGATATTCTCTGGTATTGTGGTTGTATTGGAAGGTCTATGAGGATGGCGGGAACTCAGCAGAAAAGCAACACAAGCCTTCCCCGGGGGCTGGAACCCAGGCCCCTTTGATTAATGATCAATCGCGCTATCCACTCATCCACGGGACATTAGATAAACTCCTAAAATTGCATTTATTTCAATAATCGATTCGTTACAACAGTTATTGTTTCAGTTAACATTTTAGGTAAATTTTTATGCTTGCTCATCCATAATTTTTTAAATATTTTTTTAAAAATTATTGAAAATCGATATTTTGAGAGTTTGACAGATTTTTCAAATATTTTCAATGACACATTTTTCATAAAAAAACCTTTTTTGAAAAAATATAAATGTTTCTTTCCATTCGAACAGTACGGAAAAGTCCAAATACGCACTGAGGGATGGGGGTGATTACGTCAGTAACCGCTAGGCTCGTAATCTGTAGTTTGAGATTTATCTCGATTAATCTCCATTCTGTTCTTGGTTGGAAAGATGGGCTTGAAATGGCCACCGTTCGTTGGATGGGTCGTTAAGACAGGAGGTGGCTATCTGTTCCTTACAGCTCTCCAGTGAGTTCCTCTTCTCCCAATCTTTGTATGAGCCTTTCGGTTCCTTGTGATCTGGAAGTAGTTTGTTTACAACCGGAAAGTCCCCCACAGTGCTCCCCCTATGACGTAACAGGCCACGCCCACTTCCGCCCCCTCCCCTATGACGTAACATTTAAGGGGGAGGGCTTAAAATATAGGTAGGACCGGGGGGTCCGAAAACGAGAAATTAGAGTGAAAATAAGGGTTTTTTGGGAAAATAGTACTCTCACTGTCAACAGATGGCGCCACTGAGGGGAAAGGGGGTGAAAGAGGGGGATTATTATTTATTAATAAGGGGGCGTGGCCTGTTACGTAATGATTATGTAATGATTACGTCATGTTACGTAACGTTACGTCATAGGGGCGGAAGTGGGCGTGGCCTGTTACGTCATAGGGGGAAGCACTGTGGGGGACTTTCCGGTTGTGAACAAACTACTTCTGGACATTTAACTTTTTGTGTGCAAAAAAGTGTCACTCAGAGATAAAGCAATGCAATACATGTTAGACAGTATTACCTACTGAAGTTTGTACAATATTATCTGTGATAAACGACTGCATGTGGTGAAATTTTGTGTTACATTTTTTATCCTCAAATTCATCTTTCTAGCAAAACACGCAAAGAGACCCTGGAAAATGATAAAATGTTTTAAGCACGTCAATAAAACACATCTTAGTGCAGTTTGATATGTTTTTTTACTCCTTTCTGCAGTAGACAGTCTCGCTACGATGCTGAAAACGCATTAAAAAATCAATATAGCTAACACTTCGCCATCGAAAGAAATAAGCATTAGTGAAGTACACAAGTTGAGCAAAACGTTGGGAGGGAAAAAGAGTAAGAGAAAAGAAAGTTGTTGCTGCATCCATAAGCAAAGTCTGTAGAGGGATTCGGCGAGAGAACTTAGAAGAAAAAGAAAACTGAGAAAAATAGAGTTAAGAAGAGAAAGAACTTAGAAAAATAAAATTTAGAAGAGATAGAAGAGCTTAGAACAGAAGAACTTAGAAGAAGAACTTGGAAGAGAAAGAACTGAGAAGAGAGAACTGAGAAGAGAAAGAACTTAGAAGAGGAAGAACTTGGAAGAGAAAGAATTGAGAAGAGAAAGAGCTTAGAACAGAAGAACATAGAAGAATAACTTGGAAGAGAAAGAACTGAGAAGAGAAAGAACTGAGAATAGAAAGAGCTTAGAACAGAAGAACTTAGAAGAGGAAGAACTTGGAAGAGAAAGAACTGAGAAGAGAAAAAATTGAGAAGAGAAAGAGCTTCGAACAGAAGAACTTAGAAGAAGAAGAACTGAGAAGAGAAAGAGCTTAGAACAGAAGCATTTAGAAGAGGAAGAACTTGGAAGAGAAAGAACTGAGGAGAGAGACAATTGAGAAGAAAAAGAGCTTAGAACAGAAGAACTTAGAAGAGGAAGAACTCTGAAGAGAAAGAATTGAAAAGAGAAAGAGCTTCGAACAGAAGAACTTAGAAGAGGAAGAACTTGGAAGAGAAAGAACAAAAGAGAAAGAGCTTATAACAGAACTTAGAAGAGGAAGAACTTGGGAGAGAAAGAACTGAGAAGAGAAAGACCTTAGAACAGAAGAACTTAGAAGAAGAAAAAGAACTTGGAAGAGAAAGAAGAGAAAGAATTTAGAAGAGAAAGAACTTAGAACATTGAAGCATTAAGGAAAGTGAAGAAAAAGCACAAGAAAAAGAATAATGCGGATTCAGGAAGAGTGCATGTTTCAAGGCGTCCATGAAACTTCGAAACTATCCACAAAAATTCCTTATTAGTTTCCTCCTGAGATGAGCATAGGATGTAAACGAAGGGATGATCTCCCCGCTACTAAAAATAGCGGTTCCGTGATGAGCTATTTCGGATTGGTTTTGGTGGCTTCTCAGTTCCACAGGGGATCAAGTCGGCTAAGGCGGAGAAAGTTTTTCTCAGTGAAACTTTTTCAAGAAAAATAAGATTTTCTTTGGAAGACTTGTTCGACTTCCTGAATGCTATTTTTAAACTGCGAATTTTTTTTTTGGAGTGTTCTCTCTTGAGAGTTTTTATATCAGAGGTTGATGCTGTTATCTAAAAAAAAATTATCATAATTTTATCCATGAAGTTAGCACTCTGGTGTCGTTTTAATGCTAATGCTTTAATGATGCTAAAAGTGAAAAAAAATCGTTGATTTATTTTTTTTGATTAATATATATTAGATTAAAATGTGATCTTTATGTGATAGTTTTTGAGTTGTTTTACCTCTGAGCAGCAATGGCACACAATTTGGACACACAATGGCTAAATGACAAGGTTAACTAAGAATCAAGAGCTCAGAGATTGATTGGAGATTGGATTGTTTTACCTCTGAGCACATAACGGGCTAAATGGCCAGGTCACAAGGACCCCTGGGACGGGGGTGGCTCAGTCGGTAGCGCGCCAGGCTCGTAATCTGTAGTTCCCAGGTTCGAGTCCCAGCTGGGTCAGCGTTGAGATTTATCTCCGCAAAATTCCCCGCCCTGCCCACGGTCAGTAGGGGACACCGATGGGCTTGGAAAGGCCACCGTCCGTCGGATGGGACGTTAAGCCGTGGCCCCGTGTGCGGGAGAGCCATACCCTGTTGCACGTTAAAGAACATGCTGGATGGCCTTGACGGGAGGCTACCATCTGTCTCCCAACAGCTGTTCCAGTGGGTCCCCTCCCCCCAACCTTCTCTGAGCCTTTGGGGTCCATGTGACCTGGCCATTTAGCCCATGGTGTGCAAAAAAGTGCCGCTCAGAGGTAAAACAATCCAACCCAACACAAGGACCCCAAAGGCTCAGAGAAGGTTGGGGGAGTGGACCCACTGTAACAGCTGTTAGGAGACAGATGGTAGCCTCCCGTCAGGGCCATTCAGCGTTTCTTTAACGTGCACAGGGTATGGCTCTTCCGCACACGGAACCACGGCTTAAAGTCCCATCCGACAGACGGCGGCCTTTCCAAGCCCATTGGAGTTTTGCGGAGATAAATCTCAACGCTGATCCAGCTGGGACTCGAACCTGGGAGCTACATATTACGAGCCTGGCACGCTTTCGACTGAGCCGGGAGATGAGAGGCTTCCATCTGTCTCCTAATAACTGTCCAGTGGGTCTCTTCTTCTGCCAACCTTCAATGAGTCCTTGGGGTCCTTGTAACCTGTTTATTTAACCCGAGTGTGCAAAAAAATTTGTTGCCCTGTGTGCAAAAAAATTCTGCTCGGACGTAAACAACCCTTGGGGTCCTTGTAACCTGTTTATTTAACCCGAGTGTGCAAAAAAATTTGTGTGCAAAAAAATTTGTTTGCCCTGTGTGCAAAAAAATTCTGCTCGGACGTAAACAACCCTTGGGGTCCTTGTAACCTGTTTATTTAACCCGAGTGTGCAAAAAAATTTGTGTGCAAAAAAATTTGTTTGCCCTGTGTGCAAAAAAAATTCTGCTCGGACGTAAACAACGCAACCCTCCAAAGAATCTACCAAAACCTCTTTCAAATATTTTCCGCCGTTTCTCTAACATTAACCTTCTCAGTCGAAGGAAAAAAGTCCGTTTCATCAGACGATATCCTTTAATGTCAAATTCCCCCCCCCCCTCGAAAAGAAATTAGATCCTCAATGCACATTAAAAAAAAGAGAACTCGCCCAATCTTTTCTTTCTTGATTCAGCAGAAGCCAAAAAAAAAGGGAGCGGAAATGTATGCAACGGGTTCCTACTTCATTTAGTTCTCGTTTCATGCTGTCAGATTCAGTTTCCTTCGGAAATAGTTGCGCGAATAAATTGCACTTTGTTTCGCAGCATGCGTCATCTAACGCAACCTCCTTCGGAGATGCTATTAATGATGAGGCATGGGATGCATAACGAAGCGATTGTACGAGGACGAATCCAGAAGCTGAGAATTACCATGACGTATTGAATGTCCTCGCTCTGAAAAGAAAGAAGCCTGGTTACGTATGATGTAAAATATCCAAACGAAATAATGTCCCTGGTGGGGATTTACTTTCTGGGGAGTACAACAAGTACCATTCGTTACGAAGGAAATAAATAATATGTCCATTAAGATCATTATTTTGAAATAGTTGGCGTTTTTAGATTATTATGCAAGGTTTGCCTGGTTTTTTTTTTCTTGTACTGAACATCACTTTACCCTACTACTGAACATCACTTTACCCTACTACTGAACATCACTTTACCCTACTACTGAACATCACTTTCCCATACTACTGAACACCCCTCTCCCCTACTACTGAACACCCCTCTCTCCTCCTACTGAACACCCCTCTCTCCTCCTACTGAACACCCCCTCTCCCCTCCTACTGAACATCACTTTACCCTACTACTGAACACCCCTCTCCCCTACTACTGAACACCCCTCTCTCCTCCTACTGAACACCGCTCTCCCCTCCTACTGAACACCCCTCTCCCCTCCTACTGAACACCCCTCTCTCCTCCTACTGAACACCCCTCTCCCCTCCTACTGAACACCCCTCTCCCCTCCTACTGAACATCATTTTACCCTACTACTGAACACCCCTCTCCCCTCCTACTGAACACCCCTCTCCCCTCCTACTGAACACCCCTCTCCCCTCCTACTGAACACCGCTCTCCCCTCCTACTGAACACCGCTCTCCCCTCCTACTGAACACCCCTCTCCCCTCCTACTGAACACCCCTCTCCCCTCCTACTGAACACCCCTCTCCCCTCCTACTGAACACCCCTCTCCCCTCCTACTGAACACCCCTCTCCCCTCCTACTGAACACCACTCTCCCCTCCTACTGAACACCACTCTCCCCTCCTACTGAACACCACTCTCCCCTCCTACTGAACACCCCTCTCCCCTCCTACTGAACACCCCTCTCCCCTCCTACTGAACACCGCTCTCCCCTCCTACTGAACACCGCTCTCCCCTCCTACTGAACACCGCTCTCCCCTCCTACTGAACACCGCTCTCCCCTCCTACTGAACACCACTCTCCCCTCCTACTGAACACCACTCTCCCCTCCTACTGAACACCATTCTCCCCTCCTGTTGAACACCACTCTCCCCTCCTACTGAACATCACTTTCCTCTCCTAATGAACTTACTTTCCCTCCTATTGGATATCACTTCCCCCTCCTACCTAACATCACTTTTTTAGCATATTTTGCTACCGCCCATAAAGATTTCAAAGTTGTTAGGAGACAGATGAGAGATTCTCGTCGAGGTCATTCATCTTCTCTCTTTCATTTCATAGAGTACGACTCTCCTGCGCACATGGCACAAGGGCTTAATGTCCCATTCTTGGGACGGTTGCCTTTCCAAGCTCATCGGTGTCTCCTTTTTCACCGAGGACAGGGTAAGAGTTAGCAGAGAATCTCCTAGATAATTATTAGAAGACAGATGGAATCCTCCAGTAGAGACCATCCACCGTCATCTTTTAATTTTACAGCTTATAGCTCTCTTACACAAGAGGGCGTGGTTTAACGTTTCATCATCATCATCATCTTCAAATGATGTCCCCTCATCACCGTCTAGACCAGTAGTTCTCAACCTTCTATGCTTCACGTACCCCCTGGATATGTGTATGTAACTGGCGTACCCCTTGTATAGTTAGATAAAACTATAGTTATAGTATAACAATGGGAATAAAAAAAAGCATATATATATATAACATATATCTAGCGACTTTTCATCTCTCACGGTGTACCCCAAAAAATATTACCGCGTACCCCACGTTGAGAACCCCTGGTCTAGACGACTACTTTTCCAAGTTTACTGACGTTCCCTTACTAGCTGACGACTAGCTTAAGGGGGAAAATATCAACTCCGATGTAATTGGGACAAGAACTGAAGACGAGGTTGATGCGTTACAGTATGAGTCAACCTTCGCCTAAGCTTAAAGATGTTTGGAGTTGGACTCTTGATTAGAGTTTAGATTATGCAAGGTTTGCCTGGCTTTTTTTTTTTCTTGAACTGAACATTACTTCCCCTTCCTACTGGGTTGGGTTGTTTTACCTCTGAACGGCACTTTTTTGCACATCATGGTCTAAATGGCCAGGTCAGAAGGACCCCGAAGGCTCAGAGAAGGTTGGAGGAGGGGACCCACTGGAACAGCTGTTGGGAGACAGATGGTAGCCTCCCGTCAAGGCCATCCAGCGTGTTCTTTAACGTGCACAGGGTATGGCTCTCCCGCACAAGTGGCCACGGCTTAACGTCCCATCCGACGGACGGCGGCCTTTCCAAGCCCATCGATGTCCCCTACTGACCGTGGGCAGGGCGGGGAATTTTGCGGAGAAAAATCTCAACACTGATCCAGCTGGGACTCGAACCTGGGAACTACAGATTACGAGCCAGGCGCGCTACCGACTAAGCCACCCCCGCCCCCTCTTCCTACTGAACATCACTTCAACGGTTACGGATTTCAGAAATATAATTTGAATGTTTTTCTTCTGCTTTGAAAATAAAATCAATTTTTTTTCTTTTCACAAAGAGCGGGTTGGCTCGTAATTTGTAGTTCCTAGGTTCGAGTCCCCCTTATGCCATTTAGTCCACTTGTGCAAATAAGACTGCTCAGACGTTAAACAACCCAACCCATGATGATTAAAGTCATATTCTGACCAACTTGAATGGTTGATTGCCGTAACATTTAAAATAATATAAATAATAATAAAATAAATACCCCCTCAAGCAGCTGCTTGCCACAGAGGTCTGACAGGAGCCTGTCAGTTTATTTGCCATAGTAGAAGGTCTGCGAGGATGGCAGGACCTTAGCAGAGAAACAACACAAACGTCCATGCCTTATCCGGGGCTCGAACCCAGGTCCCTTAGATCAGTAGCCAAGCGCGCTAACCAATCTGCCACGAGACGGCTTTAAAATAATATCAGATCATTTTTTTACCATTGAGGCTATCTGGAAAGTTTTTAATTTTTCAACACCTAAATCCCTCAAGATTCATCCAATTACCATTTTCAAGAGGAACAAAACTATCTAACCGATGCACTTGAGCTTTTTAAATTCTTTTATGTCTCTCCTTACGCCGTCGTGGCCGAGTGGTTAGCACTCTTGGCTACTGATCTAAGGGACCTGGGTTCGAGCCCCGGATTAGGCATGGATGTGTGTGTCGTTTTTCTGCTGAGGTCCTGCCATCCTCTCAGATCTACTATGTCATATAAACTGACAGGCTCCTGTCAGACTCTGTGGCAAGCAGCTGCTTGAAGGGGTATTTATTTATTTTTTTTGTTTCATGTCTCTCTTAATCTTCCTTATTTGTCGAACACAGTTTTCCTCCCAATGCCCGATAAATCTCCACTCATTTGATCGATACGACGCCCTTCAAAACGGGAAAGGTAAAGATGTGGCTAAACAAGGAAGTCACATCTAACATCCGAATACTTCGACCTTGTTTCAATTAGTCGAGAATATTTATAACCTTCATTTTTATACTGCCCACCATCCTTCAAATATTAAAAAGGCAACAAAAAGTAGCTAAGCGATATGCACATACACGACAGTTCTCCCGACCATTAAAACCTGACCGTTCCCTGGAATAAAGAATTTGAAATTCGCTCTACAACTCACTAAGAGTCAGTTTAAGAATGCTGTAAGAGATGCTCCTTCCTGATAATTCCATCCTGTAGTAGTAAAAGTGATCATCTGGATAATGCCACGGTTTTTGTTTCTCAACAGGTCCGTATTATTACAGGGTTTTCGCTGCAGAGCTGTGCGAATGCTTTATGCGCATCACGATGTTTATGCCTGATGCTACTGCCAATGGGAGGTGTTTGCCTTAACATCCCACAAGTCCCTCACAGGTAAGCGTCAAGTAAAGTAATTAAAGACTGATATATGATCTTGTGGAAAATGAAGATGATGATGAAACAGGAATCGGTGAAGAGGAGGGGATCGAGTTGGGGGAAGAAAGAAGAGGTAAAACAACCTTCGTACCAACCTACGGAGAAAGGAAGTTAGAATGCTGACAACATCTAGATGGCAATAAGCATTATTTACGGTAAAGAGTGAGGTTGGTTGTTTTAGCTCTGGGCGGCACTTTTTTGCATACCATGGGCTAAATGGCCAAGTCACATGGACCCCGAAGGCTCAGAGAAGGTTGGGGGAGGGGACCCACTGGAACAGCTGTTGGGAGACAGATGGTAGTTTCCCGTCAAGGCCATCCAGCGTGTTCTGCCACGGCTTAATGTCCCATCCGACGGACGGCGGCCTTTCCAAGCCCATCGGTGTCCCCTACTGACCGTGGGCAGGACGGGGAATTTTGCGGAGATAAATCTCAACGCTGACCCAGCTGGGACTCGAACCTGGGAACTACAGATTACGAGCCTGGCGCGCTACCGACTGAGCCACCCCCGCCCCTAAAGAGTGAGGTCTTTAGGATGGTGGACACATGTTCAGAACCGTACCAAAGATAAATTCCTTATGAAATATTTTAAAAGGAGTTCAAGATACAATTCACTCGTGTTGAGTTTTAAAATTCAGTTCGAAAAGATGTTAAGAGGCAGGAAGAAAGGTTACTGGCCAACCGATGTGGAGGATAGTTCCGAATATTTTAGCATTTGGTGTTTTGTTTGTTCGGAAATAACGGACGGAAGGATGTATTGGTTACTCTAATTTACAGTAACTACTTCAAGATGTTTTTTAGTGTGGCATATTAAGCTGACAGGATCCTGTCAGCCTCTGTGGCATCAGTTTGAGGAGCAATTCAGTTTACTTCTAAGATTCCCTTTTGTGGAAAAATGGGCTAAATGGCATGAGGAAGTGGATGGGGAAAGGAATCTCATTGAGCAGCTGTTGGAAGCCTCTTATCAAACATGCACAATGGTCTTCAACATGCACAGGGTATGGCTTTTTTTTGTCACAAGCGGCCTTAGCTTAAAGTTCCATCCAACGAATGGCTGCCTTTCCAAGCCCATCGGTGTTTCCTTTCTGGGTTGAGTTGTTTTACCTTTGAGCGGCACTTTTTTGCACACTATGGGCTAAATGGCCAGGTCACATGGACCCCGAAGGCTCAGAGAAGGTTGGGGGAGGGGACCCACTGGAACAGCTGTGGGGAGACAGATGGTAGCCTCCCATCAAGGTCATCCAGCGTATTCCTCAACGTGCACAGGGTATGGCTCTCTCTCACACGGGACCACGGCTTGACGTCCCATCCGACGGACGGCGGCCTTTCCAAGCCCATCGGTGTCTCCTTTCTGGGTTGGGTTGTTTTACCTCTGAGCGAAACTTTTTTGCACACCATGGGCTAAATGGCCAGGTCACATGGACCCCGAAGGCTCAGAGAAGGTTGTGGGAGGGGACCCACTGGAACAGCTGTGGGGAGACAGATGGTAGCCTCCCATCAAGGTCATCCAGCGTATTCCTTAACGTGCACAGGGTATGGCTCTCTCACACGGGACCACGGCTTGACGTCCCATCCGACGGACGGTGGCCTTTCCAAGCCCATCGGTGTCCCCGACTGACCGTGGGCAGGGCGGGGAGTTTTGCGGAGATAAATCTCAATGCTGACCCAGCTGGGACTGTATCCTTTCTGACCAGGGGCAGGCTGGGGGCTAAGCGCAGATAAATCCTAACGCTGACACAGTTGATATTTGAATCTGGGAATTGCAGATTACGAGCCTGGCCCGTTAAGGGTTAAGCCACCCCAATCTGGGACTTCAGAGATTCTCCACCCTTGGCGGTGATAGATTCTAGTTTTTTGGGAAGTACATTAAATGTTGAGAGCTAACATCGAACAAGCAAAATTTGAAGTTCGTACCATTTGGTTTCGTTCAGTTACACATCTTCATGTTGTACTTCAAAAAATAAATGAAATAAATACCCCCTCAAGCAGCTGTTTGCCACAGAGGTCTGACAGGAGCCTGTCAGTTTATATGCCAAAGTAGAAGGTTGGGTTGTTTTACCTCTGAGCGGCACTTTTTTGCACACCATGGGCTAAATGGCCAGGTCACATGGACCTCGAAGGGAATACATGAAATAAATGAAATAAATACCCCCTCAAGCAGCTGTTTGCCACAGAGGTCTGACAGGAGCCTGTCAGTTTATATGCCAAAGTAGAAGGTTGGGTTGTTTTACCTCTGAGCGGCACTTTTTTGCACACCATGGGCTAAATGGCCAGGTCACATGGACCTCGAAGGCTCAGAGAAGGTTGGGGAAGGCGACCCACTGGAACAGCTGTTGGGAGACAGATGGTAACCTCCCGTCAAGGCCATCCAGCGTGTTCTTTAACGTGCACAGGGTATGGCTCCCTGCACACGGGCCACGGCTTAACGTCCCATCCGACGGACGGCGGCCTTTCCAAGCCCATCGGTGTCCCCTACTGACCGTGGGCAGGGCGGGGATTTTTTGCCAAAGTAGAAGGTCTGTGAAGATGGCAGTACCTCAGCAGATAAACGACACGCACATCCATGCGTTACCCGGAGCTCGAACCCAGATCCCTTAGATCAGTAGCCAAGCGTGATAACCACTTTAAAACTTTAAAAATCATTATTCTTTTATAATTGTTTGTATTGTAGTTGTTTGTTCTTTGAACATTTACGAATGTTTCGTGCAAAAAAAAAAAATCCTTTTCGTATAAAAATGAACTGTTTTAAATATAAAATAACTAATAAGGATATGAACGGTTTAGGCATTACATTAAAAATAATATATCAAAAATAAGTGATTTTTTTGGGAGTAAGATCCTTGCAAAAAAAGGTTCAGCAGTACAAAAATAGCCTAATATAAATCAGATAATACATATTATTTTACTCAAACTTGTAGTCTACAATAAAGGATATTCAATTGAATTGAAAGTAATGTCCACAATTATTCAGTTTACAAAAGGATGCTTTCTAGGTCTCGTGCATGCCAGGGGTGGCCCAGTCGGTAGCACGCCACGCTCGTAATTTACAGTTCACGGGTTCGAGTCTCGCCTGGAGCAGCGTTGAGATTTATTTCCGCAAAACTCACCGCCCTGTCAGTAGGAGACACCGATGTGTTTGGAAGACCACCGTCCGTTGGATGGGATGTTAAGCCGTGTGAGGCAGAGCCATATCCTCTGCAAGTTAAAGAACGTGCTGGATGGCCTTGACGGGAGGCTACCATTTGTCTCCTAATATCTGTCCAGTGGGTTCCCATCCCCCAATATTCTCTGAGTCTTGTGGGGTCCTTGTGAGCCGGCCATTTAACCCATTGTGTGCAAAAAAGCAAAACAACTCAGCCCCCTTTTCGCTAATGAATCATTTTTCATGATAAAACTCAACGCAGTCTCAACGCAAGTTGGGTCAAAATATTTGGGATTCGAACACGTGAACTGCGAGTGACGAGCCAACGCGCTACCGACTGAACCCAAAATGAAACAGAACTAAAGATTTGCGTGCAACGACCCCCCCCCCCCCCCCTCTGCCTTCCTCTCCCCCCAGTTTTTTCTCTCAGAATAACCTTCACCAATCCACAGTCCATAAAAATGACACTCTTTACATCACGGATGACAAAGCCCGCGACAATATTCTCCCGAGTCTCGAGGTCGATCGAGGCTGGGGGGGGGGGGAGGGAGTAATATTCCATAACGGACGGAAAAATTTCGGAGCATAAATACACGAGCTAAGTTGTTTTCATTACAGAGCTCGTGAAATGGCGGAGAGCGTTTTCTGGTCAGGTACAAGAAAACATCCATTTATTGCACTTAACTTTAACGTACAATGGCTCAAAAAAATATCCGAACACTATGGTTGATTACAGAATTCAGAAAAAATATCTTGCAACGATTTTTTTTTTAGAAATTAGTGATCTGGCAACCTTCTGTCACGGACACGTGATCCGTGACACGAAGGTGTCACATGATCACGTGTCAGTGACACGATCACATGATCATCGTGTCATGGACGCGTGATCTGGCAACCTTCGTGTCACGGACTTCGTGTCACGTGATCTGGCAACCTTCGTGTCACGGACACGAAGGTTGCCAGATCACTAATTACTAAAAAGAAATCGTTGCAAGATATTTTTTCTGAATTCTGTAATCAACCATAGTGTTCGAATATTTTTTTGAGCGACTGTACTTCTCTTTCTGTGCTATTCACAGTTTTTTTTTTTATCTTTCTTAAAGCTATTAATATACTGATGGACAAAAGTTCGGTTACAACCCACGTTAAGTCAATAGCAAGTTAAATTCGAACTCTGAAGCTTCATTAAAAATAAACTTTATTGAAAGACCTGTCAAAGGTGTTAGAGATCTTAATGAAATGCATTCTGAATCTTGATTTTTGAACTATATTGGTTCAGTATTAAAGGTTTATGGAAGTTTCAGAATTGAACCCTGACGCTGCTACTCCAGTTGACCTAGGTTAGGTTGTTTTACCTCTGAGAGGCACTTTTTTACACACCACGGGCTAAATGGCCAGGTCACATGGACCCCGAAGGCTCAGAGAAGGTTGGGGGAGGGAACCCACTGGAACAGCTGTTAGGAGACAGATGGTAGCCTCCCGTCAAGGCAATCCAGTGTTCTTGAACGTGCACAGGGTATGGCTCTCCCGCACACGGGACCACGGCTTAACGTCCCATCCGACGGACGGCGGCCTTTCCAAGCCCATCGGTGTCCCCTACTGACCGTGGGCAGGGCGGGGAATTTTGCGGAGATAAATCTCAACGCTAACCCAGCTGGGACTCGAACCTGGGAACTACAGATTACGAGCCTGGCGCGCTACCGACTGAGCCACCCCCGCCCCCTAGTTGCCCTAGAAATATTTTTGAAAATTGACCAAAAGTAAGAGAATTGTTATTCGAACTCCTAAACACACTCTTATTTTAATAAAAGGTTTATTTACATAGTTATTATTTCTGCTTTAACTAAGAGCTGAGAAAATTTTTCTGGCCGGAATAGTTCTTCTGCCAAATGTTCAAGCTTCCACGATAATTTTATTACTGAACTAATATTTTTAAAAAATTACGATTCAGATAGATCTCATTAAGGTCTTCAATAATTTCATACGATTTTTACATTACAGGATTATTTTAGAAATTACAGAGCTATGAATTTTCATTCCTATTGACTTGACATGGTTGTAACATTTGACAGTGTATATTGATTGTTTGTTCAACGCAGCAAATTTTATTATGTGTTCCGCAAAGCGAAGGTTTTACCGATGTGACCTGGGTTGGGTTGTTTTACCTCTGAGCGGCACTTTTTTGCACACCATGGGCTAAATAGCCAGGTCACATGGACCCGAAGGCTCAGAGAAGGTTGGGGGAGGGAACCCACTGGAACAGCTGTTGGGAGACAGATGGTAGTCTCCCGTTAAGGCCATCCAGCGTGTTCTTTAACGTGCACAGGGTATGGCTCTCCCGCACACGGGGCCACGGCTTAACGTCCCATCCGACGGACGGCGGTCTTTCCAAGCCCATCGGTGTCCTCTACTGACCGTGGGCAGGGCGGGGAATTTTGCGGAGATAAATCTCAACGCTGACCCAACTGGGACTCGAACCTGAGAACTACAGATTACGAGCCTGGCGCGCTACCGACTAAGCCACCCCCGCCCCGATGTGACCTGCAGAAAGTAAACATTTCTCTAAATGCGGGGAGTAAAAAAGAGAATATTCCTCTAAAATGATCTGTAGCAAATAAATATTCCTTCGAAGCAACTAGGAAAAAACAAATATTTCAGCAATACGATATGAAAAAAAAACAACTAAATATTCCATGAGAACTACCAGCAGGAAAAATATTTAACTTGCCACGCTAAAAATAAACATTCTTCTGATGCATACAAGAAAAGGTGAACATCGCTCGATTACTACTACCCGCAGACAAAAAATTCTTGCAAGTGCGTATAGTTCAAAGTAAATATTAGTCCAATGTAGGCCGTAGAAAGCAAATGACCTTAAAGAACGGTCAACGGTATAAAAAAATCTTCCAATGAGACAATCAGAAAGTGAATATTTTTCCACTATTACCCACAGGGGAAAAATTCTTCAATGAGACCCGCGAATGTGAATATTTATCTCATTGTTACCCGCAGCAAATATTCTTCCAATGAGACCCGCAGAAAGTGATTATTCTACTATTACCCGCAGGAAAAAAAATATTCGAGTGAGACCAGCAGAAGAGTGAATAGTATTCCACTGTTATCCGCAGAAAATAAAAATTCTTTAAATGAGGCTAGTAGAAAATGAATATTATTACAGAAAATAAATATTATTCAATTGAGTTGTATTATTCAATTGAATTACCCAGAGAAATATAATATATATTACACACAGACAAATAGTATATTTACAGAAAATAATATTATTCAATTGAGTAACATTATTCAACTGAATTACCCACAGAAAAAAAATATTATTCAGTTGAGACCAGTAGAAAGTGAATATTATTTCACTATCATCCGCAGAAAATAAAAATTCTTTAAATGAGACAATTAGAAAATGAATATTATTCCACTATTACCCACAGAAAATAAATATTATTCCACTATTACCCACAGCAAATAAATAATATTTCACTATTACCAACACAAAATAAATATCATTCCACTATTATCCGCGGAAAATAAATATTATTCCACTATTATCCACAGCAAATAAATAATATTTCACTATTACCCACAGAAAATAAATATCATTCCACTATTATCCTCAGAAAATGAAAATTCTTAAATGAGACCAATAGAAGGTTTCACTATTTTCTATTTTATAGATTAATTCACTATTTTCACATAATCAAATTTTTTAATTTTTAATTTTAATTTCCATTAAATAAATTAAAATATTTTAATTATTTTAATTATATTTAATAGATTAATTCACTATTTTCTGCAGAAAATAAAAATCCTTTAAATGAGACCGGTAGAAAATGAATATTATTCCACTATTACCCGCATTTGGGTTGTTGGGTTGTTTTACCTCTGAGCGGCACTTTTTTGCACACCATGGGCTAAATGGCCAGGTCACAAGGACCCCGAAGACTCAGAGAAGGTTGGGGGAGGGGACCCACTGGAACAGCTGTTGGGAGACAGATGGTAGCCACCCGTCAAGGCCATCCAGCGCGTTCTTTAACGTGCACAGGGTATGGCTCTCCCGCACACGAGGCCACGGCTTAACGTCCCATCCGACGGACGGCGGCCTTTTCAAGCCCATCGGTGTCCCCTACTGACCGTGGGCAGGGCGGGGAATTTTGCGGAGATAAATCTCAACGCTGATCCAGCTGGGACTCGAATTTGGGAACTACAGATTACGAGCCTGGCGCGCTACCGACTGAGCCACCCCCGCCCCTATTACCCGCATAAAATAAAATTATTTCCAATGAGACCGACAGAAAGTGAGTATTTCTCTAATAAGGCTCTCAGATTTACGCTCTGATGCGTTGCATTCGCTACATCTGACGATCAAAGAGTGCAAAACAGTATTTTAGATGCAGCTTCGTTGAACGATCCATTCCAGCCCTCCATCAGCAACAAACACTTTCCGTTTTCGATGAAACAAAATAAAATGCCTCTCACAGGGGGGGGAGAGGGGGCTATTCAGAAGAATTCCTATGTCAAAAAGCCCCTGGTCATAAAAATGCCGAAAGAAACATCCGTCCTCCGTTATTTGCAGCAAAAGGCTCCCTAATGCTGTATTGTTCAGGGCAACTGCATTCTTTGTTCTAAAGGAAACGTCGAAAATATAAAGTAAACTCATTTTTGCATTGAGATTCTTGTCTGATTTGCTGCTCGTTGGAATGCCTGAAAAGTTTCCAATGCGCTCTCCTCAAGTACTTCAAATGGGAAAATTTCTGTGAGAATCCTCCATCTCTCAATTTCCTAAATAATACCAATCTACCACTACTGATACCGATTAGGAATTGCATACAACAGGTTGAGTGAAATATGAGAATAACAGAAAAATACAGGGTGAATCTGAAAAAGTGGGCTAAACTTTACGGGGTGGTAGAACGCAGCTATACGAGCAATATTCGTCATAGAATGTATGGTCGGAACGCAAACGGCGAGCCGCTAGGTGGCGTTGGAAATGGTATAAAAGGGTCGGTCCTCGCACCCAACGGCATCTCTACCGTGGATTGCCGAGAGGATGGCTGGTTATACTAACCACGAAATGGCGGATACGAGTGCCCCATTGAAACCGATATGGATCTAGTCGCCAGAATCGCCGTTGTTGCCGGCGATATTCGGGAAATGCCTGGTGTCTTCGCAAATGTGCGTCGGTCCCTATCCCGCAGGTGTGAAGCCTGCATTACAGCTGGCGGCAGCTCTTTTGAGCAATATCTTTGAGCATGTACCTCAATTACATTCCTGTTAATAAAATGTTTTCTGAAGTACCTCAATTACATTCCTGTTAATAAAATGTTTTCTGAAGTACCTCAATTACATTCCTGTTAATAAAATGTTTTCTGAAGTACCTCCTCTCCTTCTTGTGTTCATTCTTTAAATGTGACAGTGGAAAACTACCTTTTAACTTCTCACCGCTTGCGTTCCGACCATACATTCTATGACGAATATTGCTCGTATAGCTGCGTTCTACCACCCCGTAAAGTTTTGCCCACTTTTTCAGATTCACCCTGTATATACACGATTTTTATTTTTTTGTGATCTGTTTATGTTAATTTTTCGTAGGCGTATCAACATTCTATATATTAATGTTTGAAGGTTAAAAAAATAACGCAAATAATACTGAAGAGAAAAAAATCAATACAGTGTATCCGACAAATAATGGTAGGATTTGTTATGCAGAGTTTTCAAAACACTTGTAAGGATGCATTAAAAGGAGTTGGGTTGTTTTACCTCTGAACGCCACTTTTTTGCACACCATGGGCTAAATGGCCAGGTCACACGGACCCCGAAGGCTCAGAGAAGGTTGGGGAGGGGACCCACTGAAATAGCTGTTGGGAGACAGATGGTAGCCTCCCGTCAAGGCCATCTAGCGTGTTCTTTAACGTGCACAGGGTATGGCTCTCCCGCACACGGGGCCACGGCTTAACGTCCCATCCGACGGACGGCGGCCTTTCCAAGTCCATCGGTGTCCCCTACTGACCATGGGCAGGGCGGGGAATTTTGCGGAGATAAATCTCAACGCTGACCCAGCTGGGACTCGAACCTGGGAACTACAGATTACGAGCCTGGCGCGCTACCGACTGAGCCACCCCGCCCCTCTCCGCTTGAAAACTTACATTTCTAATGAGTAATGGATTGAGAGCCGTCCCGTGGCCGAGTGGTTAGCAACGCTTGGCTACTGATCTAAGTGGGCCTGGGTTCTAGCCTCGGGATAAGAGATGGATGTTTGTGTTGGTTTTCTGCTGAGGTCCTGCCATCCTCACAGACCCTCTACTATGGCACATAAATCTGAGAGGCACTTGTCAGACTTCTGTGGCAAGCAGATGCTTGAGGGGGTATTTATTTATATATTATAATGGATTGAGAAAGAAATAACTATTTTTTTTAAGGAATCATGAAAATATTTTGATTAAAAAAAGAAAAATACTACATTTTTAATGAGTACTATGATTTAGTAAACTCGTTCAGTTATGCACTTAAAAAAGTTTTGGTAAAAAAAAAGGAAGAAATGAGCCAGATTCAGTGCATTGATTATTTGTTTTGTGAGGCGCGTGTTGATGACCCTCTTTTATCCACGGTTTTAACACGACTGTTATAGTTTATCTGTTTCGATTACCTCTTTCGATCCCCTCTTTTACAACACCATATAATGCACTCGCAACTTTCAAAAACTTTTAACGACTTTACTACGCCATCATTTTCAAGACCTAGTAAAACAGATTTAAACAATTTAAAATAGCAAAACCTAAACTCTATTTAAAACAAACGGATTCTTTGAAATATTTCTGACCAGTGAGAAAAAGCGGTATCAGATTAAAACGAATGTTTAAAAGAAAAGAACATAGTCAGCGTCAACAACAAGGAATGTATTGAGAAAGAAAGAAAGGACTGCGATGTAGGTTTTTATTTTCCTTCTCGGGGATCTCTTTTCTCAATAGAGGCCCGACAGAAGACTGTCAACATAAATCTCCATAAAAGAGATCTGCCAGGGAGGGAGATAGAAGCAGAAAGACAAGCATCCGTGATAAAATCTTGGAGATGAGCCCGAGCGTTTTGCTTTCTAGCCAAAACTTAGGAGAATCCTCCTTTATATATATTTATTTCTTTATTCTAATGTTACTTATGCGAAAATTTTTGCAAATATAGTTTTGAAACAGAAATAGCCCGACTGAAATTCAAGCAATTTTTTTGCCGGTCTCTAGGAAAAATCATAAATTATTCCACTTACAAAATATAGATTCTGAAACTTAAAAAAAATTGAGACGGTTTTGCAATAAAGTATTACTTATTTACTGAAGTTAAAGTTTGTTTTGAATTAAACCAGGTGTAAGAAAATATTTAATACATAAATAATTCCGGGTGAAAGTCATAAGTGAATTCAAACAAAAGTTAGGGTTGTTGGGTTGTTTTACCTCTGAGCGGCACTTTTTTGCACATCATGGGCTAAATGGCCAGGTCACATGGACCCCGAAGGCTCAGAGAAGGTTGGGGGACCCACTGGAACAGCTGTTGGGAGACAGATGGCAGCCTCCCGTCAAGGTCATCCAGCGTGTTCTTTAACGTGCACAGGGTATGACTCTCCCGCACACGGTGGGCACGGCTTAACGTCCCATCCGACGGACGGCGGCCTTTCCAAGCCCATCGGTGTCCCCTACTGACCGTGGGCAGGGCGGGGGAATTTTGTGTGAGATAAATCTCAACGCTGACCCAGCTGGGACTCGAACCTGGGAACTACAGATTACGATCCTGGCGCGCTAACCGACTGAGCCACCCCCGCCCGTCTAACCCGAGTGTTCATAAATTTAAACAACTGCTCATCACTATACTGACTCTGGCTCATTTCTTCCAGTTTTTTAAACCAAACATTTTTAGATGCATAACAAAACGATTGCGCCAATTCATATTACTCATCAAAAATGCATATTTTTGTTTTTTAAAGATATTTAGGTGACTCTTTATAAATATAATGTTTTTTTAAAATTCATTACTCATTAGAAATTGTGTTTTTAAACAGAGATTTTTTTCTGCGGCAATTTAAGATTTTAGTTTTTTTTAGTGGTTTTGTTTGACCACACGAGGTGTAATACGATTGTTTATCTCTGAGAACACTTATTTTGCACACAGTGAGCTAAATGGCCAGGTCTCAAGAGCCCCCAAGGGCTCAGCGAAGGTTGGGGAATGGAACCCATTGGACAGCAGTACGAAGACAGATGGAAATCTTCCATCAGGGCCATCCAGCGTGTTCTGTAAAGGGAACAGGGTGTATGTCTCATCCGATGGATGGCGTCTTTTACAAACCCATCTGTGTCCCCTACTGACCGAAAGCGAAGTGAGGGTTTAACGGTGATAAATTTTAGCATTGACCCGGCGGAGGGGGAGAACTCGAACCTGCGACCTACAGGTTATGAGACTGGCAGGCTATCAATGTCGCTAAACAGAGCTTCCTTCTGTAAAAGAACTGCAACTATTTGTAAAGCAATGGAATGAACTCCACGTTTCCCTCGTTGAAAATAAAAAAAAATAAATACCCTCTCAAGCAGCTGCTTGCCACAGAGGTCTGACAGAAGCCTGTCAGTTTATATGCTACAGTAGAAGGTCTGAGAGGATGGTAGGACCTCAGCAGAAAAATGACACATACATCCATGCCTTACCCGGAGCTCGAACCCAGGTCCCTTAGATCAATAGCCAAGCGTGCTAACCACTCGGCCACGGGGCGGCCTCGTTGAAAGAGGTACAAAATAAATCGCCTTGAATCATGCATAACTAGGGGCGGGGGTGGCTCAGTCGGTAGCGCGCCAGGCTCGTAATCTGTAGTTCCCAGGTTCGAGCCCCAGCTGGGTCAGAGTTGAGATTTATCTCCGCAAAATTCCCCGCCCTGCCCACGGTCAGTAGGGGATACCGATGGGCTTGGAAAGGCCGCCGTCCGTCGGATGGGACGTTAAGCCGTGGCCCCGTGTGCGGGAGAGCCATACCCTGTGCACGTTAAAGAACACACTGGATGGCCTTGACAGGAGGCTACCATCTGTCTCCCAACAGCTGTTTCGGTGAGTCTTCCTCGTCCAACCTTCTCTGAGCCTTCGGGGTCCTTGTGACCTGGCCATTTAGCCCATGGTGTGCAAAGAAGTGCCTCTCAGAGGTAAAACAATCCAATTCGGATACAGAACTCAATAAGTTCTTTAATAAACTTTTTATGGAAAAAAAATATGACTAAAGATAATTTAAAGATCTCAATCAAATCTATTTAAATCACGATTTTCTCCAATATTTGTTCTGTATTTGGAGAGTTAGGGAACTTGGAATATTTAACAGCAACAACCGCAGTTTAAATAATTGTTTAGAAAGTTAATAAAAATAAAAATAAGTTAAAACCAAAGCAATAACCGTTTATACTAAACTTTACTAATACGCGTGTATTTTTAAATCCTCCCCGTAATAATTGCATTAATTTTCGGCAAATATGAATTATCGTTTTTGCAGAACGAACTAACTTGCTAAATGTTTTCGTTTCCACAATTCTTTAAATATTAAACTTATTTTGTTGGAAACTAGGATCTTTATCTTCAGTCACTTTTTTTATTAAACTCTTACATAAAGAAGGTACTGAGTTTCTGTATCTGATTTACTATTGACATATCATTAATATGCACCTAATAAAGTGGCTGCTGAGTATAGAAATATACTATAAATGTTTGGGTTGTTTTACCTCTGAGCGGCACTTTTTTGCACACCATGGGCTAAATGACCAGGTCACGTGGACCCCGAAGGCTCAGAGACGGTTGGTGGAGGGGACCCACTGGAACAGCTGTTGGGACACAGATGGTAACCTCCCGTCAAGGTCATCCAGCATGTTCTTTAACGTGCACATGGTATGTTTGTCACACACACGGAACCACGGCTTCATGTCCTATCCGATGGACGGCGGTCTTTCCAAGCCCATCGGTGTTCCCTACTGACCGTGGACAGGGCGGGGAGTTTTGCGGAGATAAGTCTCAACGCTGACCCAGATGGGACTCGAACCTTGGAACTGCAGATTGCGAGCCTGGCGCGCTACCGACTGAGCCACCCCCGCCCCAATATACTATAAAATAAAAATAAATATCTTCTCAAGCAGCTGCTTGCCACAGAGGTCTGACAAGAGCCTGCCAGTTTAATACGCCATATAAAACTGGCATACATCAAAACATAAACTGTTTCCCTTATTTTCTGACACTACTCTATAAGGCATCCAGTTATAAGCGATATTTATGACACAGGCCCATCATTTTATATTGCATTTGATATCTCCGGGAAAACTTGTTTCATTGTAAATCTGAAATCTTAGTCTTCATATGTCTAATAAATGATTACTGAGGATGCCAAGAAAATAAACTTAAAAAAGAATCATTAACAACATTTTAAAACGGTTTTTACTTTTAAAACTTTGTCAGAGGAAATGATTTATCGAAAGGGCTTGGTGGGAAAACTTCGTGAGACAATCGGGATGAATTCAAACATTTATTAGCCCTTGGGCTTCCAAAAAAATGATCTAATTTTTAATTACAATCACAACAATCTCTGGAGTAGTAAAAGATCTATTATTTATTGTTATCTTTAGCTTTTTCTAATTTCAATCAAAATTTCAGTAAAACTAGAGACTTCAGTCCATTCTGTCATGAGTTGGATTATTTCCCTGAAAATTGACCGATGGGCTTGGAAAGGACGCCGTCCGTCGGATGGGACGTTAAGTCGTGGCCCGTGTGTGGGAGAGTCATACCCTGTGCACGTTAAAGAACACGCTGGATGGCCTTGACGGGAGGCTACCATCTGTCTCCCAACAGCTGCTCCAGTGGGTCCCCTCCCCCAGCCTTCTCTGAGCCTTCGGGGTCCATGTCACCTGGAGCCTTCGGGGTCCATGTCACCTGGAGCCTTCGGGGTCCATGTCACCTGGCCATTTAGCCCATGGTGTGCAAAAAAGTGTCGCTCAGAGGTAACAACAACAACAACCCTAAAAATTGCCCTTTATGAAAGGGCAGACGTTTTCTTACCTTTCCAAAAGATACTCATTTATTCACAATTCCACATTACAAACGATTTCGAAATATAAAATCATCAACCTGACTGCAAAATTTGATCGTCTTCAGTTGCCGGGAAAAAAAATCGTCTGGTTTTTTTTAAAAAAATTTCTTGTAAATCAAAACCCATTCAAGCCCTTATTATTGTTCTCCATCATTTTAAAAAACACTTACCTAAAATACATTCGAATTCCAAAACAATCCCGAAAATATCGACGAGTATACGAAACAAGAAAACAAAATATTTTCTCGAACAGAATTCCTATGATTACACTCCCGGGTACCCAGGTTGGAGTCCCAGCTGGATCAGCGTTGAGATTTATCTCCGCAAAAATTCCCTGCCCACGGTCAGTAGGGGACACCGATGGGCTTGAAAAGGCCGCCGTCCGTCGGATGGGAAGTTAAGCCGTGGCCCCATGTGCGGGAGAGCCATACCCTGTGCACGTTAAAGAACACGCTGGATGGCCTTGACGGGAGGCTACCATCTGTCTTCCAACAGCTGTTCCAGTGGGCCCCCTCCCCCAACCCTCTCTGAGCCTTAGGGGTCCATGTGACCTGGCCATTTAGCCCATGGTGTGCAAAAAAGTAAAAAAGTGACACTCAGAGGTCAAACAATCCATCCAACCCAATTCCACGCCCGGATCTAGAAAAAAAAAAAATTGGGGGGGGGGGTGAGGTTAAGTAATACAATCAAGCGGGAAAATGGTTGGGGGAGGGGGCAAGAGACCAGATTTCCAAAGCAGTATAATATTTACCCCTCCGTTTTACAGGCATTTATTTCTTGAAAAAATTAATAAAATATAAATGTTTAATAATTTTTGCCTCTAGCATCCTCACTAGCATTCTAAAACGACTCTTTCATATGAACATAGGAGAAAATTATTAATATGGCCAACACATTCAGTCAAGAAAATCGAAAAATAAAAGATAACTGGTAACATATGGTTTATTATAACTCTGCCTAGAAAAGTGTTCGTTTCTGAAAAATTAATGTCATTTCAAGATTCGAAAATGAAAAGTCTTAATGCGACATCGTTTCTGCGTAAACTGCACGCGCTGACAGGTTACAGCGGTCTCCGATAACCTCTCCTAACGAGTAACAGCTGGCAATTCGTGAAATCTTTTCTAGGGCCTGGCGACAGCCGTGTTTCCACCGCTCATCGTAAGACAGAACACACATTTCATTCACCGAAATAAACGCCAGTTAGTAACGACAAAATAACGTTAAAGAAGCAACATCTTAGAAGCTGTCAGTTCCAAAACTTACCTAAACATCACCGATAGCGCCATGAGATCATCCTGTAATCAAAAGCACTTCGAAGATTGAACACAAACGCGTCGAAAAACTGTGGGTGTACTTCCTGAATCCGCAGCAAGTTATCAACACGACTAAATCATTTCCTTCAGAGCATTCAGAAGAAGAGAGATTCCACAATTATTTAATCCTAGTGACGTTGAAGTCTCTGTCAACTGCACCACGACGACCACAGGGAACGAAATGTCACAGCTATCAAAGACAACACATTTTTCGCTTACAATTGTTTGGCTGCAGAGTTGATAATAATAGTAGGACTACCGGCGCCGGCTCCGAGTAGACTGCGGGAGTATGGTGCTGCAGTACGTCCACCACGCAGTTCACGGGTCAGTACCACGTTAGGCTTACTGCTCTCCCGCCGCTTGACGCTCATGTATCTCCTGCAGCCTCAAACGCCATTGGTCCACGAGCGCCGTGACATCACAGCGCGGAACTGATGCCAACAACCGGAAATCACAGGCTGGTGAACAGCGAGAAAGTCTAGAGCAAAAAAAGGAATGGCTTGCTTCACACATCAGAATCGAAAGGAGGATATTAGCGAATGTTTTCCCGCCGTGGCTGATCTTGTCTTATCGGGTTTTCTCTAAATAAAGAAGCAGCTTGCATTTCTAGAACTAAATACGTCATTTATTTTGACCCAATGTCTGTTTGAGTACCTGTATTAGACGGGTTGAGCTGATAATAAGTCCTTGTATAGCCAGGCGGGAACTCCATTTGTTCCTGTTCGTTGTTGTCTGCGGTTTAAAAAAAATGAACAGTTTCGGGATGGGTTCTTGCGCATACTGGATGTGGCGTGTTGTTATGGTTATAAGTTGGATGGGTTTTGCTACAGAACACGCAGATCGTTTTGTTAAAGAATTCCAAATATTGCGTTCGAAAAGAAGAAAGTTCAAGTAGGAACTGTTTTGTTTCGAGTACGGCCAAGTTTTGTTTTTGGCATTTAAATCGGAAAGGTAAATGTAGTCTCAACTGGCATAAGCATTAAGGAGCGACTTAAACGTTTCAGTAGGCAGATTTTTTATAGTTGGCTCTGATGGCAGGGGTTATTTAAACCAGACTTCCGGTTGTATTACGACATGCTCCTGTATGAGAATTGGATTGGATTGTTTTACCTCTGAGCGGCACTTTTTTGCACACCATGGGCTAAATGGCCAGGTCACATGGACCCCGAAGGCTCAGAGAAGGTTGGGGGAGGGGACCCACTGGAACAGCTGTTGGGAGACAGATGGTAGTCTCCCGTCAAGGCCATCCAGCATGTTCTTTAACGTGCACAGGGTATGGCTCTCCCGCACACGGGGCCATGGATTAACGTCCCATCCGACGGACGGCGTCCTTTCCAAGCCCATCGGTGTCCCCTACTGACCGTGGGAAGGGCGGGGAATTTTTGCGGAGATAAATCTCAACGCTGACCCAGCTGGGACTCGAACCTGGGAACTACAGATTACGAGCCTGGCGCGCTACCGACTGAGCCACCCCCGCCCCCCCTGTATGAGAAGTTAACAGCTAGAAGTAGTTTCTAAAATTGTTCTCTGTTCCAAGTGTATCAAAAAAAAAAATTAATATTCAGGGAGGGTGTTCAAGTTTTAAGAAGATAAGATAAGATGTACTAATATTTTAAGGGGCTTCCGAATTTCAAGCAGATAAAATGTACCATTTTTTAAAGGGGATGTTCGAATTTCAAGGAGAGAAGTGCCAATACTTGAAGGACGGTGTTCGAATTTGAAGGAGAGAGGTTGTATCTATTTTGAAAATTTCTCTAAAATTCGAATATTTTTGCTCGAATTTCAGGGATTGATCCCGTTGCAGAGAGAGAGAGAAAAAAACGAACTTTTTTTTTTACGAAGCTTTAGGTTTTCTTGCAAAGAAGATGCACTAATATTTTAAGGGGCTTTCGAATTTCAAGCAGATAAGATGTACCATTTTTTAAAGGGGATGTTCGAATTTCAAGGAGAGAAGTTGTGGCAAATTTTAAGGGGCAAAATTTCATAATTTCTGATCCTTTGACATTTGCACTCTAAAGTTATTTAGAGTTGTAATTAAAAGCAATTTCAAAATGGTCTAAAGCAGTGGTTCTCAACCTTTTACGCTTCACGTACCCCCTGGAAATGTGCATGTAACTGGCGTACCCCTTGTATAGACAGATAAAATTATAGTTTAGTATAATAATGGGAATAAAATAAAACACTGGGTTGGGTTGTTTTACCTCTGAGCGGCACTTTTTTGCACACCATGGGCTAAATGGCCAGGTCACATGGACCCTGAAGGCTCAGAGAAGGTTGGGGGAGGGGACCCACTGTTGGGAGACAGATGGTAGCCTCCCGTCAAGGCCATCCAGCGTGTTCTTTAACGTGCACAGGGTATGTCTCCCCGCACACGGGACCACGGCTTAACTACCCATCCGACGGACGGCGGCCTTTCCAAGCCCATCGGTGTTCCCTACTGACCGTGGGCAGGGCGGGGAATTTTGCGGAGATAAATCTCAACGCTAACCCAGCTGGGACTCGAACCTGGGAAGTACAGATTACGAGCCTGGCGCGCTACCGACTGAGCCACCCCCTCCCCCAATAAAACACTGACTTTGTTACTAGATCTAGCGACTTTTGAACTCTCACGGTGTACACCAAAAAATTAAATCCCTACTCTAGAGGAATGCTTTCCGAATACTGTATACTCTTCGGAATTTTATACGTTTCATCTCCATAGATTTATTTAAAACAAGACATATTAAAGGAACAGAATTACACTACAAAAGCAAAAATGAAGTGAATTTCTTTTTGCAAAAAATAATAATAATAATTAATCGATTAAAAAGTACTATGTGGTGGATAGTCCTTTCCACATTTAAATCTTGCATATTTGTCCCCAAAAGGCCTGGCTGGCCATAAGCCTCATACAGGGTTAAAAAAAAATACCCCCTCAAGCAGCTGCTTGCCACAGAGGTCTGACAGGAGCCTGTCAGTTTATATGCCACAGTAGAAGATCTGAGAGGATGGCAGGACCTCAGCAAAAAAAACGACACACACATCATGCCTAAATCCGGGGCTCGAACCCAGGTCCCTTAGATCAGTAGCCAAGCGTGCTAACCACTCGGCCACAATCGAATATTTTATCTTAAATGGTTTATTGGGTTGGTTAAAGAGGAAGAATTTTGACCCAGTCGTTATTGTGCCAGGCTTGTAATTTCCTTGCTTAAGTTCGAGTTCGAATCTCAACTGCACCAGCGTGGAGATTTATCACCGTTAATTCCTGTTCCACAGTACTGTGTGAATTAGTTGGGACAAGTGAAGGAACGCTAAGTCCCTTCCGCTGCAGAGTCTAAACTGCTGCAAGTCTAAATTTGTTCGTAACCCTCTGCTGCAAGTCTAAACTTGTACGTGTCCCTGCAATGGACAAGTGCAAGTTTAGACTTGCAGCAGAGCAATATCTGCAAGTCTAGAATTGTCTGTTGTGTTTCTCTGCTATTATTTACACTTCCACTTTAGTCGGAATTGGTATTTCATAGGCTGAGGTTGTTGGGTTGTTTTACTTCTGAGCGGCACTTTTTTGCACACCATGGGCTAAATGGCCAGGTCACATGGACCCCGAAGGCTCAGAGAAGGTTGGGGGAGGGGACCCACTGGAACAGCTGTTGGGAGACAGATGGTAGCCTCCCGTCAAGCTGTTGGGAGACAGATGGTAGCCTCCCGTCAAGCTGTTGGGAGACAGATGGTAGCCTCCCGTCAAGCTGTTGGGAGACAGATGGTAGCCTCCCATCCAGCGTGTTCTTCAACGTGCACAGGGTATGGCTCTCCCGCACACGGAGCCACGGCTTAACGTCCCATCCGACGGACGGCGGTCTTTCCAAGCCCATCGGTGTCCCCTACTGACCGTGGGCAGGGCGGGGAATTTTGCGGAGATAAATCTCAACGCTGACCCAGCTGGGACTCCAACCTGGGAACTGCAGATTACGAGCCTGGCGCGCTACCGACTGAGCCACCCCCGCCCCTCTCATCTGATGGATGGCGGCCTTTCCAAACGCATCGGTGTCCCCAACTGACAGTTGGACATACAACACTGGCACGGTTTCCCAACAGTTGGGGAATTGTGTCAGTTGTTGTTGTTGTTGAGATTAACTGTTGAGATTTATCTCCGCTAAATCTGTAAGATAGGGCGGCATCAATGGGCTTGGAAAGACGGTCGTGTGACGAATGCATACCCTGTACACGTCAAAAAACAAACTGGGTAGCCTTGAATGGGGTGAGAGGCTTTCATCTGCATCTCCTAACAGCTGTCCAATTGATCCCTTTCCCCAACCTTCTCTGTGGTCTTGAGGTCCTTGTGACCTGGCCATTTAGCCCAGTGTGTGCACGAAAGCACCGTTCAGAGGTAAGGCAACCCATCTCTCTAAAGAAAATTGCTGACAGGCCTCAGAGCACTGAACAAAGTAGATGTATGTTTCTGAAAGACATAAGTTGGAAAAAGCACTAGAAGGCAGAGCTCGCTTACCTAGGAGACTTATCCAACCTTGAACTGAAGCGTCCTCTCCAAGGACCGTTAAGTAACCCATTTGTCACAGAAAGGAAAGAGAAGCCATCAAGAAAATGTTGTTGTTTGGTCTCAGAGAATCGATAATGGTGTTTACATGTTTCCTGAATTTTCCCGTTAGAGCGAACATATACTTTTTGGAGAAAGTGTAGATCAATGCCATTATTCAGAAACATCTAAAGAAACCATGCATTAAATCTGGAGAATTCTTTTCAGGAAGAAAAGACTTTTTGCAATGGTTATTTGCGGATCAAAGCTCGTCGTGGACCTATATTTGGAATTTCTTTATACTCGGCTTTTTCATGATGTGGTTTTGTGGAATGAGTCTGAGTTCACGGTATTTAAAAATAAAATATAATGATGGAATACAAACGACTAAATATTCTCATAAAAATACATATTTCTTCAAATAAATTGTTCTTAATTTTTATTCTACAAAGTAATTTTAAAGGATACTTTTTTTTGACATACTTATTTTTGAATTTTTATTTAATATAAAGAGCATTATTAAAAATACAGTTTAAAAAATCGTTACGAGTGTTTTTAATAATTAGTTTTGATAAATTCGTATCACACTTCTGAGGCACGCTTAAGGAAACTTAAGTGTAGGAAGGGAGTTTTGCGAAGATAAATCTTAACGCTGACCGAGCTGGGAATTGAACCTGGAAACTACAGATTACGAGCCTGGCGCGCTATCGACTGAGCCACCCGTGACCCAGGTAAGCACCTGTATATCTTAAATAATTATAGAGGAAACAGTTGTTATTTGCCCACGGTCAGTAGGGGACACCGATGGGCTTCGAAAGGCTGCCGTCCGTCGGATGGGACGTTAAGCCGTGGCCCCGTGGGCGGGAGAGCCATACCCTGTGCACATTAAAGTACACGCTGGATGGCCTTGACGGGAGGCTACCATCTGTCTCCCAACAGCTGTTCCAGTGGGTCCCCTCCGCCAACCTTCTCTGAGCCTTCGGGGTCCATGTGACCTGGCCATTTAGCCCATGGTGTGCAAAAAGTGCCGCTCAGAGGTAAAACAACACAACCCAACAGATGTTATTAGCCGCGTGGGACGGCCTGATAACATGTTATCATCCCACCCTGTTATTGACAATTTTTCTTCTATACTTATTTAATGTGTATCATCGACAGGTGCTTACCAGTGATTGTCTATTATTCTGCACAGCAGTCTTACACTTCATAAAGCGTTTTGACGAAAAATCCAATGCCTCTTGTCCGTAAGAACTAGCTTGGAGGGTGTCTTCTTGACCACACTTTAGCGAAAGTTTCAAGGATTAGTTTCGGAGTATTTGAGCATAAGACTTGAGTAGGGTTTCTGTGGTGGTGATGGCAGGGGGGGGGGGGTTGGATTGTTTTACCTCTGAACGGCACTTTTTTGCACACCATGGGCTAAATGGCCAATTAGCACACCATGGGCTAATGGACCCCGAAGGCTCAGAGAAGGTTGGGGGAGGGGACCACTGGAATAGCTGTTGGGAGACAGATGTTAGTCTCCCGTCAAGGCCATCCAGCGTGTTTTTTAACGTGCACAGGGTATGTCTCTCCCGCACACGGGGAAACGGCTTAACGTCCCATCCGACGGACGGCGGACTTTCCAAGCCCATCGGTGTCCCCTACTGACCGTGGGCAGGGCGGGGAAATTTTGCGGAGATAAATCTCAACGCTGACCCAGCTGGGACTCGAACCTGGGAACTATAGATTACGAGCCTGGCGCGCTACCGACTGAGCCACTCCCGCCCCCTTTAACAGAGGAGACCAACTAATCTCTTAATTACCCTCACCCTTACTTAAGTGAAATCACAGGTTTGGGGGTTGATACACCCGTACCGACATATGCCTCAAACTTGCTGCGCCAAGTTATGTGTAGAAATATGTCCAATAATTCAAGCCCAAGAGTAGTATATGGACGACACAGTTTATTTACATTTATATACAATTACATGCTGGGGATGCGCTCGATTCCGTGGGCCTTTGCTACTGCAAACATTCATACAATGAGGTGAAAAACTGCCTTTCGGAGCGGGGGTGGCTCAGTCGGTAGCGCGCCAGGCTCGTAATCTGTAGTTCCCAGGTTCGAGTCCTAGCTGGGGCAGCGTCGAGATTTATCTCCGCAAAATTCCCCGCCCTGCCCACGACGGTCAGTAGGGGACACCGATGGGCTTGGAAAGACCGCCGTCCATCGGATGGGACGTTAAGCCGTGGCCCCGTGTGCGGGAGAGCCATACCCTGTGCACGTTAAAGAACACGCTGGATGGCCTTGACGGGAGGCTATCATCTGTCTCCCAACAGCTGTTCCAGTGGGTCCCCTCCCCCAACCTTCTCTGAACCTTCGGGCTCCATGTGACCTGGCCATTTAGCCCATGGTGTGTAAAAAAGTGCCGCTCAGAGGTAAAACAACCCAACCCAACTGCCTTTCACAGATTCTCTTTACAGATCTCAAACTCGGCGAAAGGATATTCAATCCTTGACTACAACATGGTTCACACAAAACCGTAACTCAGTTCAAATAGAACCGAACCCTCTCCTTAAGGGTTTTGTTTTGGAGCAAGAGCGGCATCCCTTGAGACGTGTTCAAACGTCCTTCCAGTTTGACAGCGACGCTCAAACCGTTGTTTATTATTGCCGTGCTTGTCTCCTGCGCCAGCACTCGCGCCCGAAGGTAGCCGTAAAAATGCTTTCCGTCCTGTGAGCATATGCAAGTCCGCCAGCTCAGATCGAAAAACAGCTCGTGAAACACATCCTCACATCGACACTTCCAAAAATACACTTAATACAGATAACAGGGTGTTTCAAAACTCTTTGTACAAATTTCAGTAGGAGATAGGGAACACCAAGATAAACCTTTTTCGTCGTTGAATGTATGTCTGCTGACGTAACCCTTCGGTGTTAGAGGGCGCTATTTGGCGGCGCTGCAATTGACTAGAGGGGTGAAGAAGGAATGGAGAACAGATTTGTGTTTGCCGTCGGCATTCGTAAATCAGACACGTTACGTGTAACATGGAGTGTTTCACGACTACTGAGATGGCTGACATGCATCTGGCATATGGGGCTGCCAATGGAAAGGAAGAGCTGCTGTGAGGTTGAACCGACAGCGTTTCCCAAACAGATGTGTACCAAATCACCAAACATTTGCGCGTTTGCACCGCCAACTGCAAGAAACTGGAACATTCCATGCCAACATGCATGACACTGGTCAGGAGAGAACCATGCACACTCCTGAGATGGAAGAAGAGATCCTACGGTGGATTGAGGATAATCCAGGCATAAGCACGCAAGCTGTTGCACATAGCCTCAGTGTGAACCACGCCCTCATGTGGAGAGTGTTGCACGAGCAGCAGTTACATCCGTTTCATCGTCAGAGAGTCCAAACATTGCAACCTCATGATTGCCCTCTTTGTGTGGAATTCGTGCGCTGGTTCCTGCAGCAGACCGCAGTGCAGCCTGATTTTCCAGCTCATGTGCTATTCTCAGATGAGGCCTCTTTCACACGTGAGGGTGTGTTTAATGTGCACAATTCTCACGTTTGGGCACGCAAAAATCCACATGCCACAATGGTGCATGGTTAAGAAAAGCGGTTTGCTGTCAGTGTTTGGGCGAGTATCGTCCATGACGTTTTGATTGGGCCATACCTGCTGACTCCCTGACTCAACGCGCAGATTTAATGGATATTTCTTGAAGACACGTTGCCTGCACTGCTGGAAGATGTTCCTGTGACTATTTGGAGACGAATGTGGTTTTGACATGACGAGGGCTCCAGCACACTTCAGCAATGATGTGCGGGATTATCTGAAAGTCACTTTTGGGGTCGATGGTAGTCTGGGGTGAACCCATCGCCTGGCCACTAAGATCGCCCGATTTAACATGTATCGATTTCTTCCTCTGGGTACACATGAAGAACCTCATGTACGAGACTCCCATTGACTCAGATGAAGACCTCGTCGCAAGAATCGTTGTCGCCGCTTCAACTGTTCACGAAATTCCGGGAATCTTTCAACATGTACGGCAATCAATGCTTCGACGCTGTCATGCATGCAATGCTGTTGCCGGTCGCAACTTTGAGCACCTTCTTTAAATAAACATGTTGCTCACACTTGTGTTCCATTCATTTATGTACCAGCTCCACCGATATTTCTGTCGGGCGCCTTCTAGCACCGAAGGGTACGTCAGCGGACATACATTCATAGATGAAAAGGGTTTCTCTTGGTTAGAAGAGAGTTTTGAAAGAGAGTTTGAAAGAGAGTTTTGAAAGAGAGTTTGAAAGAGAGTTTGTACAGAGAGTTTGATTATTGTTTCAAAGACAACTGCTTTCTATTTCAAAGTGGGAAGACAAATTTTAGATTTCGTATAAGACAACCATATTTTCGGGGTGGGGGTGGGGTCTCCCCAGGGTACATCCCTGGGTAGCGTGATGTAAACTTTCATCCATACTCGGCTCAGCATGTCTTGCTTAACACTTGTAATAGTTGCAGTGATTCTTTTCTATAAAGGGGCGGGGGTGGCTCAGTCGGTAGAGCGCCTGGCTCTTAATCTGCATCTGGGGTGAACCCATCGCCTGGCCACTAAGATCGCCCGATTTAACATGTATCGATTTCTTCCTCTGGATACACATGAAGAACCTCATGTACCGATGAGCTTGGAAAGACTGTCGTTCGTCGGATGGGACGTTAAGCCGTGGCTACGTGTGCGGGAGAGCCATACCATGTGCACGTTAAAGAACATGCCGAATGGTCTTGGCTGGAGGCTACCATCTGTCTTCCAACAGCTGTTCCAGTGGGTCCCCTGGTAGCCTTCGGGGCCTTCGGGGTCCATGTGACCTGGCTATTTGGCCCATGGTGTGCAAAAAAGTGCCGCTCAGAGGTAAAACAACCCAATCCCATCAGGACGGACGGCGACCTTTCCAAGCCTATCGGTCTCGTGTGTGATCGACGACAAGATGAGGGGGGAGGGCTCATCAGAGATAAATCTCAGTGCTGGCGCAGATGTGATTCGAACGTGGGAATTGCAGATTTACGAGCCTGACACGCTACCGACTGAGTCAACCTTCGCTTCTTTATCTCCGCCAAACTCCCCACCCTGCCCTCGGTCAGAGGACACCGATGGGCTTGGAAAGGACTTCGTTCGTCGAATGGGACGTAAAGTCATGCCCCATGTGCGGGAGAGCTATACCCTGTGCAAGATGAAATACATGCTGGATGCCTTGACGGGAGACTACCACCTGTCTCCTAATAGGTGTCCAGTGGTCCCTGAGCCCGGGGGGTCCTTGTAACCTGACTATTTAGCCATTTTAGCCAATTGTGTGCAAAAAACGTGCTTCTCAGAGGTAAACAATCCATTCCCGCTCCAGCGACATCCTTGGGCTTTTATTAACATAGAGTAAATCATCTCTCAGTCATATATACTAACAGAATCAGAGTTGTGGATATCTGGATATGGATACAGAAAGAAGAAATCGTGTGTGAGGTGCAAAGAAGAAATTATTTCTACTGCGGGATCTGTTGTATGCAGTGATCGTAAAGGTAAGCTTCATCTGAATTGTACGGGAATTTCAAAGAAGATGTGTAAAAAACTGTTGGATGACAAGAATTATAATTGGAATTGTCCAACTTGTAAATACAAATATAAGAATGCCAGCACAAAATCTCAAGCTGACAATCAACCAGATGAAAATATTTTGCATGAGATAGGCACCAACGTTACTGAATCCCAACCTATGCTGCTGTTGTCTAGTAAAGGAGCTCTTAAAGAGAAAGTTTCAGATGCCGCAGTCGGAGCTGCTGTAACCGATAAAGAAGAGACTGTGAAATCGTCAGTCCCAAAACTTCAAACGAATCTTAAAACCACTATGAGTAGTAGAAAAGAAAAACACTTCACAACAACTTCCAACAAGTGACGTCAACCTATTGATAATAGAGATCCGTGATTTAAAGATGGAAATAAAAGAATTGAAACGAAGTGTAGAATTTTTTTTTCTAGCAAGTATGACAAACTGATGCAACAAGTAGTAAATTGCGAGAAAAATCAAAAGGATTTAACTGCAAAAATCTATGAAGCCGAAAATTTAAACACAGAAATGAGAGAAGAGGTTAAGGAGCTGAAACAAAATCTTAATGACGTAGAACAATATGGACGCAATAAAAATATAGAAATTCATGATGTTCCCATAAATGAAGAAGAGGATGAAACAGAGTTTAAAAGAAAGTTGAATAAAATTTCTCAGTCGTTAAACATAGTCAACTACACAGACAAAATGATTGAAAAAATTCACAGACTTCCTGAGCTATACCATGTGCACGTTAAAGAACACGCCGAATGGCCTTGGCGGGTCACTACCATCTGTTTCCCAACAGCTATTCCAGTTGGCCCCCTTTCCCAACCTTCTCTGAGTCTTCGGGGTCCTTGTGACCTGGCCATTTAGCCCATGGTGTGCAAAAAAGTGCTGCTCAGAAGTAAAACAACGCAACACAATGCTTTTCTATAAATGCTGTAAATTGCGAATGCTTTTAGGTATAAGATGTTTTTAATGTATCCTTAAAAAAGAAGTCCAATGGAGGGATAGGGTTTGGAAGGTTTGAACTTTGGTTGAAACTTTTGGTTAAATTTGGCTGAACCTGATATTTCCATTTCGAACCCTCAGTGTGAGATTTTCTCCGCTCTTCTGCACTCGTTGAGAAAGAACACACAATTGGGTTGGGTTGTTTTACCTCTGAGCGGCACTTATTTGCAAACCATGGGCTAAATGGCCAGGTCACATGGACCCCGAAGGCTCAGAGAAGGTTGGGGGAGGGGACCCACTGGAACAGCTGTTGGGAGACAGATGGTAGCCTCCCGTCAAGGCCATCCAGCGTGTTCTTTAACATGCACAGGGTATGGCTCTCCCGCACACGGAACCTCGGCTTAACGTCCCATCCGACGGACGGCGGCCTTTCCAAGCCCATCGGTGTCCCCTACTGACCGTGGGCAGGGCGGGGAATTTTGCGGAGATAAATCTCAACGCTGACCCAGCTGGGACTCGAACCTGGGAACTATAGATTACGAGCCTGGCGCGCTACCGACTGAACCACCTCCGTCCCCACAATTGGGCTTTGAAAGGTCGCTGTCCTTTGGATGATATAGTAATCCGCTTCTCCCGTCAATGCAGAAGCCTCATACACTGTACACGTTAAAGAGTTTATCTCTGACAGCCACTTTTGTGCATACAATGGTCTAAATGGCCAAGTCACAAGCACTCCACTGGAGCATTGAAGGTTGGGAAGGGGATCATGTCACTAGACAGCTATTAGGAGACAGATGAAAGTCTCCCGTCAAAGTCATCCAGCATGTTCTCTATGGTGTACACAATATATGGCTTTACTGAACACGGGACAACGGCTTTATGTTCCATCCGACGAACGGCGGTTTTTTCAAGTCTATCGTTGTTCCCTTTCTCACCGAGGGCAGAACGGAAATTAGCGGATAAAAATTCTCAACGCCCCGACCCAGTTGGGACTCGAACGTAGAATTCGCAGATTACGAGCCTGGATCCAAATATTCTATATATCTATCAAGTGGATTCCCTTTCCCTACCAGGTTTGAGTCATTTGGGATCCTTGTGATCTGATCATTTGGTTATTCGTATACAAAGATGTGCCTCTCACAGGCAAAAGTAACTTAGCTTAACTGATTCAGTATCAGAGTCAAAAGTAACGCAGACTAACTGATTCAGTATCAGGGGCAAAAGTAGCGCAGCCTAACTGATTCAATGTGTCAGAGGCAAAAGAAACGCAGCTTAACTGATTCAGTGTCAGAGTCAAAAGTTACGCAGCTTAACTGATTCAGTGTCAGAGACAAAAGTAACGCAGCTTAACTGATTCAGTGTCAGAGGCAAAAGTAACGCAGCTTAACTGATTCAGTGTCAGAGGCAAAAGTAACTCAGCTTAACTGATTCAGTGTCAGAGGCAAAAGTAACGCAGCTTAACTGATTCAGTGTCAGAGTCAAAAGTTACGCAGCTTAACTGATTCAGTGTCAGAGACAAAAGTAACGCAGCTTAACTGATTCAGTGTCAGAGTCAAAAGTAACGTAGCTTAACTGATTCAGTGTCAGAGGCAAAAGTAACGCAGCTTAACTGATTCAGTGTCAGAGGCAAAAGTAACTCAGCTTAACTGATTCAGTGTCAGAGGCAAAAGTAACGCAGCTTAACTGATTCAGTGTCAGAGGCAAAAGTAACGCAGCTTAACTGATTCAGTGTCAGAGGCAAAAGTAACGCAGCTTAACTGATTCAGTGTCAGAGTCAAAAGTAACGTAGCTTAACTGATTCAGTGTCAGAGGCAAAAGTAACGCAGCTTAACTGATTCAGTGTCAGAGTCAAAAGTAACGTAGCTTAACTGATTCAGTGTCAGAGGCAAAAGTAACTCAGCTTAACTGATTCAGTGTCAGAGTCAAAAGTAACGCAGCTTAACTGATTCAGTGTCAGAGGCAAAAGTAACGCAGCTTAACTGATTCAGTGTCAGAGTCAAAATTAACTCAGCTTAACTGATTCAGTGTCAGAGTCAAAAGTAACGCAGCTTAACTGATTCAGTGTCAGAGGCAAAAGTAACGCAGCTTAACTGATTCAGTGTCAGAGTCAAAAGTAACGCAGCTTAACTGATTCAGTGTCAGAGTCAAAAGTAACGCAGCTTAATTGATTCAGTGTCAGAGTCAAAATTAACTCAGCTTAACTGATTCAGTGTCAGAGTCAAAAGTAACGCAGCTTAACTGATTCAGTGTCAGAGGCAAAAGTAACGCAGCTTAACTGATTCAGTGTCAGAGTCAAAAGTAACGCAGCTTAACTGATTCAGTGTCAGAGTCAAAAGTAACGCAGCCTAATTGATTCAGTATCAGAGGCAAAAATAACGGCCTCAGCAATCCGATCCAGTGTCAGCAAAAGTAACACAGCTTAACTGATTCAGGGTCAGAGTCTGCAGCACTTTCTACGTTTGCGAAACCATGATCCTGTCTTTTGTTTCGTATTTCGATCGACAATATTTTGCAACAGACAGCGACTCGCTGGCAGAGAAAAATTCATTAGACTCCGTAGAATTCGTTTCATATCATATACACGCTGGTGGGCATTTCAAAGAGGAAATAATGTTCCGTTTTAACATAAGGGCTATCGATAATACGCACATTTATATTCGCCATAGGAGCTGAAACGGACATCCGCGCTAGAGAGAATTCCCTTTAGCCAAACCGCCCTTGTCCTCATTCCGATAATATCTCTTTCCTCTTTTCGTGTTGACGGATGCTCTCTCTCTCTGTCCCTTGCACATTTAAAATAATCGTTGACGGATGGAGAACCGAAAGATAACTTGATCTGAATCAATAGTTGCATTCTATTAGATGAGGATGCTGCTCTTCCCCCAGTGCACTTAATAACTATGAAGTTGTTTTCAATAGTGATCAGTTGAGGTAGTCCTAACTTAAATAGTACAGTGTGCTCTTGCACATCACGCTCTCTTCTGGAGGCAAAAACCCTCTCGTACTCAGCTGATTCCGAACTGTAAGAGGGTGAGGGCTGCCTCAGCAGGTAAGGCGCACCAGGCTCGTAATTTGCAGTTCCTAGGTTGGAGT
This sequence comes from Ryuthela nishihirai, assembly GCA_038380435.1. Lineage (NCBI taxonomy): Eukaryota > Metazoa > Arthropoda > Arachnida > Araneae > Heptathelidae > Ryuthela > Ryuthela nishihirai. Next base: position 33,642,243 of record JAWZYU010000020.1, on the reverse strand, counting down.
GCCAGCTGGGCCAGCTTTGATATTTATCTCCGCAAAATATCCCACCCTGCCTTCTGTCAGTAGGGATACTGTTGGGCTTGTAAATGCCGCCGTCCGTCGGATGGGATGTTAAGCCGCGGATCGTGTATGGGAGAGGCATTCCCTGTGTACGTTAAAGAGCACGTTGGATGGCCTTGATGGGAGGCTACCATTTGTCTTCCAGCAGCTGCCCAGGGGTCCCCTCCTCCAGCCTTCTCTGAGCCATTGGAGTCCTTGTGACCTAGCCATTTAGCCCATTGTGTGCAAAAAGTGAGTCTCACAGGTAAAACAACCTAACCCAACCAAGTTAGAGTCCCAACTGTGCCATTCTAATAAGTCCCAATGTGCTACCAGTTTGCTTACAACTATGCTACAGTTCTACTCACAAACCACCATCTGTGGCTGTGAAAAGTAAAAGCAGTCTGCTAAATGAAAGTATTTTAAACCCTTCTTAGAAGTTCAGTCTTTGATTTTGATTTCTTGTTAGGCCATTAGGCCTAACAAGAACTATGGGTTGTTGTTTTCCTTTTCTTTTGAACTTCCTACCTTGTTTCTTGTTTTTCTCTGCTTTTTCAAAAATTTTATTAAACTAAAATAACATCTCATATTTTCTGTGTGGAATCCTTCTTTTACGTCTTATGGGTCTGTTAGCTGTTTAAATCGCTACGTATTATTCCGAGAAACTAGCTGAGGAAGAGAGAGAGCGCTGAGATTTATCTCCTCTAATTCTCGTTCTGCCATCGGTGATAAAGGAGGGTTGGGTTGTTTTACCTCTGAGCGGCACTTTTTTGCACATCATGGGCTAAATGGCCAGGTCACAAGGACCCCGAAGGCTCAGAGAAGGTTGGGGACCCACTGGAACAGCTGTTGGGAGACAGATGGTAGCCTCCCGTCAAGGCCATCCAGCGTGTTCTTTAACGTGCACAGGGTATGGCTCTCCCGCACACGGGGCCACGGCTTAACGTCCCATCCGACGGACGGCGGCCTTTCCAAGCCCATCGGTGTCCCCTACTGACCGTGGGCAGGGCGGGGAATTTTGCGGAGATAAATCTCAACGCTGACCCAGCTGGGACTCGAACCTGGGAACTACAGATTAAGAGCCTGGCGCGCTACCGACTGAGCCACCCCCGCCCCAGTGATAAAGGAGGATAGCGATGGGTTTGAAAAAGCTATCGTTCGTCGAATGGGACGTTAAACGTATGTAGGAGAGCCTTGTCCTGTACACCTTAAAGAAAAGGCATAATAGCCTTGATGAGAGACTTCCATCTGTCTCTCAACAGCTGTCTAGTGGGTTCCCTTTCCCACTAGACAGCTTGACTATTTATCCCTTCATTTCCCAAAGCAATCAGAGTAGATGTAACAATTCGTCAAATAAAAAAACATTCCCTGAAGCAGCTGCTTAAAAAAAAAATGAAATTTCCAGAAGGAGTGTGCTGCTCTTGGTTCTTGTATCGAAAAGTAAAATATTAAGATTGCGGGCACTGAGGATTGAAAAAGGGTGAAAATCTTTTTGTGTAGAGAAAAAAGACGTACTAAAGCGCAAAAAATAAAATAATTTTGGGAAAGGACCCCTAAACGCCCTAGAGAGGGTTGGATTGTTTTCACTCTGAGTGACACTGTTTTTTAAACTCTCATCATGGATGCCTCTCAACCCTTTCTCAATTCTTGTCGGCCTTTGTAACGTGGCATTTACACTTTGTGTTAGGGGCGGGGGTGGCTCAGTCGGTAGCGCGCCAGGCTCATAATCTGTAGTTCCCAGGTTCGAGTCCCAGCTGGGTCAGCATTGAGATTTATCTCCGCAAAATTCCCCGCCCTGCCCACGGTCAGTAGGGGACACCGATGGGCTTAGAAATGGCCGCCGTCCATCGGATGGGACGTTAAGCCGTGACCCCGTGTGCGGGAGAGCCATACCCTGTGCACGTTAAAGAACCCGCTGAATGGCCTTGACGGGAGGCTACTATCTGTCTCCCAACAGTTGTTCCAGTGGGTCCCCTCCCCCAACCTTCTCTGAGCCTTCGGGGTCAATGTGACCTGGCCATTTAGCCCATGGTGTGCAAAAAAGTGCCACTCAGTGGTAAAACAACCCAACAACACTTTGTGTTAAAAAGTAGTGCCACTCAGAGTGAAAACAATCCAACCCTCTCTGGGGCGTTTGAGGGTCCTTTCCCAAAATTATTTTATTTTTTGCGCTTTAGTACGTCTTTTTTCTCTACACAAAAAGATTTTCACCCCTTTTCAATCCCCAGTGCCCACAATCTTAATATTTCACTTTTGTATACAAGAACAAGAAGCAGCACATTCCTTCCGGAAATTTCAATTTTTTTTTATCAGACGAATAATTTCACAATGGCAATGTGCTGCCCACAGGCCCGGGGCTAGGAAAAAATTAAAGGAAGGGAGAAGGGCAAGAAATTCATCGAAAAAAAAAATAATGGGGAGGGGAAAAGACTGCATTTCCATTGGAGTTCAATGTTTACCCCTTTATTTTAGGGGTCTTGAAACAGTTTCTTGAAGATATCGCGTGTCCGAGTGGTTAGCGCACTTCGCTACTGATCAAAGGGACCTGGGTTCGAGCCCATGGTAAGGCATGGATGTTTGTGCTGTCTTTCTGCTGAGGTCTCTGCTGAGGTCTCACCGATATTCTCTATGGAGTATTAAACAGACAGGCTCCTCTCAGACCTCTGTGGTAAGCAGCTGCTTGAGGGGTTATTCATTTAATAATTTTTGTCTCTATTCCCTCAAAGCCCCGCCCCCTATATCCGGCTCTGTTACCCTACCAAAATATTAGAAAATTTCCACGTTGTGTGAATGGGATTCTAACTTCGAAGTTCTATAACTTCTAAAATATACTTTTAATGGAAATATGACTGAAGATCAAGATCATAGTCAAATTTGTTTAAATCTTGATTTTCAACGCTATTCATTTATTCTTAAAAAAATTATGGAAAATTGAATATTTAAATTATTTTTTTCTCAAAAATATCTCATAATATTACCTAACATTGAATAATCATTACACCAACTTCTAAAATATATATTTATTCCATTAAATGATTCGAAATAATACTTATCGTTTTAATGAAATTATGGTGTAAGTTTTTATGACACACTTACTGTTATGAAATATTGTAACTTCCATAACTCTAGTGAACGAATGTTGTTGAAAAATCGAGATTTTGAATAGATTTGATTATGATCTTTATCTTCAGTCACATTTTTCCATTAAATACATAGTTTAGAAGCTATAGAGTTTCGAAGTTAGATTCCCAATTGGCCTAACAGGGCAATTCTGTAATATTTCGGTAGAGCAGTGTAGATGAAACGAAACTTTATCCTGTTTTTCACGATCACAAGACCAATAATCACCTTTACAGACTCTCACGTCACCACTCTTCTTATATCAACATTCTGCGGTGAAAAGAAGGGACAACAAATAAGGATCGGTGGCAATCGTTGTGACTAATAGGAAAGAAACCGAATGGGAGGAAGTTAATACAACGGTCGGAGTTAGAACAAGGGGTAAGTGCGATGAGACCACATCCGGTAGTCGTAGCTCGCTCCTCAGGCGCAGACAACAACAGGAACGTAACGTTCTTTCGCACTAGAAGCATTTGCAAACATCCTTTCGCAACGTCAGGAACTTGAGTTCCCGAGCTTTCCCACAATAGAAAGTTGACGGTGACATTCTGCTTTTGTGACCTGAGAGGCAACTTCATCTGGTTGCCTCATAAGATTGGTTACAGTGCTTGGCTACTGATCAAAGGGACCTGGGTTCGAGCCCCGGATAAATCATGATTGTTTGTGTTGCTTCTGCTGAGGTCCCGCCATCCTCACAGACCTTCTACGTTGGTGTATAAACTGAAAGGCTCCTGTCAGACCTCTGTGGTAAGCAGCTGCTTGAGGGAATTTTTTTTTTATTTGTCGAATTGTTACATCTACTCTGATGATTTGGGAAATGGTGATATTTCAGTTTGGTTTGTTTTATCTTTGAAAGGCGGTTTTATGTAGAAAATGGGATAAATAGTCAAGTCATAAGGACTCCTAGGTATTAGAGATGGGGAGTATAACTTTATTCATCCGGGACGGGGGTTGACTCAATGGATAGCGCACCAGGCTCGTAATCTGCAGTTCTCAGGTTCGAGTTCTCAGGAACTCGAACCTGAGAATTAAACTTGAGAACCTGAGAGCTTAAGTGGGCCAGCGTTGAGATTTATCTCCGCTAACCCCACCCTCCCTCGGTGAGAAAAGTAATAATATGTGTCCACTTCATTAGGTACAGTTCCATGTTATAGCAATCAGATACAGAACTCTGTAACTGCTTAAATAAGCCTTTTATAAAAAAAAATGTCACTGAAGATAATTTAAAGATCTCATTCAAATACTTTTAAATCTGGATTTGCAACAATATTCGTTCGGTATCTGTAGAGTTACGGAAGTTAAGATATTTAACAGCAACAATGCCAGTTAAAATAATTACTCTGAAAAGTTAGAACGAAAGCAATAACAGTAACACTAAACTTTACTAACACAAATAGGAGTAGTTTTAACCTTTCGCTTAACAATAATGTTATTTTTGAACGATTTTCTGCAGAAGGAACTAACTTGCTGAGTGTGTTAGCTTCCATAACTCTTCAGATACTGACTCACATTGTTGGAAATAGAGATTTAAATATATTTTATTGAGACCTTTAAATTTTTCTTTAGTCCCATTTTTTCATAAAGAGTTTATTTAAGAACTTACTGATTTCTGCATCTGAATTACTATTGACATAACATGGAACTCTACCTAATAAAGCGACAACTTAGTGTGGTTTCTTACGTCTGCCTAACAGAGTCGGATCTATAGAGAGGGGGGAGGAGTCCATTCGCCCCCCTCCCTCCCTGTAGAATATTAGTAAGGGAAATGAGGCCAAAAATTCTTAAACTTGGGCATCTTTCACGCATTTTTTCAAGATTTCTTTTAAAACCGGTTAAACGAAGAAGAAAATGTTACACTGCAACGGAAATCCAATCTATTGACTCATCCCACTTTTTATTTTTTTCTACATCCGGTTTTGTTGCCTAACTTATGCCTTCTGAAGTATGTTAAATACACAATCTGATTTCGTAGGGAAACTTTTTAATATCATTCTCTTATGAAATTATTCATAAATCAAAATATCACTTAAGACTTGTTGAAATTTATCATTAATATCTAAAATCAGACTTGGAGAAAGGGGAGGTCGAGGCGAAATTCTGTCCGGGGGCAAAATAGTTAGCGCCGACCGTGGTAGAGGGCCTCTGCCTACGTGAGGACAACATTCACAACTGGCCTTCTAATTTGAACATCGGAATCTGAACTTTTAAACTACCTACGAGGCTTTTTAAAAGTTCAAGGATCGAAAGCAACCCTTTTAAACTGGGAACAAATGGAGAGGCAAGCTGGAAAAAGAGGAGAAAAAAAATCAGAAGGAAATCCTTATCGGGAAGAAGTATTATGGTGTCTAAAGGGCTGATTGCCTCTCGCAGAAACCTGGGAAGAAAGAAAGAGTTCCTCCTAACACGGAATCACAGCTCGAGAGTAACAATAATAAGAGGAAAGCCCTCTCCAGCCTTTCACTTCGGTATCTCTAGCATCTCGTTCTGCAGAGTTGAAGAAGCAGAAAGGCTAATCCTTCAGGGAGGTGAAACTCGAAGTGGGGGGAAGGGAGAGGGAGGGGGAAGAAAGGCCAGAAAAGGGGGTGGGATGTCAGCACATGTCTTTTCGTCGTTTTGTTCGCAACGTGGAAGCTTTATTCATCCGCTCTTAAAAGGGATAGAAGTAAGGGGAAGGGAGGAGGGAAGGGAGAGGGCCGAGGGAAACGTCCTGCCGGAAAGGTTTCCCTCTCTGCAAGTAAACAGACTCTTGCTCTTGAGCACAGTCACGTTAATGACCCAGAGGTTTCGAGCTCCTGTTTTGGGTGCCGAAATCGCGATCCTTTTTCGTGTTGCTGACGGGTTAAAATAGACGTTTATAGAGATGAGTGAAAGGGATGGATTTTTTTTTTATTCAGCCCACTCGTGCTGCAAACGACGGGCTCCTCCCACAGCCATCAGGCGATGATAAGACAAGATTTCCTCCGCAATTTAGGAGGAGGAGGCGAAAGTTGTCGTTGCTAAATCGCACTGCAAACGTTCGCTTCGATGGAGATAGCGAGATTGCGGAACTTATTTCTCAAAGCCCTTCAGGGTGTTTGCATAAGGAATGAAATGGATTCTTGCCTAGTGAGGATGTAAGAAAGTTGTCGAAAGAGAGATGATAGAGAGAGCATTTCGGACGGTTAAATGGAGAATTTTTGTTGGTTGAATTGTGTCAGCGGCACTTTATTTGGAACCACAATGGCAACGTGGCCAGGTCACAAGGACCCCAAGGTCTTCGAGAAGGTTAGTTGAAAGGGAACAGTTGTTAGGAGACAGGCGGAACACTCCCTTATTCATCGTGTTCTTTAACGTGCACAGGGTATGGACTCCTGTACAAGGAACCACGGATTTATGTCTCATCTGTGGGAGGGCGGTATTCTAATTTTCTACTGAATATCAGAGGTTTTCTTCAGCGTACCGAAATCTATTTAATGAAAAAGAAATATCTCTTTCAATTATTTCTGTGATAATTAAGTACTCGCCAACAGCGACAGCTCTTCAGTTGCTAAGAAGTCCAACCAGCTGAAGAGTTGCCAAGAGATACGAGGGGAGTTCAAAAAGCTCTCGACATGTATCTGCTGAGCAAAAAGCATTGAACTTATCTCAACAAAACTTCTACTGTCTGTGAAGTCCGGTAGCTCTGATCCTGTCAGACTAAGTCAGATGTGATGACAGGTCCCAGTAGGAGAGACAATGAATCGTACGCCTCTCGAGGACGATGAAATTACTACTTAATTTTCTTCGGTGAAAAGACAGGTTCGCGGATTTTTAAGCCCGTAGCACTGTATGCCTAAAGTTCGATGCGTTGAATGATGAATAAAAATAGTCCATCAATTAACTGCTGCGAGAGTTGGATAGGGACGACACAGTTTATTTACACTTTATACCCTCAAGTGCTGGGGATGTGCTCAATTCCATGGGCCTTTGCTGCCTTGCTGCTGTTAACATTAATAATGAGGTGGAGAATAGCACACTCTGCAAGTTCTCACTTTACAGAACTCAAACTCGGCGAAAGGATAATCGACCTTTGCCTACACTGTGGTTACTCTGAATCCTCTAGATTGTTATCAGATTCACACACAATCTCGATTCCCCTTGGAATCGCACCCTCCCTTCAAGGGTTACTTCGAGTAAGCACAGCGTCCTTCTGTCGCTTGTCGAAACGACATTTCGCTCAACATGCACGCACCAAACTGTTGCTTCAATCCCCCTTCTAGCCTCTTGTGCCGACTATGCGCCCCAGGCTAGTCATTACGCCATAAAAGACTTCTGGAACTGATCTCCATGCAAGCAGCCAGCTTTAGACCTGAAAACAACATCCTATGAGTCATGCACATCCCCACCAGCACTCGAGAACACACTTAATACATAAAATATCTACAATCATAAAAATACAATAAAAATACATCAATAAATAAATAAAAATAAATTAGAGGGACACAACAGTGTCCTTTAAAGTACTCCCCTCCATCATTTAAGCAAAGTTGCAGACGTCTACGCCAATTCTGGAACGCTTGGTGGTACTCCTGTTGGGGAATACTCTGTAACTCTGAATGAACTCATTTTGAAAAGTCTTGAACCCTTGAAAAGGGCTTCCCAGAAAGTTCCTTTTTTAATTTTTGGAAACAATCAAAAATCGCATGGTGCAAGATCGGGTGAATATGCAGGATGGGATAACTTTGATTTTTTTTTCTGCCCCAGATTGGTCGTAACTTGCTGGGTTTTGTGAGCATTGTCATTGTTGTGAAGAACCCTTGAGATGACTGTTGTTGGACGCTGCTCCTTCATCTCCTTAATCATTTTGGGCAAAACAATGTTGGTGTAGTACCAACCATTTGTAGTCATTTTTTTCAGGTAAGGTGTCTACGGCTACCACTCCTTGGGAATTGAAAAAAATTGGGAACATCCTCTTCCTTGAGCGAAAGTCTTGTCGGAGGATTTGGGAATGCGGTTCCACTTCCCCAACACAAACATAGTTCTCGATCTTTCTGGGAGATGCATAGTAATAAAACCATATCTCATCACCTGTGACAATTTCGATTAACGGTTTGGTATCACTAGGTCCAAACATTGTCACCATCTCCTTGCACGAATCGACTCTAGCGCTTTTTTGCCTTTCTGTCAGTTTGTGGGGTACCCATTTGGCACAGATCTTTCGGATCTTTAAATGTTGATGAATAATCGTTTCCACACTGAAAATAATACAGTGACATCTAAAGTTTTTTTAGAAAATAATATATGCATTATTATAGTTAAAACTTCATCCGGTCAAGTAATAACCTGGATGGTGATGTGTGCGATTTCCTTAATGAATTCACGAACAGCAGCGATGGTTCTCTTGCTCATGGCCTCCTTCGGTCTTCCTGTATGAGGGATATCTTCTAAGCTCTGTCGTCCTTCTCGGAATTTGCTCATTTATCCCTTAATAATGCCATATGAACAGGGTTGTTTGGGTTGTTTTACTTCTGAGCGGCACTTTTTTGCACCCAATGGGCTAAATGGTCAGGTCACATGCACCCCAAAGGCTCAGAGAAGGTTGGGGGAGGGAACCCACTGGAACAGCTGTTGGGAGACAGATGGTAGCCTCCCGTCAAGGCCATCCAGCGTGTTCTTTAACGTGCACAGGGTATGGCTCTCCCGCACACGGGGCCACGGCTTAACGTACCATCCGACGGACGGCGGCCTTTCCAAGCCCATCGGTGTCCCCTACTGACCGTGGGCAGGGCGGGGAATTTTGCGGAGATAAATCTCAACGCTGACCCAGCTGGGACTCGAACCTGAGAACTACAGATTACGAGCCTGGCGCGCTACCGACTGAGCCACCCCCGCCCCAAGTTCCATAGAAATAACGCACAGATTTTGCAGACCTGAACTTTATATACACCAGCAAAGACAAAAATGATAAGTCCTTTGTTTTCAATACGTAATGACAAGTTCAGAGGTGCTTTCAAACAAGTCGTAGCTCGTTAACTTCGGAGGAAAGAGTGCAAACTTACAGACACGTGTCAAGAACTTTGTGAAAGTTCACCATATGTCAGCATGTATGGAAGAAAGACCTGCATTGTCAGCTGGTGCCCAGATGCCGTATCACCACTATTATTTACATTAGATAATGCTCATTCAATGTCTCTATAGAATAACATTTGACCATTGATAGTCATAAATTTGATTTATGTGCTAATGGTGGCGGGGGTAGCTCAGTCGGTAGCATGTTAGTCCTATAATCTATAGTTCCCAGGTTCGAGTACCAGGTTCAAGCATTGAGATTTAGGTTTCTCTAAGACCCTGGTGGGAAAAGAGACACAGATGGAGTTGGAGAAACCGCCTTCCATTGGATAGAATGTTACGATGTGGGCCCCTTGCGCAAAGAGAGCATATTCTTTGTGCTCTCTTTGTATATGTCTCCTAATACTCTCCAATGAATACCATCCTCAACCTTCTCTGAGCCCTTGGGGTCCTTGCGACCTGGATTTTCAACCTATTGTGGGCAAAAAGTTCCTCTCAGAGGTAAAACAACCCAACTTACGTGCATATGTATTGATAGAGCAATTACGAGTCAATGACAGGGTATTGACAGAGCAATTACGAGTCATCCCCCTTCTACTGGGTAATTTTAATAAGCTGAATGGATACAGATAAAAACAGCAATATATATTCACTGCAAGGACAATTTATTTTACACCTTCCAAATGACATGTCGGTCCAACTCTTGCCTTCACAACAACAGCATCTCGTGACATGGACTCTACTGTCATATTCCACGAATTTTGTATTTATTTATTGTATATTTTTGCTGTATTATATTGTTGTATATATTTTTATGTGTTCTTCGAAATGTTGTGCTGGGATGACTCACTGTTGTTATTCTCGGGTCTGAAGCTTACTGCCTTTGGAAAGAATCAATGCCAGAAGTTGTTTGTTCTGTATATGACTAACTAGCCTGCGGCATGAAATCCACGCATGAGGCTAGGGGAAGGAGTTGGAAGAATGAGTCTGTGAGTTCGCTATCAAGCGAAGAGGTCGTGTTGACACGCGTCAAAAGGACGCCGCTTTTCTCAAATTAACCCTTGAAGTCAGGATGCGATTCCAAGAGGGAATCCAGATTCTTGGAGAATCTTGTCTTTTATTCTTGTGGTTCAGGAGGAGCCACAGTGTAGGCAAAGGAAAATCCTTTCGCCCTGTTTTGAGGTCTGTAAAGTGAGGAATTGCAGAGTGTGCAATTCTCCACCTTATTATAGTAATATTTGCAGTAGCAAAGCAGCAAAGGCTCACGGAGTTGAGAGGTGAATTTTATAGTAGCTTTGTGGATTCAGAAAGAACCACAGTGTGAAGGAGGGAAGGCCCACGGAGTGGAGTTCATTCCCAGCACGTAGCTGTATATAGTGGGAATAAAATTGTGTCGTCCCTATATAACTCTCGTGCAGTAATTGATGGACCATTGTTATTCTTCATTCAACGCAGCAAAGTTGAGGCATACAAGGGTACGGGCGAAAAAACCCGCGAATCTGTAATTTCCCCGAAGTGAATTAAGTAATTTTTATGATTTTCGTCTGTGTCGAAAAGACGGAAGAAATTTGCCACGTAGGGCGAATAATGAACAAAAGGGCGGTATACATGGTTCTGACATGATCATAAGGGAATATCAGACAGTGACAGATCATATAGGAATATCAGATAAAAGTAGATTCGAGGAAATTAGGCAATTAATTAAAAGTAAGAATTGGCTCTTAGACTAAATAAGAATCTGGCTCTTAGACTAAATAAGGTCGGAAATGTAGATATCCAGGAATTAGGTTTTAAATATAAGGACGACAATAATATGGATGATTATGAGAATAATGAGGTTAAAGAGAAAATGTTAAAGGAGATAAATGAGAGATTTTTAGACGAAAAGATTTTTAAGGAAGTGGATTCTATGATCCAAGAGAGAGAGAAGGGTCAAAAGGTCAGTTAATTGCGGCCGAAGTTATGGAGAGAAAAGAGAGGTAGTTTTGTCTAAATGACCTAAATGGCGACGCTAAGGGTAGAAGAAGGTTTGACCAAATGGCAGATCTAACGAAAAAAAGTCCTGATGTTGATACAGTCATTGGACGGAAATTAGATAGATATAGGAGAAAGTGCCGAAATAGATCTAAGTGGTCAGTAATTATTAATAAAAAGTGTATTGATAGTAATGTTTCAGATAAACACGGAAGTTCGATGAAGAGTAATGATGAAAAAAATAGGAAAGTTTTGAGGAAAAGGTCAGAAGGCAAAAGAAATAAGGCCTTAGGGAAACAAGCGCGAATGAAGCTTGAAAGAAATAGTGCCTTTGGATCCTAATGAAATGGAAGAATTTTAAGATGAGAGATAAGGCCTTTCATTATCCAGGAAGTAAGAGTTCCAGATGCCCAGAAGGCAACAAGAGAGAGTTCTCGATGAGTCATCAATGCAGGGCACAGAGCGAGGGTCGATGTCAGCGAACTTGCAACCATCTAAGTGACCCGATGTGCAGCCGAGACAATAGCACCCTGCCTTTGGGAAAATTTGGGGAGGGGTCTTGTTAAGAGCTCGCAATTGCATTGAGAGAGGAAGAACTGGCAACTTAAGGTGTAAAAATAGAGAAGGGACGGAAGATCACCCATAGGCAACACTGAATGTACTCAAGTTTATTACTTCCGAGTGACAGAGACGTTTGAATACTATATTTAATTAACTGGACAGTCTTCCAGTGGGGACATTCATGGGCAAGTGCCTTGAGGAGGTTCAAGGAAATTAGAGTAACAAAGAGGCTATGAGTTTCATAAGTCTCATATGAACTGATAAAACTCTTTGAAGAAGGGGCGTATCATGTCCCTCGAATTTTGTATTTATTTATTTATTGTATATTTTTGTTGTATTATATTGTTGTATATATTTTTATGTGTTCTTTGAAATGTATGTGCTGGGATGACTCACTGTTGTTGTTCTCGGGTCTGAAGCTTGCTGCTTGTAGAAAGAATCAATGCCAGAAGTTGTTTGTTCTGTATTTGACTAACTAGCCTGCGGCATGAAGTCCACGCATGAGGCTAGGGGAAGGAGTTGGAAGTATCAGTCTGTGCTTTAGCTGTCAAGCGAAGATGTCGCGTTGACACATGTCAAAAGGACGCCATCTTTCTCAAATTAACCCTTGAAGTCAGGGTGCGATTCCAAGAGGGAATCCAGATTCTTGGAGAATCTTGTCTTTTATTCTTGTGGTTCAGGAGAAGCCACAGTGTAGGCAAAGGAAAATCCTTTCGCCAAGTTTTGAGGTCTGTAAAGTGAGAAATTGCAGAGTGTGCAATTCTCCACCTCATTATAGTAATATTTGCAGTAGCAAAGCAGCAAAGGCTCACGGAGTTGAGCGGTGAATTTGATAATAGTTTTGTGGTTTCAGAAAGAACCACAGTGTGAGGGAGGGAAGGCCCACATAGTGGAGTTCATTCCCAGCACGTAGCTGTACATAGTGTGAATAAAAGTTGTGTCATCCCTATATAACTCTCGTGCAGTAATTGATGGACCATTGTTATTCTTCATTCAACGCAGGCAGCAAGGTGGCATACGGTGGCACGATAGTAAAAACCCGTGAATCTGTGAATTCACCGAAGTGAATTAAGTAATTTCATCATCGTCCCTCTCTCCTGTGTTGACCCGGTCACTACATCTGACATAGTCTGACAGAATCTTTTCTTTTTGGGTCACTACATCTATCATGTGTTTCGGATGGCATTACAACCCATTATTCCACGACAGCCGTCTGTAAAGCCCCGAGAGTTGCCAATGGTGGGTTTTGAGATCGAATGCATCGCTGCACTTCATCCCACAGATGCTCAATAGGGTTCAAATCCGGAGAGTGAGAGGGCCATGCAGTTGTGAACTCAATGGAATGCTCTTCCAATTAATCCTTCGCCAAAAGGGAATGATGAGATGGAGTTGATTTCCTTTAACTTTCCCTTGTTAATACACTTATTAACAGCACATCACTGAGCTATGAGGCTGCAATGGGTGAAGAAACATCTCCAATGGACTGTCGAAGACTCATAGCCCAGTGATGTGCTATTAACAAGGGTACCTAACAAGGGAAGTTATCTTGTTGAAAGAAGGCATCCTGCTGTGGGAAATGGATAGCCATGAATGGGCGTAGGTTGGGTTGGGTTGTTTTACCTCTGAGCGGCACTTTCTTGCACACCATGGGCTAAATGACCAGGTCACATGGACCCGTAGGCTCAGAGAAGGTTGGGAGAGGAGACAGATTGTAGCCTCCCGTCAAGGCCATCCAGCGTGTTCTTTAATGTGCACAGGGTGACTCTCACGCACACGGGACCAGGCTTAACGTCCCATCCGACGGACGGCGGCCTTTCCAAAGCCCATCGGTGTCCCCTACTGACCGTGGGCAGGGCGGGGAATTTTTGCGGAGGTAAATCTCAACGCTGACCCAGCTGGGACTCGAACCTGGGAACTACAGATTACGAGCCTGGCGTGCTACCGACTGAGCCACCACCGCCCCCGAATGGGCGTAGGTGATCGGTGAGTATGACAAGTCTTTTACGGTGATGGTGGTCTCATTAGGTGCAAGGGACCCGAAGGTGACCCAGGTAAACACTCCTCAGAACATTGCAAGCTGGGCTGAAACACCTCGACGAGAATTGGGGGGGGGGGGGGAGGTGGTCCATGGCTTTGTGTGGTCTATGACATACACAACCTCCTGTCGGTGTGATGCAGTTGAAACCTTTATCTGTCGACCAAGCTACCGATTTCCAGTCTTCCGCAGTCCATTGGAGATGTTTCTTCCACCCAGCGAAAGCTCATAACCCAGTGATGTGATGTTAACAAGGGTACTTGAACTGGGTGCCAGCTGCCACAGCCAACTGTACTATCACGTGTCGAATGGTTTTTGCACAATCCTTCGTAGCTGCCCCATCATTGAATGCTGACATTATCATCTGCACTGTGGCCCTCCATTCCAACAAGGAAGAGGTGAAGCTCACTTTGAACATCAGTGGCCCAGTTACGGTCATATTTTCCTCGGCCGCTGCAGGTTTTGCCAGTTTTGATGTAATCCTGGTACACATGATGATGTGTGATGGTTGCACGTGGAAATCCCAGGCATTATGCAGTCGTGGATATGGGACACCTCATTTTCCTCTTACCGACTATTTGCCCACGAACGAACTCACTCAGGTCGCCGTGAGTTGGGTTGTTTTACCTCTGAGTGGCACTTTTTTGCACACCATGGGCTAAATGGCCAGGTCACAAGGACCCCGAAGGCTCAGAGAAGGTTGGGGGAGGGGACCCACTGGAACAGCTGTTGGGAGACAGATGGTAGCCTCCCGTCAAGGCCATCCAGCGTGTTCTTTAACGTGCACAGGGTATGGCTCTCCCGCACACGGGGCCACGGCTTAACGTCCCATCCGACGGACGGCGTCCTTTCCAAACCCATCGGTGTCCCCTACTGACGTGGGCAGGGCGGGGAATTTTGCGGAGACAAATCTCAATGCTGACGCAGCTGGAACTCGAACCTGGGAACTGCAGATTACGAGCCTGGCGCGCTACCGACTGAGCCACCAACGCCCCAGGTCGCCGTGAATACCCATAATAACACCACAGATACGCTATACAGCAGGTAGATATCTAACCTCTTTATAGCCAGCAAGGGGTTTCGGCTGGGTGCATTATTGTGGCGGAGTACGACAGGTTTGTGGATGGGTCCGTTAGGTAAAATAAACTGTGCTTTCAGTCTGTTTTCATTCATCTCCCCATCTTTATATTTTTCTGGCTCGAGTGTGTTTCTTTCTCCCCCCCCCTCCTTGATTTTTTTTCTAGCTCGCGGCCTAATCCCATACATTGGTATGCAATTGAATTTTTTGATTACTCTCAAAGTAAAATGAGGGTGCGACGAGTAAGAATCGAAATTTTAAGCCGAGTTCAGCTCAAATATAAGCGCATGAGTTCGAAGGAAAACATTTTATTCTTCCCTAACATAAGAGGTTCACAAGAGAGGATTTAGTATTGATTTAGGAGGAAAGTTTCGAACAAAATATAGAAAAGCCAACATTTTGTATTTAAAAAGATCGTTGGTATTTTTTTTTCAGCTTTCAGCCTTCTCTCATCTTAAAAATCCCTTTCTTACCACGGAGAGCATTTTTGCATTCTTTTGTTGTAAATTTAAGAGAAAAAAAAATAACAAGCTTTTTAAGATAGAGTTAAAAAGAGGAGGCTCATCGTTAAACGCATTTCTCTACAGTTGTATTTTAATATGCAATTTTTAAGGGATTTTTTAAGGATAAAAGAATAATTTTTGATCGGTTAAATAAGACTCGCTCCCTTTTCTTTATTTTTTTTTAAACTATCCTTATAATTGTGGTTATTAATATCCGGCGTATGTGTGTTTCGATATATAATAATAAATACCCCCTCAAGCAGCTGCTTGCCACAGAGGTCTGACAGGAGCTTGTCAGTTTATATGCCAGATTAGAAGGTCTGAGAGGATGGCAGAACCTCAGCAGAAAAACAACAGGAACATCCATGCCTTACCCGGCGCTCGAACCCAGGTCCTGTAGATCAGTAGCCAAGCGCGCTAACCACTCGGCCACATAGGAGTATTTATAAATGCATATCTTTTTAAATTGCTGTTTAGAAATATGCTATCATCCGATTACAAATTGATTTGCAAAACATTGCTTCAGCATAAATGCAATCAGGGATGGCAGATGATAGATCTGAGAGAGTCACAAATGATGGATTAGTGAAAGAGTTCATCCGATCAGAGGAATTCAGTTTCAAGGGAAAGAAAGGTTTCTTCTTAAAAGAAAGCAATATATTCTAAAATACTGCCTTCAAGCTTTCCTCCTCAAATTGGCTGCAGCTTTCTGCTATTATCGTTTCTAACTTTTATTTTTTTTAGGAAAGGATATAATATTTTCACTATATCATCTATGTGTCGGTTCATTTCTAGACATTCAACTTTTTGGTTTCAGAAATGATTTAAAAATTCTGTTTTGGATTAGATGGTTATAAATATATAAGTGGTGTTAGGTACAGTCGTTCAAAAAACGTATCCGGACACGATTTGAAATTAGTGACCTGGCAACCTTCGTGTCACGTGACACGAAGGTTGCCAGGTCACTAATTTCTAAAAAAAAATTGTTGCCAGATATTTTTTCTGAATTCTGCAATCAACCATAGTGTCCGGATACTTATTTGAGCGACTGTACCACTACTTATTTATCTCCGCAAAATTCCCCGCCTTGTCCACGGTCAGTAGGGGACACCAATGGGCTTGGAAAAGCCACCGTCCGTCGGATGGGACGTTAAGCCGTGGTTCCATGTGCGGGATAGTCATATCCTGTGCACGTTAAAGAACACGCTGGATGGCCTTGGGAGACTACCATCTGTCTCCCAACAGCTATTCCAGTGGGTCCCCTCCCCCAACCTTCTCTGAGCCTTCGGGGTTCATGTGACCTGGCCATTGAGCCCATGGTGTGCAAAAAAGTGCCGCTCAGAGGTAAAACAACCCAACCCAACCCAACCACTACTTATATATATTTTCTGAACCACCCAATAGCTTTAAAAGCATTCTATCGGTGAATAAAATTAGAAAATACTAAAACTTTAAAAGAATATTACAAACGATTGACTTTTGGTAGAAATCGCCTCGATAGCGCAGTGGTGGTCGCATTGTTAAGCAGTGATATTGCTGGAGTTCGTGCTCGCGGGGGCGGGATTGGCTCAGTCGGTAGTGCGCCAAGCTCGTAATCTGCAGTTCCCAGGTTCGCGTCCCAGCTGGGCCAGCGTTGAGATTTATTTCCGCAAAACTCCCCGCCCTGCCTACGGTCAGTAGGGGACACCGATGGGGTTGGAAAAGACGCTGTCCATCTGATGGAACGTTAAGCCGTGGCCCCATGTGTGGGAGAGCCACAACCTGTGCGCGTTAAAACCGATGGGCTTGGAAAAGACGCTGTCCATCTGATGGAACGTTAAGCCGTGGCCCCAGGTGTGGAAGAGCCACACCCTGTGCGCGTTAAAACCGATGGGCTAGAAAAGACGCTGTCCATCTGATGGAACGTTAAGCCGTGGCCCCATGTGTGGGAGAGCCACACCCTGTGCGCGTTAAAACCGATGGGCTTGGAAAAGACGCTGTCCATCTGATGGAACGTTAAGCCGTGGCCCCATGTGTGGGATAGCCACACCCTGTTCCCGTTAAAACCGATGGGCTTGGAAAAGACGCTGTCCATCTGATGGAACGTTAAGCCGTGGCTCCATGTGTGGGAGAGCCACACCCTGTGCGCGTTAAAACCGATGGGCTTGGAAAAGACGTTGTCCATCTGATGGAACGTTAAGCCGTGGACCCATGTGTGGGAGAGCCACACCCTGTGCGCGTTAAAACCGATGGGCTTGGAAAAGACGCTGTCCATCTGATGGAACGTTAAGCCGTGGCTCCATGTGTGGGAGAGCCACACCCTGTGCGCGTTAAAACCGATGGGCTTGGAAAAGACGCTGTCCATCTGATGGAACGTTAAGCCGTGGCCCCACGTGTGGGAGAGCCACACCCTGTGCGCGTTAAAGAACACGCTGGATGGCATTTAAGGGAGGGTATCATCTGTCTCCCAGGAGCTGTCCAGTGGGTCCGCAACCTTCTCTGAGCCTTCGAGGTCTTTGTGACCTTGCCATTTAGCCAGGTCTTCTTGTGGCAGCAACGCTTCATTGTTCAAAAAAAAAAGTGCGAACTCGAGTTCGAGTCGTGGAGTGGTTATTTGTCTGTGTGCTGTTAGCTCTGACTCAGCAATGACTTCGATCTTAGCTGGGCGTGTCTTAGTACAAGCCTTGCGGAACTTTTTAGGTGAGAGGCCGCATAGGAAAATGGAAATAGAAGACCCGCCAAAGAAATATATGATCAATAACATATGTGTTTAAAGAAAAATCTGAAGTGAGACAAACAATATAATTTTATTCATATTAATTTTTTTAATGAGA
Source organism: Ryuthela nishihirai (assembly GCA_038380435.1). NCBI lineage: Eukaryota > Metazoa > Arthropoda > Arachnida > Araneae > Heptathelidae > Ryuthela > Ryuthela nishihirai. The sequence continues at coordinate 33,624,096 of JAWZYU010000020.1, read as the reverse complement.
ATTCGCTTCGACGAAGTTGGACTTGTTGTTCTCTATATGTCGTTTTTCTCTTTTACAAATTGAATTAAATTATCATCAGTAACCCGTGAATAGCACAAAAAGAAACGATGGGCCGTATAGTTTGCCCAGGCCTCTGTTAGTAGATTGGGTTGGGTTGTTTTACCTCTGAGCGGCACTTTTTTGCACATCATGGGCTAAATGGCCAGGTCACAAGGACCCCAAAGGCACAGAGAAGGTTGGGGGAGGGGACCCACTGGAACAGCTGTTAGGAGACAGATGGTAACCTCCCGTCAAGGCCATCCAGCGTGTCCTTTAATCTGCACAGGGTATGGCTCTCCCGCACACAGGGCCACGGCTTAACGTCCCATCCGACGGATGGCGGCCTTTACAAGCCCATCGGTGTCCCTTATTGACCGTGGGCAGGGCCTCTGCTAGTATGAGAAGGCCCGTACAAATTAAGAATAGTTTCTAAGACCCTTCTCCATCTTATACGTTAAAAAAATTAAATTACCCTCTCTAAAATTTGAAATTTTGGTGATAAAGTGTGAAGGTTAAGAGTAACATAATCCATTAATCTTTTCCCATTGGGGGGAGACTAAATTTTTTGTTTTAACAGATTAATGGGGAGTTCTTTTTTATGTGGTAGACGTACCAATAAAATATCATTTTATACAGTTTTCCCAATCTTACATTGGTTTTAAATTCCCTCTCAGTGGGATGGGAGGTCGGATCAGTCGGTAGCGCGTCAGGCTCGTAATCTGTAGTTCCCAGGTTCGAGTCCCAGCTGGGTCAGCGTTGAGATTTATCTCCGCAAAATTCCCCGCCCTCAGTAGTAGGGGACACCGATGAGCTTGGAAATGCCGTAGTCCGTCTGATGGGACGTTAAGCCGTAGCCCCGTGTGCGGGAGAGCCATACCCTGTGTACGTCAAAGAACACGCTGGATGGCCTTGACGGGAGGCTACCATCTGTCTCCCAACATCTATTTTAGTGGGTTCCCTCCCACAGTTTTTTTACACAATGAGCTAAATGGCCAGGCCACAAAAACCCCGCAAGACTCAGAGAAGGTTCTCTCTGAGCCTTCGGGGTCCACGTGACCTGGCCATTTAGCCCATTGTGTGCAAAAAAGTGCCGCTCAGAGGTAAAACAACAACAACCCAACCCAGGCTCGTTGTCTGCAGTTGACAAGTTCGAGTCCCATCTGCGCTAGTGTTGAGATTTATTTTTGCTAAACCCTGGCTCAGTCAGAAAGGGGAAACCGATGGGCTTGGAAAGACCGCCGTCCATCGGATGGGATGTGTAGCCATTTCACCGGTGCAGGAGAGACATACCCTGTGCACGTTAAAGAACGCAACGGATGGCCTTGAAGGGAGACTACCATCTGTCTCCTAACAGTTGTCAAGTGGTCTCCTTTCCCCAACCTTCTCTGAGTCTTGCGGGGTTTTTGTGGCCTGGCCATTTAGCTCATTGTGTAAAAAAACTCTCATAGGTAAAATAACTCTCTACCTAGTCCTGTTCAGCTCTGAGCCCTTGGGTTCCTCGTGACCTTACCATGCAGCTCATAATAAGAAACACAAGTACCTCTTAGTGTCAAAAAAAAAAACTGAAACTACGCGTCTGTCTGTAAATCATCTCAGAACGAAATTTGCTAAGTGTAAAAAACAATCTGATAATAAGACATCAGACGGAATGTGACCATAACACGACAGAAGGATTCGTTGCAGTCAATAGCTATTGGTTCTATTTACAGCTAACTGGAGACAGAAACTGAACGAGGATTTGAGAGGAGAGGAATGTCAGGGAGGGAAAAAGAGCCAGGCGGCGCTAGGGCATCGTGCAAGACACTCCATCTGGATCAACGAAGTGATCGAAAAGAAGCATCGATCCAGAGAGACAAAGATAAGCGGTCACTTCTTCTGAAATATGACTGTCGTTACATGGCTATAAAATCCCTCTTTTAGAGTTCGTAGATCGATTTGGGGATGTTTTGTTGCAAAGCACTTTAAAACGTTAGATCGCTTTCATACCAAGAATATTTGGAGTTTGTTTCGAACCGATCCTAATGTCTTATCTGAAGTGAAGGTCTGCCATCGTTTTTTTCATTTCCTCTTATGTCGTTAGCGTTTGACTCCTAAAAAATTCCTCCGCAAAATTCCCCGCCCTACCCACGGTCAGTAGGGGACACCGAAGGGCTTGGAAAGGCCGCCGTCCGTCGGATGGGATGTTAAGCCGTGGCCCCGTGTGCGGGAGAGCCATACCCTGTGCACGTTAAAGAACACGCTGGATGGCCTTGACGGGAGGCTACCATCTGTCTCCCAACAGCTGTTACAGTGGGTCCCCTCCCCCAACCTTCTCTGAGCCTTCGGGGTCCATGTGACCTGGCCATTTAGCCCATGGTGTGCAAAAAAGTGCCGCTCAGAGGTAAAACAACCCTAAAAAATTCCATTTAATAAAAGGATTTCAAAATTCAGCGACGTAAAAGAGATTTTTTTTTATTTCTATAAAAATTCTTCCAATTGAGCTGCTCATTAATTTTTGAATCCTAGATTAAAGTATCTGACAGATTTTAAATGCAGTTTTGAACGATTCGTATTTTAGTGGGAATTCTGTTTTTGAAGAGAAATTTACGGCTCTACTTTTCTGGTTTTGGTATCTGAATCAAGCACTAGCATGCATGATAATAGCACTTCAATATATATTTTGGGTTGAATTGCTTTACCTCTGAGGGACATTTTTTTGCACACAATGGGCTAAATGGCTTGGTCACAGTCCCCGGTTGGGAAAGGGAAACTACTGGACAGCTGTTAGGAAACAGAGGGATAGTGAAATATAATGGATAATGAAGGATAAGAAGACACTGGATAGTCAAGAGAAATGGATAGTGAAGGATAAGGAGACAGATGGATAGTTAAGAAAAATGAATAGTGAAGGTAAGGAGACAGATCTGCGGAAGGTGAGGAGACAGTCAGGGACAATGGACAGTGAAGGACAAGAAGATGATGGATAGTCAAGGAAAATTGATAGTGAAGGGTAAGGAGACAGATGTACAGTCATGGACAATGGATAGTGAAGGACAAGGAGACATAGATAATCAATGGCTATGGATAGTGAAGGATAAAGAGACAGATGGATAGCTAAGAACAATGGATAGTGAAGGATAAGGAGGCAAATGAATAATCAGGGACAATGAGCAGTGAAGGACAAGAAGATGTATGGATAGTCAAGGATAATTGATAGTGAAGGGTAAGGAGACATGTGGATAGTTAAAGACAATGGATAGCGAGGTATAAGGAGACGGATAGTCAAGAACAGTAGATAGTGAAGGATAAGAAGACAGACGTATAGTCATGGACAATGGATAGTGAAGGACAAGGAGACATATAGATAGTCAATGGCTACGGATAGTGAAGGATAAGAAGGCAGATGTATATTCTCATATTCAAGGCCATCCAGCATGTTCTTTACGGCGCATGCAGAGTATGGTTTCCTCCTTAACACGGGACCATGGCTTAACCTCCCAACGAAGGGAAGGCGGTCTTTACCAGCCTATCGGTGTCTCCTATTTCACGGAGAACAGAGGATAAAATCTCAAAAGAGAACTATCAAGTGAATTCGTGTATAGAGGGAACTCGAACCTGGGACATCAGATAATGATAAATCTTCCATCCAAATACGAATATTGTCATCTAGAGCAGTGGTTCTCAACCTTTTATGCTTCACGTACCCCCTGGAAATGTGTATCTAACTGGCGTAATCCTTGTATAGATAGATAAAACTATAGTTATAGTATAACAATGGGAATAAAATAAAACATATATTATATACACATTAAATTTTGTATTCATAAATTACATATATCGATAAACACAAAAAATGACATTTTTGCACAGCAGTGTTTCCAACTTAGCGACTTTGTTACTAGATCTAGCGATTTTTGAATTCTCACGGCGTACCCCAAAAATCTTACCGTGTACCCCACGTTGAGAACCCCCGATCTAGATAGTACCGAAAAGTGATGTAATCTTCCCTCGTTTACCTAACCCTTTCCAGGAGTGCAGAGAAAGTCCCAACAAAACGTTGCAATCTGGGATCATATGACGTGGTGATGTCAAAGAATATGAGGTAATCTTTTATCTTGTCCGGACTTGAAAACCCCTAAATTAGTTTCACTCCCTTACAGTCCCTTTATTGGATGTCGCAATCTTTAAACATCAAAAATTTGTCATACGCAACTAAACTTTCGATATACCTATTGTGGCAATAAGGAGAACAACCCTTACTTAAACCCCCGATTTTGGAAAGCCCCCTATAGAGGAGATGACAATCCCATGGAGTAGTGCCTCCCATATTTTCAATACCTCTTCACAGCCACCAGGGATGTCACAACCATTAAGATTCCTGAAATTTACCAATTTCAACTAAACTTTCATCGGCCATACTCATTAAGTCATTACAGAAAAGCAAACTTTACCCTCTAAACCTGTAGAGAAGGAGAAAACCGACAGAGAAGAGATGTCCGGGGAAAACCGATAGAGAAGAGATGTCCGGGGAAAACCGATAGAGAAGAGATGTCCGGAGAAAACCGATAGAGAAGAGATGTCCGGAGAAAACCGATAGAGAAGAGATGTCCGGAGAAAACCGATAGAGAAGAGATGTCCGGAGAAAACCGATAGAGAAGAGATATCCGGAGAAAACCGATAGAGAAGAGATGTCCGGAGAAAATAGATAGAGAAGAGATGTCCGGAGAAAACCGATAGAGAAGAGATGTCCGGAGAAAACAGAGATGTCCGGAGAAAACCGATAGAGATGTCCTTTTTTGATCCCCCTCTGCTTCTTCGCTTTCCAATAGCAGTTATGTGGGTCTGAAGGGTATTTTATCAGGTTTGCTGGGATATCGATGGCTGCTACATCCTGAAAACACGAACTCTTGCCTCAGAAACACTAAATATCATGAAACTTGAAGTGTTTGTGAGGGGGAGAGTCCAGGGCTCTCATGAATGATGTCCGAAACTTATGCGTAGACCACGAGCGGACTCTTTGAGATACAGGGTCTTTGAGATACAATGGATCAATAGTGCTAATGCAGTAAAATGATGCAGATGGTAAAAAAGAATATCCTTATTAATCATATTATCATGTGAATTGGATTTTACACAAAATATACCAACATATATTAACTAAATATAACAACATGGCATAAAAACTCATTCGTGTAAATCAACGATTCATGAATACCTCACTTGAATATTGATATTTCTTTTTTCCAACAAAATCATCATCATCATCATCATGAAATAGAGACGGTAACGTGCGCCATCTACCGACGATAATGTGCACTAAACTCTCGGAATTCTATCAATACAATGTTGCATGAAAAATAACGTTTACCATCGAAGGGAAATGAATCAATAAGGAAATCTCTAGCCCTATTCCCGACTATTTACCTCCAGAAATCATTTTTTATGTAAACCTTCCAAAACCGTACTTCTCAAAGCGATGGTCCGCGAGCCATCGGCCCTGATCATTGAGTTCGTGCAGATTCCACGTAGAAGTTCTTTGTCTCCGTTGCTAAGTCGGTTAGCTGCCTTCTTTGCTGAATGCACCAGGATTCTGGCTACGAAAGTTCTTTGTTGAATACCTCAGGATTCCTGCTACCAGAGAGATTTCCTCAGTGTGATAAGTCATGGCTACGATACCGAACCACATCCCATCTGCGATTAACTGCACGATGATTAGAGCCAGTCATTTCAACGCGATGCTGGAAATTCGAAAGTTTCTGGGGGAAAGTGTACAGTCGCTCAAAAAAGTATCCGAACATTACGGTTGATTACAGAATTCAGAAAAAATATCTGGCAACGATTTTTTTAGAAATTAGTGATCTGGCAACCTTCGTGTCAGGTGACTTTTTGAGCGTTCACTTTTTTGAGCGACTGTACTTCCAGGTCTCAATATCCTAGACGTCACACACCCTTTATCTACTATGTCAATAGTAGAGAATCTACCATTCGTTATATAAACGTGAATAATACATTAAAAATCGGTTCGTTAACTCACAAGTGGTATTTTATTAATCTTACTAGTTTCTAGGATGCAGGATTATTAAATTAGTCCTTCAGAATAATTGGAAAGGCCGCCGTCCGTCGGATGGGTCGTTAAGCCGTGGCCCCGTGTGCGGGAGAGCCATACCCTGTGCACGTTAAAGAACACGCTGGATGGCCTTGACGGAAGGCTACCATCTGTCTCCCAACAGCTGTTCCAGTGGGTCCCCTCCCCCAACCTTCTCTGAGCCTTCGGGGTCCTTGTGGCCTGGCCATTTAGCCCATGGTATGCAAAAAAGTGCCGCTCAGAGGTAAAACAATCCAATCCTTCAGAATAAACCCATTAAGAGGCATCATTTCGTGTGTTTCAAGGATATGTGTGTTTTTGAGGAACAGCTGGCAGAGATCATTGTTTTGGTGAGGTCGTCTCGCTGATCACTAGTGATGAGAACTATCAATTTTGTTTACAATCGATAGTCATCGATTTTTTCAAAAACAATCGATACATTGATTGCACTCTCAATGGTTTTATAGTGTTGCCAACTTATAAAAATAAACTTCTTTATGAAGTTTAACTAATTTTGAAAAAAATTATAAAATAATGATTTTCGGTTAAATTAAGTACTAATAAAAAACACTTCGTGTTTGCCAACATTCACATTAATTTAAATTTCCACCTTTCGACGTCGAAAAATTTAGCAAGTGGAACAAATTTAAATAAATATTATAAAGTTTCATCGAGAAACTTCTTATTCAATTGATAAAGTGTGGCAGTTAAGACGTTTTCATTGACAGCTGCCACTTGCTTTTTCCCTGGTTGGGAAAGTGTAGTAAATATTCTAAATGGCATTACGATAAGGAAAATAAAATAAATATTTTTTTTCTATTCCTGACCTTGGACAGGCTGATTTACACCAAGCAGCCAACAAACTCCCAACCATTTCCGCACCAATTCCTAACAGATATGAATTCGGGTTGGGTTGTTTTACCTCTGAGCGGCACTTTTTTGCACACCATGGGCTAAATGGCCAGGTCACATGGACCCCGAAGGCTCAGAGAAGGTTGGGGGAGGGGACCCACTGGAACAGCTGTTGGGAGACAGATGGTAGCCTCCCGTCAAGGCCATCCAGGGTGTTCTTTAACGTGCACAGGGTATGGCTCTCCCACACACGGGGCCACGGCTTAACGTCCCATCCGACGGACGGCGGCCTTTCCAAACCCATCGGTGTCCCCTACTGACGTGGGCAGGGCGGGGAATTTTGCGGAGACAAATCTCAATGCTGACCCAGCTGGAACTCGAACCTGGGAACTACAGATTACGAGCCTGGCGCGCTACCTATAGTTATAGTATAACAATGGGAATAAAATAAAACATATATATATATGTTAAATTTTGTATTCATAAATTGCGAATATCGATAAACACAAAAAAATGACATAAACAATTTAACAAATCTTATAAAATTATAAACATTTTACTGGGAAATTAGTGAAACAGCTCTCACGGCGTACCCCAAAAAATTTTACCGCGTACCCCACGTTGAAAACCCCTAATCTAGAGTAAAGCAACCACGAAAAGTGATATTACACATTCTTGATCAAAATTTACTTGCTGTAGCCCACACTCCTGTAATCCTCCGAAATAATATGTAAACTTCGTCATTTAATGCAAACGAGTTTATTAAAAGACAGAACTATGCATTTCGTCAAAGCAAAGTTTCCAATCCATTGAACCATACCTTGCATTCCTTATTTAGGAAAAAAATAAAATTCTGATCTCTCTTGGGGCGGGGGTGGTTCAGTCGGTAACGAGCCAGGCTCATAATCTGTAGTTTCCAGGTTCGTGTCCCAGCTGGGTCAGCGTTGAGATTTATCTCCGCAAAATTTCCCCGCCCTGCCCACGGTCAGTAGGGGACACCGATGGGCTTAGAAAGGCCGCCGTCCGTCGGATGGGACGTTAAGCCGTGGCTCCGTGTATGGGAGAGCCATACCCTGTGCACGTTAAAGAACACGCTGGATGGCCTTGACGGGACCATCTGTCTCCCAACAGCTGTTCCAGTGGGTCCCCTCCCCCAACCTTCTCTGAGCCTTCGGGGTCCATGTGACCTGGCCATTTAGCCCATGGTGTGCAAAAAAGTGCCGCTCAGAGGTAAAATAACCCAACCCTGATCTCTCTTAAACAACTGTAATAATAAGTAGAAGAAGGTGTCCGGGCCGACGGAATGAACGGATGATCGGTCATCCGAGTGTGAGACCTTCAGCGTTTCGAGTCGGTCGCCATCCGTTTCTTAAGCATCCTTCTTCAGCCCTTGTGTACATCCGGTGTGAGGACAGTCATCTAATTATCTTCCATCTCGATTAGCACCGTGGCTCCTTTTTAGATATTCAGCTCTCGTGGGAACAGGTCAGTTAATTGTAACACAGTAACAACAATACCAGGACTTCACAATGAAATCTAATAATGGTAACTGGACAATTAGCAGCGCAATTACCAGACGAAAATGGGGACCGGCATCGCACATTTAATATGGGTTATGAGAGGAGATGATCGTTCCAATTTGACGAGTAGGAAATGCATAGAGAAAGTTTTGCGAGCTGTACTTGCTATGTTATTCGTATTGGAAGTCGATGAACTTATTAAAGTGCTAATTCCCACTCTGCTCTCGATGAGAAAGGGAACATTGATGAGCTTGGATACACTGCCATCTGTCAGATGGGATATTAAGCGTGGCTCCGTATGCAGGGAGGAGGGGCGGGGGTGGCTCTGTCGGTAACGAGCCAGGCTCGTAATCTGTAGTTTCCAAGTTCGAGTCCCAGCTGGGTCAGCGTTGAGATTTATCTCCGCAAAACTCCCTGCCCTGCCCACGGTCAGTAGGGACACCGATGGGCTTGGAAAGGCCGCCGTCCGTCGGATGGGACGTTAAGCCGTGGCCCCGTGTGCGAGAGAGTTATACCCTGTGCACGTTAAAGAACACGCTGGATGGCCTTGACGGGAGGCTACCATCTGTCTCCCAACAGCTGTTCCAGTGGGTCCCCTCCCCCAACCTTCTCTGAGACTTCGGGGTCCATGTGACCTGGCCATTTAGCCCATGGTGTGCAAAAAAGTGCCTCTCAGACGTAAAACAATCCAACCCAACCCGTATGCAGGAATTGGAACAAGAACCCCAAGGGCTCAGAGAAGGTTGGGGGAGGGTACCCACTAGATTACGGTTAGGAGATAGATGCAGCCTGCCTTCAAGGCGATCCAGCGTGTTCTTTAACGTGCACATGGTATGGCTCTCCTATACCCGACACCACGGCTTAACGTCCCATTCAACGAACGACGGCCTTTTCATGCACACCGACACTTCCTCTCTTAAAGAAGCCATTTGGGGTTTAATGGAAATGAATCTTAACCCTCGCCTAGGTGGGACTCGAACCTGAGAACTGCAGAGTGGGAGCCTGGTGCCACACCCCTTCAAACCATTGAAGTTGAAATTTTACATTTTTGTATTTTTCCGTTCGCACTGGTTATTCTTTGAATATGGATCTTGTGAATAGTAACTTGTTTGTCACCTTTATACAAGCAGAAGACCTCGATTTTTTTCTATGCAGTTTACCCATTTTTATTCATTTTTGAATTTACATTTCATTTTATACATGGGAACCAAAGTGATTAATAATCTAGTAAAGGTTGCCTATTAGAGGACCGCACGCTACCTCTAACTATTATGGACCTCCTAGTTCGGTGTTAGCGAAATGTTTTTGTATGAGACTAAATCTTGAGTCTGAGGTAAAAAAAAAAATCACAAAAATTAAATTCAGCCTTTTCCTTATAATCAGTATAATTTAATGAAGGCAGACTTTAAAACCACAAGATGCTTGTTCTGATGACTTCTGCATAATTTTGGTTCATTTAGAGAATTTAAATTGGCACCAGACATTTCTTTCGCTGGAGTTTTCCATCCAAGTTCATACATTTAAAATACTTTTTCTTCTGTATAAATCAAGTTTACCTAACTTTCATCGTGTATGCATCAGAGTATGATGGGGGTGGGCATTTTCTTGGGTTTTTCGATAGAAATAGATTAAATAGAAAATATCGTAAAAATATCACTCGGCCGTCCCGTGGCCAAGTGGCCAGCGTTCTTGGCTGCTGATCAAAGGGGCCTGGGTTCCAACCCCTGGAAAGGCATGAATGTTTGCGTTGTCTTCCTGCTGAGCACCCGCCATCCCCACAGACCTTCTACTATGGCGTATAAACTGACAGACTTCTGTCAGACCTCTATGGCAAGCAAATGCTTGAGGGGGTATTTTATTATTATTTATTTTTTTTATAGTAGTAATAGTATTTTTGTTTCAGATAACTTCGAGTCCCAGCTGGGAAAAAGAAAAAAGAAATAAAGATTGGGGGTATAAAAAGAGGTAACGATATAAAAGAGACGATTCGAGTAAAAAGAGGGGGCCAAAATCGAGTCGGAATGAACCGGAACGCCGTTCCGTTCCGCTATAAACCTCTTCCTTTCCTTTTAGTGATCTTTTTCTCCGCAAAATTTCCCCGCCCTGCACACGGTCAGTAGGGGACACCGATGGAGTTGGTAAAGGCCGCCGTCCGTCGGATGGGACGTTAAGCCGTGGCCCCATGTGCGGGAGAGCCATACCCTGTGCACGTTAAAGAACACGCTGGATGGCCTTGACGGGAGGCTACCATTTGTCTCCCAACAGCTGTTCCAGTGGGTTCCCTCCCCCAACTTTCTCTGAGCCTTCCAGGTGGGGTCAGTGACCTGGCCATTTAGCCCACGGGTGCAAAAAAGTGCCGCTCAGAGGTAAAACAATCCAATCCAATCCTTTTAGTGATCTGTAACAAAATTCATGAAAAATTTGGATAAAATATATATTTTTAATATTTTTTTATACCTCTGTTCCAGCTACAGTATTCTCAGCGAAGGATGCTCTCAGTAGCTTTATACCGAATCCGAGAATTTCTAAAGGATTTTCTGTCGAAACAAACCACCCATAATTAAGTTAATCTAAGAACTATTCGCTAAAGAATTACTTGTTAAAACTAGATGATGTGGAAATTCTTTTTTCGCTAATTTACTAGAACTGTTGCTTTTAATTTAGATAGTGGATATTATTTTCTTTTTTGAATATCACACTTTCTTCCATCACTAGAAATGTTTTCGCATTTTTTGCTCCTGAGTGGTTTTCCTTTTTTATGCATTTTCTTCTGTGTGACGACTGATCTTTGCAATTTTAATTGTTTCTGTGTAGAGATCGCACGAACAAGTTACGGTTGAACATTATCTGAAACATTGGATTGGATTGGATTGTTTTACCTCTGAGCGGCACTTTTTTGCACACCATGGGCTAAATGGCCAGGTCACATGGACCCCGAAGGCTCAGAGAAGGTTGGGGGAGGGGATCCACTGGAACAGCTGTTGAGAGACAGATGGTAGCCTCTCGTCAAGTCCATCCAGCGTGTTCTTTAACGTGCACAGGGTATGGCTCTCCCACACACGGGGCCACGGCTTAACGTCCCATCCGACGGACGGCGGTCTTTCCAAGCCCATCGGTGTCCCCTACTGACCGTGGGCAAGGCGGGGAAATTTTGCGGAGATAGATCTCAACGCTGACCCAGCTGGGACTCGAACTTATCTGAAACAAAATATACTATTACTACTATAAAAAAAATAAATAATAATAAAATACCCCCTGAAGCAGCTGCTTGCCACAGAGGTCTGACAGAAGTCTGTCAGTTTATACGCCATAGTAGAAGGTCTGTGGGGATGGCGGGTGCTCAGCAGGAAGACAACGCAAACATCCATGCCTTTCCAGGGGTTGGAACCCAGGCCCCTTTGGTCAGTAGCCAAGAACGCTAGCCACTTGGCCACGGGAAGGCCGAGTGGTATTTATACGATATTTTCTATTTAATCTATTTCTATCGAAAAACCCAAGAAAATGCCTACCCCATGTCTTAATGCCCCTAAGGGAGCGGTGGCGTCCCCGTTGGTAACCATGATGTAAAAAATAAAAAAAAAAAAACCCTCAAACAGCTGCTTGCCACAGAAGTTTGACAGGAGCCTATCAGTTTATATGCCACAGTAGAAGGTCTGAGAGGATGGCAGGACCTCAACAGAAAAACGACACACGCATCCATGTCTTACCCGGGGCTCGAACCCAGGTCCCATAGATCAGTAGCTAAGCGTGCTAACCACTCGACCACGGGACGGTCTATCTGTTAGTATTTCAGTCTCATCACCCCCTCCTTCACTCTCTCATTCCTCTTATCTTTTGGGATGAGGCGGGGTGGCCAGTCGGTAGAGCACCAGATTCGAGTCCCAGCTGAGCAACCATTAAGATTTATCTCCGCAAAACTCCCCGCCTTGTCGTTGGTCAGTAGAGGACACCGATGGGCTTAGAAAAGCCGCCGTCCGTCGGATGGGACATTAAGCCATAGCCCCGTGTGTGGGAGAGCCATACCCTATGCCGGTTAAAGAACACACTGGATGGCTTTGATGGGAGGCTACCGTCTGTCTCCTAACAACCGTCCAGTAGATCCACTTTCCTGGACCTTCTCTGAGTCCTCGGGGTCCATTTTGTGCGAAAAAGTGCCGCTCAAAGGTAAAACAACCCCATCCAACTTATTTGGCTCAATATGCTAAGACATCAGTGCAATATCAATTAGCAAACAAACCATTAGGCTAAAACGATTAACGTCGTATCATGAAATAATATAAAACAATTTAAAACACTCGTGTGCTGATCGTTTTTTGGCTCGACAGTGCACATCCTCATCTTTTAATATTTTCGCCAAAGCGATGCGAGTCACCAGTTTGTGACCTTCCCTTTCCAAAGGATTAATAAGACTTCGTGTATGCTACGTGTTTCGACATTTCTTCTGAGTTCTTTATCATCCCTGTAATGTTGATGGCGCTCAGAAGAAAAAGAAACCTCCGAAACAAAATAACCCGGTCGCAACGCTCGACGAGCCATGTTTGCGCGAGCACGTTTCCCTGCTTCCTCTGGTGGTACTCTGCCACTCATTCTATTAATAGCATGCTTTCAGCCAAATAATCTCGGGACTCGGATGGGAAGCGAAGGCTGCTGCCTTTGAATCAGATGTCTGGAAGAGAAAGAAGGATGCTTCCCTTTTCCTCTTCCTCCATCCCTGCGCAACATCTTCCTCAGTGACCCCGGATGAAAGGAAGGAGAAGAGAGCATCAACGCGCACCGATGATGTTGCTCTCTATCTTTCAACAGACAGTTTATATTTAAACATTGACGACTCTTTCGCAGATAGGGATTTCAAATGACGTAAGAAATGAACCCGTTTCGTCACTTTGGCGGGGAAAACTCTTTGGCGCGACTAATTGGAGCAAGAGGGACTGATGCGAAAGCGAAAACGGGCATGCAAATTATCGCGGGTATGTCGCATGTGTGTAGTAGGCAGAGAGAGATGCTTTTTGTCTTTTTCTAAAGGCGGAGTTACCCATCACCCTCTTTTTTTGGGGGGGGGGGGGGCTCAGTCGGTAGCGCGTCAGGCTCGTAATCTGTAGTTCCCAGGTTCGAGTCCCAGCTGGGTCAGCGTTGAGATTTATCTCCGCAAAATTCCCCGCCCTGCCCACGGTCAGTAGGGGACACCGATGGGCTCGGAAAGACAGCCGTCCGTCGGATGGGACGTTAAGCCGTGGCCCCGTGTGCGGGAGAGCCATACCCTGTGCACGTTAAAGAACACGCTGGATGGCCTTGACTGGAGGCTACCATCTGTCTCCCAACAGCTATTCCAGTGGGTCTCTTCCCCCAACCTTCTCTGAGCCTTCGGGGTCCATGTGACCTGGCCATTTAGCCCATGGTGTGCAAAAAAGTGCCGCTCAGAGGTAAAACAACCCAACCCTCTTTTTTTTCCCCCTTGTAACGTTCTTTTTCTTTTTGCATTTTCTCGTTGTTTTTTCTCTCTGACAAAAAGATTGGAAAAGGCGGAAATGCGAGAATGTGGCAAATAAAATCCCTCTGTGGCAAATAAAAAGAAATAAAATATACATTCTTAAATAAAACATTTTGGAAGTGCATTTGGTTGTTTCCCTAATGAATTATGGTAAGGTTCGGGTTAGATAGGTCTTGAATGGCCTCAGGTTGGGAATCAGGTTGGGAATTTGGATCAGTTAGCAATGTGCAAGGCTACTTAATATGATGCGATCTGGCTTAAATCTCCACTCTGTGCCTGCGTTGAGGAGGAGATGAGGGTTGACGAAGTCGGTAACACGCCAGGCTGATAAAATAGTTGTCAGGTTCGAGGTCCGAATGTTCTGACTTCAGATGTTGTTGTTTTTACCTCTGAGCAGCACTTTTTTTGCACACCATGGGCTAAATGGCCAGGTCACATCGACCCCGAAGGCTCAGAGAAGGTTGGGGGAGGGGACCCACTGGAACAGCTGTTGGGAGACAGATGGTAGCCTCCCGTCAAGGCCATCCAGCGTGTTCTTTAACGTGCACAGGGTATGGCTCTCCCACACACGGGGCCACGGCTTAACGTCCCATCCGACGGACGGCGGCCTTTCCAAGCCCATCGGTGTCCCCTACTGACAGTGGGCAGGGCGGGGAGTTTTGCGGAGATAAATCTCAACGCTGATCCAGCTGGGACTCGAACCTGGGAATTACAGATTACGAGCTTGGCGCGCTACCGACTGAGCCACCCCCGCCCCATTCTGACGTTCAGATTCATCTCCTGCCCACTGAGAGGAAGCAGACACCGATGGGCTTGGAGAGACCGCCTTCCGTCGGATGGGACGTTAAGAAGGGGCACCCTTGCCCAAGTTTTCTGTGCACGTTAAAGAACACACTGAAATCGTTTGGAAGGGAGGCTTCGATCTGTTTCATAACAACTGTCCAATGTACTCCCCTCAACCTTCTCTGTGCCTTTGGGGTCTTTGCGACCTGGACATTTAGATCATTTTGTGCAAAAAGGGTGCGCTTTGAGGTAAAATAACCTAACCCCGTCTGTATTGAGGATTTAATCTGCTAACCCGGTTCTGAACTCGCTGAGAAGAAAGACTGTGATGGTTTAAAAAAGAAGTTGGTCCATCGGATGTCTTTAAGACAGCGCCAAACAACAAAAAAAATTATAATTCATAAATTAAAATTGCTAAACAATTATAATTTAGTCCAATAAGTTAAAATGGATGAAACAATACAAAAATAAATCAATTAATTTTAATGATCGCAGAGACCTGTTCTTGGTCCCAGTTTTTCTTTCTATTTATAGCAAAGATTTACTGAAATTAAACTTACAAGGCAATATTGTGTCTTTCGCAGACACAGCCTTAATATAGAGCAGTGTCTCGCAAACTTTTTTACTCTGCGGCACACTGAATCTAATTTTTTTTCCGCGGCACACCTAAAAAAGAATAAAAGCAAACTCTAAATAATCGTCATTATGTTTGCGCTTTGTTGAAGTCATCAGCCTGGTTTTACTTGAAGATTTGCTCTCGTTCTTTAATTCATAACTCGGTGATTGTTTTAAACATTTGTCCATTCTATGGCTTGAAATAATCAAAAATTAATACCAAAATTTGGAAAAAGCTTGATAAATACTTACAAGATCCCAGTTGATAAAATCTGAAAGATTTTTATTAAAGCACGTCGATAACACAAGTCAAGTCAAAATGAAATCTTTGGAATATCTAGTGTCAATTTGAAAATCTCTCGCGGCACACTTGGAATCTCTCGCGGCACACAGTTTGCGAGACACTGATATGAGTGCTGAAGATGATGGATACCCTATTAAGAAATAAAATCTGTGCAGAATTAAGATGCCTTCAAATTTGTTCGAGTAAACAATTATTATCATATCAATGCAAATATAACGAATTATATCATATATATAGTGGGGCAAGAAGGTAATGACACTGAAATAAAATAAAAATAACGCTCCATAGGTTAACATGTTTGCTAAATCGTTTCCCTCAAAATAGTTTCCGAGGGACGGAATACACTTATTTCAACCGGTTGTATGTCATGTGCTGTTTTCTGCTGAGGTCCTGCCATCCTCTCAGACTTTCTACTATGGCATATAAACTGACAGACTCCTGTCAGACCTCTGTGGCAAGCAGCTGCTTGAGGGGGTATTTTTTTTTATTTATAACTTTGGAAAGACTTGGAAAACTCGTTTGCTGTGAATATATTCTGCAACTTAATTGAAAATTCCTCTCATATTCTTTTAAATTGCGACAAATATTTTTCTGAAAGAAATCAATTTTTTTAAAAATCTAGAAAGTATAGGAATTTTGGATTATAATATAAAATCTATTCTTGATTTCCCTGTCTTTTCCCCAAAATTAAAATTTTTTCGATTTTTACTTGACTTCCTTAAAAAAACAGACATATGGAATAAATTATAAAAAAAAAACATACATAAATAAAAATATTCCAAAAAAAAATAATAATAAAAATAATCCAAAAATAAATAATAAAAAATAAAAAAAAGTCGTTAAAAAAAGAAAGCTTAAAATATAACCTGAGGAAAAAAAATCCTTAAAATAAAAATAATAAAAAAAGGGTCGTAAAAAATATATAAGAGAAAGCTTAAAATATAACCTGAAAAGAAAAAAAAAATTATTAATATTCAAGTTATTTTTCCACAATAATAAATGGGTAAGCCTGAAAAAGGACCACCCAATTCTCGTGAAGTTGAATGAATGAATGTGATTTCCTTTCAGCCGTGGGGGCGGGGGTGGCTCAGTCGGTAGCGCGCCAGGCTCGTAATCTGTAGTTCCCAGGTTCGAGTCCCAGCTGGGTCAGCGTTGAGATTTATCTCCGCAAAATTCCCCCGCCCTGCCCACGGTCAGTAGGGGACACCGATGGGCTTGGAAAGACCGCCGTCCGTCGGATGGGATGTTAAGCCGTGGCCCCGTGTGCGGGAGAGCCATACCCTGTGCACGTTAAAGAACACGCTGGATGGCCTTGACGGGAAGCTACCATCTGTCTCCCAACAGCTGTTCCAGTGGGTCCCCTCCCCCAACCTTCTCTGAGCCTTCGGGGTCCATGTGACCTGGCCATTTAGCCCATGGTGTGCAAAAAAGTGCCGCTCAGAGGTAAAACAACCCAAAACAACCTTTCAGCCGTCATATTGTCCCGAATGTCATCGACCGTATCAAATAGGTGACCTTTCAATCTCAATTTCAACTTGGAAAGCAGAAAGAAGTATGTTGGTGCATGGTTGGGAGAATAAGGCAGGGTGAGTGACCATTTTTTTAAATATTGGGCCAAAAGTGTGGCATAAACGTCTTTCAAAATTTTCGCCTTCGCAAGTCTATGATAATTAGGGACCTTATCGAACCTATCTTCACATTCAGTTCACTTTGCGTCATTATGAGTGTCAATCGCCTGCCTGTTGGGGGTTAAAGTGCGCACTTTGTTCATCAGTTCTGGGTTGGAGATTGTTTTCGATCGTAGGTTGTCTCTATTTTCATCAATAAGTTTTAAACATACACCGAAGAGTCAAAGCATTATGACCACCTGCCTAATATGATGTTGATCCTCCACGTGCTGCCAAAACAGCTCTTACCTGGCGAAACATGAATCCTACAAGTTTTCTAAAGGTGTCTTTTGGTATCTGGTACCAACACGTTACTAGAAGATCCTTTACTCTTGTAAGTTACGTGGTAGAGCCGCCGCAGATCGGATATGCTGTTTCAACACAAACCATAGATGCTCGATTGGATTGATGTCTGGGGAATTTGGAGGCCAGGGCAATACCTGAAAGTCTTCCTCGTGTTCTGGGGCGGGGGTGGCTCAGTCGGTAGCGCGCCAGGCTCGTAATCTGTAGTTCCCAAGTTCGAGTCCCAGCTGGGTCAGCGTTGAGATTTATCTCCACAAAATTCCCCGCCCTGCCCACGGTCAGTAGGGGACACCGATGGGCTTGGAAAGGCCGTCGTCCGTCGGATGGGACGTTAAGCCCCCGTGTGTGGGCGAGCCATACCCTGTGCACGTTAAAGAACACGTGGATGGCCTTGACGGGAGGCTACCATCTGTCTCCCAACAGCTATTCCAGTGGGTCTCCTCCCACAACCTTCTCTGAGCCTTTGGGGTTCATGTGACCTGGCCATTTAGCCCATGGTGTGCAAAAAAGTGCCGCTCAGAGGTAAAACAACCCAACCCAATTCCTCGTGTTCTGCAAAATATTCTCGAATAATCCGGGCAATGTGGCATGGTGCATTATTCTGCTGAAATAATGCTAGAGGGATATACCGTTTTTCATGAAAGGATATCTCTGGTTCGCAATGATGTTTAGGCAGGTGGTAGACGTCATAGTTTCCTGCATGAATGACTGGACCCAGGGTTTCCCAGCAGAACATTGCCCAAAGCATTATACTTTCTCCAGCAGCTTGTTTTCGTCCCATGGTGCATCCTAGTGCCAACACTTCCCCAGGTAAACAACGCACACCTACCCAGCCGTCCACATTGTACAACAGGAAACGAGATTCATCAGACGATCTTCTTCCAGTCATTCAAGGTCCAGTTTTGGTGCTCGCATGCCCATTGTAGGTGCTTTCGACGGTGAACCGAGGTTAGCATGGGCACTCGGAGCGGCCTGCGGCTATGCAGCCCCATTTTCAGCAGGGTTCGATGTACTGTGTATTGTGACACATTACTCCCGTCACCAGCATTCAAATTACGGGGGAGTTGTGCCACAGTGTCCCTTCTGTTAGCTCGTACCATACGAGATAGCCTTCGCTCACTTCTAGCATCGATGAGCTGTGGTTGACCCACACCTTGCCGGCGGTTTGTGGTTTTTCCCTCCTCGGACCACTTTTTGAAGGTACTTGCCATGGCTGCCAGTGAGCACACCACAAGCCTTTCCGTCTCGGAAATGTTCTGACCCAGGCATCTGGCCATTACAATTTGATCTTTGTCAAACTCACTTAAGTCCGCTGCCTTTCCCATCTGAAGAACAAGAATAACACTGATTAACAGAGCTCAGTATCAGTTGTTATGACCTTCATATGCGCCGTCGTTCACCTGCAGTTGCTTCGATTTGCATAAAGATTCACTGCTCATAATGTTTTGGCTCTTCGGTGTATAGCAAATAATATTTAAATAAATTTTAATCAATCGGTAGCACGTCAAACCCGTAATCTGCAGTTCCCAAGTTCTAGTCTCAACTATGACCGTGTTGAGATTTATTTCCCCTAATTCCGAGAAAGAGGACATCTGAAAGGGGACACCGATAGGTTTGGAAAGCCCGCCGACCGTCGGATGGGACGTTTAATTGTTGACTTGCGTGCAGAAGAGACATATCCTGTGCGCGTTAAGGTAGGTGTGGCTCAAGTAACCAGGTATTCTGGATGACATGTACGGGAGGATTCCATCTGTCTCCTAACAATTGTCCAGTGCTTTCCCTTCCTGTACTGACGGGGCGGGGGTGGCTCAGTCGGTAGCGCGCCAGGCTCGTAATCTGTAGTTCCCAGGCGTTTCAGCGTTGAGATTTATCTCCGCAAAATTCCACGCCCTGCCCACGGTCAGTAGGGGACACCGATGGGCTTGGAAAGGCCGCCGTCTGTCGGATGGGACGTTAAGCCGTTGTGTCGTGTGCTGGAGAGCCATTCCCTGTGCACGTTAAAGAACACGCTGGATGGCCTTGACGGGAGGCTACCATCTGTCTCCCAACAGCTGTTCTAGTGGGTCCCCTCCCCCAACCTTCTCTGAGCCTTTGGGGTTAATGTGACCTGGCCATTTAGCCCATGGTATGCAAAAAAGTGCCGCTCAGAGGTAAAACAACCCAACCCAAATCCTGTACTGAACTCTCAGTCATTGGAGTCCTTGTGACCTTGTCACTTACCCTACTGTTTGCGCAAAAACACTGAGGTAAGTAACCACGTAATAAATTAATGAAGTTGGTGGAGTTTCACTGATAGACTCCTTTCCTTACAATTCTGAAATATTCTTTGAATTAATAATATTGTTGCGGATCACAAAAATGGATAGCCACTGAACGTGAGTATTAAAAGCTATATTTCAAAACCAAATTCAATACAAGGTAAATTGTTACAAAGGAAATATGGATGAAGTATCTTATTAACAAATCAACTATTAACATGCACAAGTCATCAATCTTCCTGCGTAGAGCACACAATATCAGCTCTGTGTATTTTACTAAATACTACCTTTTACTTGATTTACCAGGTCACCCGAAGATCTTCACTCGTAAACCAATTCTCGTCCTGTGCTAATAACTTTTCACACACTAGCCGAACAAAAAGACAGTCCGTGTAGACATTCGAAGTTAGCCATAAAAGTTCCCACTTTTATACTTCCGCGTATACACAACACATCAAGTTACTTCTTGATACTTAACGATAAAAGATCCCACTTTTATCCTTCCGCGTATACACAACACATCAAGTTATTTCTTGATACTTACGCGCACTGTCTCAGAACAGCTCACCGTCCATTTTCGAACTCACCGACCGTTACAATACACAACGACCGTTACAATACAAAACGACCGTTAACGCTCCACTCTTCTTCTCCAAATTCTCCCAACGTTCTTATTCGTTGGCTGAAACTTTTTGCTTTCGGTTGCCAGATTCCTTCTGTCGTAACACTGCCCCCTTCCTAGGTCTTGTTCGTCCCGAACAATTCTGGATTCCAAAGTTTCTTCAGTTCTTCGATGAAACGGGGCCAAACGATCCACGTGAACCACCTTACACTTTGTAGCTGGACGTCGACGAATGCGATATACCACGTCATTAATCCTGTTAACTATTGTATATGGACCTTCCCAAGGTTTCTGAAGTTTTGGAGATAGTCCTTTCTTTCTATGTGGACTGTATAGCCAGACAAGATCTCCTTGATTGAAAATAGTTCCATTTATTTTACTGTCATATCTTGTTTTGGTTCTGTCACTTGTTATGTCGATGTTATGTCTAACGGAGTGATGGATTTCTTCTAGTCGTTGTTGCAATTCTTGTACGTATTGTGGAGTGGACACAGGCATTGCTTCGTCTACCCTATTATCCACAATGTTCACCAAACGCAGAAGTTCTCCTCCTAACTCTTCGACAAGCTCTTGCAGTTCCAAGGATCCGTCACCAAGGAAACACTGAACAGCTTCCATCACTTCCAGAGAGTTGTCAACAGAGTTTTCAAGAGGTGAATCCATGTTGCTGATAACAGCTGAACAACTCAAACTCTTCATTCCACGAGCTTGTGATGCTGCAACCATTTTCTTAACTAAATCAACAGCAACATCTTCTGTACTGATGAGATCAATAGCTCCTTTTCCGAATTCAACATCATAAACCAAAGCGCACACTCCTTCAGCCAGCTTTTTGGACACAATTGAGCATCTCCTTAGAGGAACGCTATCTACGGTAGCCGTCAGATCCTTGCAGCGGTAAATCTCCTTATCTGTTGGCACCAGCTCCTCTGTCTGTCCTACGATGCAGCATCCGACGTCTTCCATCATCTGCTCGATTTTATCTTTAGTGTAGTCGACTGTGAAGCCAGGGATGGATTCCAATTTGTCCAGAGTATCTCCCGTCAATTGGAGAGCACGACCGGAGATCATAGGGACCTTGAGACCTAAAGCAGCAAGTGCAGGAGCCAAGACAAGACTCACTTTGTTGCCGACACCTCCTGTGCTGTTTCTATCTACCATCCGATGGCGCCACTCGGGTCTCCAGCAAAACACATGACCCGAGGAGGTCATATTTGCTGTTTCTTCCGAATTCACTTTCTTGGAGCTCTCATTGTAATTAGCCAGGGAAATATCAGTCATGATTGCCAAATTGTTCATTCTGGAGATCAGCGACGAGTTCTGTAACATGATATTGTCCACTTTAGAGCTCTTGTAGTCGTGATAAAACTTTTCTATATCCTTATAATCTAAATGGTTATAATGTCCAAATCTGCACATTGACTGTTCAGAAAAGAAATTCAGCATGGTTTCGTTGAGATTGTCTGAGGGCTTTACTTCTCTCTGATCGTAACTCTGAGGCTTAGTTTCATCCAGAAAGTTAGTCTTTGAAGTACTGTCTCTGCCTGAAGCTCTTTTACTAGCATCACCTGTTATGCTTCTAAGCCATTCTTCGGAATTCCTCTTCCTTAAATCCCCACTTTCTATAAACGATTCAAGTGTGGCTATATGCTTCGGAAAAATCTCTCCGACTTCCCCGGTAACGACGAAGGGCACTTTGTATCTATGATGAATGGACACCTCTTCTTTACTCGGACCACTCTGCGAAACGTAAACTCTGTTTCGTTCCCCCTCATTACCACTCGTTACTCTGCCTTTGCGATAATTGTCCATGACGCATTTTGCTGACGGCGAGGAATAGAATACCTTTCGTGTGGATCTCTCTTCAGATCGTGCCAGACTTGTATACCTAGGTATTTTGAAGTGCAAAGCGTACTGTATAGTCTCATAGCTCTCTGATCTGTGTGATTGTTCTTCACAGTTCCTAGACATGTCACCAGCGACATAGACACTCTGCCATGCATTAACAATAGTTGCGTGGTCAAAGGCATTATCTGCGCTATCTCTACGATTCTTGATTTCCAGTAGCAGATCCACATTTTTATATGCGTTGCCTTTCTCTTTTTCTTTTCCATGTTTACAATCTAACTTAACACTATCAAGATCATCTTTTTCACTGACAAATTCAACATTTAAACTATTGCATTGTCTATTGAGTTCGGTTTTACTATCCTTGAACTGATCAATAATCTTACCAACTTGAGGAGCCACTTCATCTCTCATCTCAGTATTTTGTGCGGCCATTTCGGCTTTCAAGTCACCTATTTTATCGCTTTGGGCAGCTAGATCACTTTTAATATCAGTCATCTGCGTAGCCATATCGGCTTTCATATCAGTCACCAGCGTAGCAATAACGGCTTTCCTATCAGTCATCAGCGTAGCAATAACGGCTTTCCTATCAGTCATCAGCGTAGCCATAATGGCTTTCCTATCAGTCATCAGCGTAGAAATAATGGCTTTCCTATCAGTCATCAGCGCAGCCATATCGGCTTTCATATCAGTCATCAGCGTAGTCATATCGGCTTTCATATCAGTCATCAGCGTAGTCATATCGGCTTTCATATCAGTCATCAGCGTAGTCATATCGGCTTTGAAGCTATTTATCAACTTTACTAATTCATCCATACTTCTAGTTAACGGCATTCAATTAATTAATCCCACTCCTGACACCAAATTGTTGCGGATCACAAAAATGGATAGCCACTGAACGTGAGTATTAAAAGCTATATTTCAAAACCAAATTCAATACAAGGTAAATTGTTACAAAGGAAATATGGATGAAGTATCTTATTAACAAATCAACTATTAACATGCACAAGTCATCAATCTTCCTGCGTAGAGCACACAATATCAGCTCTGTGTATTTTACTAAATACTACCTTTTACTTGATTTACCAGGTCACCCGAAGATCTTCACTCGTAAACCAATTCTCGTCCTGTGCTAATAACTTTTCACACACTAGCCGAACAAAAAGACAGTCCGTGTAGACATTCGAAGTTAGCCATAAAAGTTCCCACTTTTATACTTCCGCGTATACACAACACATCAAGTTACTTCTTGATACTTAACGATAAAAGATCCCACTTTTATCCTTCCGCGTATACACAACACATCAAGTTATTTCTTGATACTTACGCGCACTGTCTCAGAACAGCTCACCGTCCATTTTCGAACTCACCGACCGTTACAATACACAACGACCGTTACAATACAAAACGACCGTTAACGCTCCACTCTTCTTCTCCAAATTCTCCCAACGTTCTTATTCGTTGGCTGAAACTTTTTGCTTTCGGTTGCCAGATTCCTTCTGTCGTAACAATATAATTACTTTATATACTCTATGGTAAAAAAAAGATTGGATATTTTTTAATTTTCAAATTAAAATGACTTTACATTTACCTTTTGTTTGTGAAGCTAAATCTATTTTTTTTTATTTCAGGTAAACCGATTTTCTTCTGAAGTAAGTGCTTTCTTAGAACGAGTAAACCGCGGAAAACGATTATTCCCGATAATCAGTGGGTTGCAGTTGATTACGAGCTACTGCAACGCATTTAGTGTTAAGAATAGACTTAATAGCGAAAAATAATTTGCGAAAAGTGGCAGTTGCAAGTCATCCGTTTCGTGCTAATTGTTATCAGCAGAAGAGACCAAAAGTTTCCGCTTCACAGACACAAATCAGTTTGTTGTTCCTGTTCGGTCTGTTTCAAATATCCGCATTTGGAATTCAGCGTAAATGGTTATGGCCATTGCAGTTGACGGTTGCGTGCATTTTTTGTTGAGTATTTCTGTTTACAGAATTTAGTGTGTATTTAGCGTGTTTGCCTTTAGTATATTTAATGCGCTTGTATTTAATGCGTTTGTATTTTGAGTATTTAGAGTATTTAACGTGTTTGTATTTAGAGTATTTAATGCGTTTTTTTTTTTAGTATTTAGTGTATTAGTATGTTTGATTGCCTTTAGAATATTTGATGTGCTTTTATTTATAGTTTGTTTATATTTAGGTTATTTGGTGTGCTTGCATTTAAGTTATTTAATATGCTTTTATTTAGGGTATTTAATGTGTTTGCATTTAAAATATTTAGCGCGTTTGTATTTAGAATATTTAGCGTGCTTGCTTTTAGCGTATTTAGTGTGCTTGTATTTGAAGTATTTAGTGTGCTTGTATTTGGAGCACTTTGCGTGATTGCATTTAGAGTATTTAGCTCCTTTTTATTTTGAGAAATTTGCTAAGTAGTGTGCTTGTATTTAGAAACAGAGATTTTTTTTAGAGTATTTAGCTTAATAGTATTTAAAACTGTACAAAGGAAAACAGTCCTATGTACAAAGAAACTCGAATTCGAATCCCGAGCAGAACTGAAATCTAAAGGATGGGAACGGAGAGCGGGGGGGGGGGGGGGGTTAATTTCTTCAGTAGCAATTTTAAATAAAATGAATTTATGCCAGCGAAGGAGGAATACTCAGGGGTCTTCGTTTGGACCAGTTTTGGTTTTGATATTTATTTCATAGCTTTGCAAATTAAAATTATATGATTATTTAATACAGATGGTGATCGAAAAATGTATTCCTGTGATAATATACTTGATATGAAATTAAATACTAATAATGTTTTTAAATAATATCCATAAATGGTGAAAATTGAATAAATTTAAAAACTGGGAAAAGCAACTAGATTGGCCCCGACCAAAACACTTCCGGGAATAGTTTTTCCCAGAAATTATTCCCGAAAATAGTTTCAACACTTTAATCGCAATATTTTACAGTGATGATCTTTATTTTCTGTGATCTGTCTTTATGTGATCGCTTTCTGTGTATCAATGAAAACTTGTTTGAGTCTGAAACAAAATCGAAGTTAGCTGTTCAAATCAAATCGAAAGTCTTTTCTCGCTTTTCGATGACAAAGTCGACCTTTTGATTCGGACGTGTAACATCCAAACAAGCTCCAACGGAAATAATCCACCTCGCTTGGTTTTTTGCATGATCTAACACCCCCGTTTCCCTAAAAGTATTTTCTCGCGAAGTAACTTGAGCCTTTTCCTCGATTCTTCTAACCATCCTTAAACGAAATCTGCGATCGCAACCCGATTCAATTTCGTCCCATGGAGAGAGATTGCATCTTCGATAAGTTACATAACTGGAAATATCATACACTTGGCTCGTGAGTCAGAGTCACTGCTGATGGCACATGAGACATCTTTCCGGGCAGCTACGTCAAACAGAGAGCAAAAGGAGGTTTCTGGGTTTATCGCCTTTTCTGCGAACTCAGCGGTGGGTGGTTCTAGCATAAACAAACCTCTCACAGACAGTATGTCGCCTTGAGACACGTACATTGCGTTTGCACACGTGTCTTTTACGAAACACATTTCTTAAACATTTGTTCCGACTGTTCTATTTAAGATCTCGTTAATTTGGATTGTTTTATATTTGAGGGCGATGAGATGGAAGAGGAGGAGGAGACTGAAGTTTGAGGTGGAGGAGATGGAATGTACTTTGCCCCACTAAGAAACTTCGAAAGAAAGACAACAAAAGAATTACTCTCTTCTTTTAAAATCATAGTTGTAACATTTACTTGAGTTGCTCCCTTTACTAGTGTAGTCTAGTAGGTCTTAATTGATTTGCTTCCTTTTGCTTCCTTTATCAGTCATAAAGCCGTCCCGTGGCCGAGAGGTTAGCACGCTAGGCTACTGATCTACGGGACCTGGGTTCGAGCCCCGGATAAGGCATGTATGTATGTATAGTTTTTCTGCTGAGGTCCTGCCATCCTTCAGATCTTCTACTATGGCATATTAACTGACAGGCTCCTGTCAGACCTCTGTGGCAAACAGCTGCTTGAGGGGGTATTTATTTTTTATTTTATCAGTCACAGGTCTTATGTCAGTTGTTTCCTTTATTAGTTACGGGTCTTACTTGGGTTGCCTCATTTATGAGGTACAGCACTTATGACTTACTTGAACGTTTCATCCGACAATAAAGAAGTTGACTCCTTTATTTTTAAAGGTCTTAAGCTGTTTCCTTGGCCCGAATTGTAGCATATAGTATATATAAAATATAGTAGTTATATCTGACTGTGATATCAGGGTGGTAGTTCTGACCACATAAGCTTTCTTAATCAAAGTTGCAGCACTTACTTGAGCTTTCTCTTTTTAGACTCGCATTACTTATTTTAGCTGCTTCTGTTATCAGAATCAATTCACTTACTTGAGCTTTCTCATTTTAGACTCCCATTACTTACTTTAGCTGCTAATATTATCAGAATAACTTCACTTACTTTAGCTTTCGCCTATTAGACTTACATTACTTACTTGAGCTGCTCCTGTTATCAGAATAACTTCACTTACTTGAGTATTCTCTTTTTAGACTTGCATTACTTACTTGAGCTGCTCCTATTTTCAGAATAACTTCGCTTTCTTGAGTTTTCTCTTTTTAGACTTGCATTACTTACTTGAGCTGCTCCTGTTTTTAGAATAACTTCACTTACTTGAGCTGTTCATATTATCAGAATAACTTCACTCCTTTATCACCGCCATTTTTGACGTGAGCGTTTACAGCATGATCAAAATGATCCAAAGTTCAAAATACAGTTAATTGAGATGGCCCAGTGGATGCTACGAAAGGTTGATTTAAAAATGAGTTTATAGAACCCAAAAATACACATAAAAGGACAATCATCAACATAATTGTTAGTTATAGCATAGGATGAAGTTTCATATGCGCCAGAGAGAAGATCTAGATAATTTGGAATATGTGGATCAAAAATGCTACATATTCGAAAGAGATGGAGTTAACCGAAAGAAATGTGAGCAAACGAAATCTAAGTAAAAAGAAATATAGAAAATAAAGTAAAAAATTGCCCAGAGTGTCTGACAGGACCCTATCACTCTAATACCCCATAGACGAGACCGGTCTGTAAATGGTAGCTGGGTAGTCACTGGAAGGAGAGCTATGCACCAATCCCCTGTGATGATGCATAGAACCGACCAGGCCTAGCACCTAATGTCCGACCCCGCCTTCTCGTGGTGCGGACCGTTAGTAACTTTCAAAAGAGATACTCTCTTGGGGAAGTGAACGGAAGGGGAGGGCTGCCAGATTAGTGTGGCCTACTGATCTGGACAACTATGGCTAATTTTCTTCTTTTTTTTTCTATGACAGCCCCAAGTGAATAGATTCACAGGATATGTTTATCAGCTGCTGGATAATCCTGAGCAGAGGTCATCGCAGGCACCTGAACTCTTTCCTTCTATTGGCATCGTCAAACTCTACATTGGAGGAAGTCTTCCAGTGTAGATGGCTTCAGCCTTTAGTGGTGGGGGAACGGGTCTTTGCCCCATGTCTGCGATTAGGGGGCTGTTTGATATTGTCGGCATTCCCTCTCTCAATAAACATAGTTTCTTTAAACATCCCACTAACCATTTTCTCTCCCTAGGTAGTTGGAATGTGAGGACTCTGCACAGAGCTTTTTCTCTTGATGTCCTCACACAAGAATTCCACCATTATAATTTAGATATTCTCGGCTTGCAAGAGACCAGATGGACAGATAAAGGTCAGATTCTTAAAAATAATCTTAAATTTCTCTTTTCAGGGAGGGACGACAATAAGCATCACCAAGGCGTGGGTCTGCTTCTCAGCAGACACGCTAGTGATGCTCTTCTAGGATATGAGTGCATTAATGAAAGGTTTCTTTCAGCAGAATTTCAGACAAGCGTTAAAGACTTGAATGTTATCTACTGTTATGCCCCCACTGAGGATACCGATGAGGATGAGAAGGATAGGTTTTACGGACAACTTCAGGATATTTTGAATTCTATCAAGAAAGGGGATATTACCTTTGTTCCAGGTGACCTCAATGCCAAAGTTGGTACTGACTCTGACCTTTGGGGAGGAGTGATAGGCCCCTATTAGTAGCTCCAATGGCAATGGGCAACTTCTCCTACAGGTAAGAACACTCAATGGATTCAGAATAACTAACACTTATTACAAACACCGCGACATACATAAGTACACATGGATTTCACCTGATGGTCTGCATAAGAATATGATTGATTATATATTAATTAACAGAAATGGGTTAGTTCTGTTAGGAATACCAGGTCATATAGGGGAACTGAAATTGGATCTGACCATTTCCTTGTTAAAAGTGTCTTGCAACTTAAACTTAAAAAGTGTTGTGCTAGGGTTAAAAAATTTACTTTTAATACTGAAGCTCTGAAAGACCCAGTTATAGCCAAAGCATACCATGATAGGTTACTTAGTCATTATGACAGTCATGGTATGCTTATTACTGAAGTTGAGGAAGAATGGGATCATTATAAACAGGCTTTTTTGGACACTAACAGTACTCTTTTAGGAAAAAAGGAGCAGAGGAGACAGAATTTTCTGAGTGATAAGGCACTTGAGCTTATATTACTGCAGGAATGTTCTTAATCAATACCCTACTAGTCCTAATAGAAAGCATTACAGAAAACTTAATAAACGTGTAAAGGATCAGTTAGCTGCTTATAAGAATCTTTGGCTTGATGGCTTGGCTGACAAAGCCGAGGAAGCAATTAGACAGCACAACAGCAGAGAGCTGTACCAGATAGTTAATGTTTTGTGCGGTAGAAAACGGACAGGCATAGAAGGATTGAAGGATAACCAAGATAAGGTTATAGAAGGTGAGGATTCTGTCATGGCTAGGTCATGGCTAGGTGATCATCATGGCTCAGTGATGTTCTAAACAATGTGGTTAGTTCTACTCCCATTGTTTGCAATGATGATAGATGCATTGGTGGCTTTAATATTGGCCCTATAACACAATCTGAAGTTATTTTGGCTGTTTCTAAACTTAAACTTCATAAATCCCCAGGGGTAGATGAAATTGCTACGAAAATGCTTAGAGCTAGGAATGTTTCGGTTACCACTTGGATGACTGAAATTCTGAATATCTTTTATTGTAAAGGCATGTTTCCTAAGGATTTTACCAGAGCTATTGATATCCCTATTTTCAAAAAAGGTGATCGCAGTTCTTGTGATAAGTATAGGGGTATCAGCCTACTCTCTGTTCCAGGTAAAGTTCTTTCCACGATTGTGCTTAATAGAATTAAGAATCTGGTTGACAGGCAATTGCGTGATGAGCAATGTGGATTCAGATGTGGTAGGGGATGTGTGGATCAGATATTTTCACTTAGGCAGATTCTTGAGAAATGTTTAGAGTTTCAGAAACCTATAGTTGCTAGCTTTGTTGATTTCAAAAAGGCTTTCGACTTTGTTGATCGTCATAATTTGTGGTTGATTGTGAGATCATATGGTATACCTGATAAGTTAGTTAACATAATGAAAGCTCTCCATAATAACATTGAGTTGTGTGTGAGAGTTGGTAAGGTTTGTAGCAATTGGTTTAGCGTTACTTCTGGTGTTCGACAAGGGTGCATTTTGTCTCCTTTTCTCTTTAGCTTGGTTATTGATTATGTTATGCGAAATTCACTTCAAGGGAAAGATTTTGGCCTTAAATGGGCTGGAGATACGAAAATTTCTGATTTAGATTATGCTGATGATTTAGCCCTTTTGGCAAATGACGTTGATGAGATGAACTCTTTCATTCGAACTGTTGATGAGACTGGTAGTAGAGTAGGTTTGGTTATAAACAGAGAGAAAACTAAAGTGATGAAAATTGGTCAGGCAGGCTGTGATTCAGTTAATCTGAATGGTTGCAGTCTTGAGCAGTTGTCATAGTTTAATTATCTTGGGAGCTATGTAACAGATAATGGTGATGTGCGGCATGAGATTAACAGACGAATAGGGATTGCTGCCGGGACTTTTAAGAATCTATGGAGAGTGTGGAGAAATAGGCGTATACACCTAAAGACTAAAATTAGGCTGTATAATAGTTTGGTTCTTTCTAGGGTTAGTTATGGTAGTGAAACATGGACACTTTGTAAACAAGATAACAGGAAACTAGATGCTTTTGATTCCAGATGCTTACGCAGTATCTTGGGCATTAGGTGGTTTAACTTTGTAACTAATGATGAGGTTAGAGAAAGGAGTCTGCAACCTCCTTTAAGCAGCATATTGTGCAGAGAGAGACTCCGTTGGTTTGGCCATGTTGCCCGTATGGATAATTATAAATTGGCGAATAGGGTTATGAACAGTGTGCCTAAAGGCCTCAGAAAGAGGGGGAGACCTAGGATGCGGTGGGCAGACAATGTCAAATACGACCTTGTTAGAATTTTTGTGCAGTGGCCAGATGCAGTAGATGTAGCTCAGGACAGACTTGCCTGGAGAACCATATTGCACGGTCTGGTTCGACCTCCATAGCCCATGGCTGCTTGAGGATGATGATGAGGAGGAGACGAGACCTGTGAGTACTCGAAACACAGAAAAGAAAGCTCGATACCTAATCCATGGTTCGAACACTAAATTTATTTGATTAGTAGCCAAGTGCGCTAACCACTCTGCCACTGGGGAACCACAATAAAAATAGCCATGCATTATCCGAGAATTAAAAACCAAGATATCTCTGCAACAAAACGCACCAAACTTTCTATCGTTAAAAACGGCTGGAATGTAACACATCGCATAGAAAAACTCTCCAAACTACATAAAATTATCTACGACAGTTTCATCCTGGAATTGTCTATCACCCAGCATTACGCGCACTCTATTACAGTAATAACACTTCAGCCGCCACACACAAGATTTTTTTGGCCCAAAACTACCACAAAAGGAGCGAATGCCGCCCCTTGGTAAGGTCTTCCGAACAATGCCGCTCTGCATGACCTCCTCCGTAATTGACGGCTCCACGGGTGGGTGTAAACCAAAACTCCGACTCTGCATTGCGTAGCGTATATTCAAATTTTGTTCTTCTTAGCATATTTACGTGCCCTAGATCTCCACTTCTTTCGACTCTCTAATTTATTTACAATGAGTGTGAACGATGTCACAGGGTAAATAAAAACTCACAATATGGCCCTAATCGGAGGGTTGGTTTGATAGGAATTATGTCACTTATTGGATGCTAATAGTGCAGGGGTGGGTAATTGATTTCGTATCTACACTGCGCATGCGTATTGACGTGGCCGTCCTAGTGGAAAATACGAGACGAATCTTCGGTCGCGCACGGGAAGGAAATCTCGGTTCAGGGCGGATTTTTCTGACTGTCTTGGAGGGCCACAAAAAACTCTTAGCGGGCCGAATGCGGCCCGCGGGCAGCTATTTGCCCACCCCTGGTGCATTAAGGCTTTAAAGCATTTGGTGCACTCTATAGCTGTTAATACTAAAGAACATATGGTATGGCCATGACGGGATGGTTGCCCGTCATGGCCGTACCATATGTTCTTTATTCACAGCTTAACATCCCTTCAGATTACAGCCTTTCCAAGCCCATTGGTGTCCCTTTGCTGACGAAGGCGTGATGTGGAGATAAATCTCATTGCTAGGACTTTAACCTGGGTACTGTCGCTCAAAAAAGTATCCGAACACTACGTTGATTACAAAATTCAGAAAAAATTTCTGGCAACGATTTTTTTAGAAATTAGTGAGCTGGCAACCTTCGTGTCACGTGTCACAAAGGTTGCCAGCTCACTAATTTCTAAAAAATCGTTGCCAGATATTTTTTTCTGAATTTTGTAATTAACCGTAGTGTTCGGATACTTTTTTGAGCGACAGTACTACCAACTGAGCCACTTCCTCTAAAATAGCGAGAGGGAACCCACTGGACAGATATTGGGAAATAGATGGTTTTCTGACTGTCTTGGAGGGCCACAAAAAACTCTTAGCGGGCTGAATGCGGCACGCGGGCCGCTATTTGCCCACTCCTGGTGCATTAAGGCTTTAAAGCATTTGGTGCGGAAGATAATGATCAACTTCAGTGAAAAAAATAGCAAGTTCAGTTGGATAGTTTAGCCTTGTTGATGTTTTTCCTATCGAGTTATCTAACCCAGGTCTAGGCCAACTACGGTTCGCGGGCCACATATGATCCGCTACCAGTTTTTGTGTGGCCCATGAGCTGCTGATGACAAATAAATTAAATTGTAAAAGAGAAAAAAGTCCTGTAGAGAAAAAGAAATCCAACTTCAATGAAGCGAATTCTGATTAAAAATAACTGAATTTTAATTAAATTACATTATTTATGTTTCAGTTAGTTCTTTTTTCTGTTTATTATACATACATTATTGATTGTATATTTCTTTGGCGGCCCCACCTTCCATATCAGTTTTCTATTCTGCCCGCCGTTCCATTTCAATTTTCTGTGCGATCCTTCATCTAAAAAGTTTGTCCAGGCTAATCTAACCAATAGAACAGATTCTTAAACTTTTCATACCTTTCCACTCTCCATCTGGGGCGGGGGTGACTCAGTCGGTAGCGCGCCAGGCTCGTAATCTGTAGTTCCCAGGTTCGAGTCCCAGCTGGGTCAGCGTTGAGATTTATCTCCGCAAAATTCCCCGCCCTGCTCACGGTCAGTAGGGGACACAGATGAGCTTGGAAAGGCCGCCGTCCATCGGATGGGACGTTAAGCCGTGGCCCCGTGTGTGGGAGAGCCATACCCTGTGCACGTTAAAGAACACGCTGGATGGCCTTGATGGGAGGCTACCATCTGTCTCCCAACAGCTGTTTCGGTGGGTCCCCTCCCCCAACCTTCTCTGAGCCTTCGGGGTCCTTGTGACCTGGCCATTTAGCCTGTGGTGTGCAAAAAAGTGCCGCTCAGAGGTAAAACAACCCAACTCTCCATCTGATGTTCTAAAATCCCCATGGCTCTCTCTCTCTCTTTTTCTATTCTAGAAATATTTATTTTATCAAACTTAATTAAACAGTTGTTCTTTAACCACTGAGCGGTACTTTTATTTTTTGCACACTACAGACTAAACGGCCAAGTCACAAAGACCCAAGGGTTCAGAGAATGTTTGGATCAACTTGGAAAAGGATCGACTGGACAGCATTTAGAGGACACATGGAACACTCCTGACAAGGCCATCCAGATTGTTCTTTAACGTAAAGAGTATTTGGATTTCCTGCATGATTCGTTAAGAATACTGTCATTCGCAGACATCAAAAATTCAGCAGTTAACGTTTTCGATCAGCCAGAAGAGCGATACAATCATCTAAATTCTGAAACCATCAGATACGATCATACCTACCGTCGGAAATTTAAAAGACGCAAATCTGTTTTGGTCTAAGTTTCCATTTGATTCTCATTTCACTTTTGTTTCTTATAGCCTTCGGGCTCCAAAATTTACCCCGTTTATTTTATCTTTGTTTTCAGTCTTCTTACGAGTTCGGGCCATTGGTGCCATTCAAGATGAAAGAGATTATGGACTAATTTTAATACGGTGCTCTGTAGTATTATAACTATGATTTATGGCTCTCCTGCACATGGAACAAAGGCTTAACCTCCCATCCCACTGGGCGGGGGTGACTCAGTCGGTAGCGCGCCAGGCTCGTAATCTGTAGTTCCCAGGTTCGAGTCACAGCTGGGTCAGCGTTGAGATTTTTCTCCGCAAAAATAGGGGACACCGATGGACTTGGAAAGGCTGCCGTCCGTTGGATGGGACGTTAAGCCGTGGCCACGTCTGCGGGAGAGAGCCATACCCTGTGCACGTTAAAGAACACGCTGGATGGCCTTGACGGGAGGCTACCATCTGTCTCCCAACAGCTGTTCCAGTGGGTCCCCTCCCCCAACTTTCTCTGAGCCATCGGGGTCCTTGTGACCTGGCCATTTAGCCCATGGTGTGCAAAAAAGTGCCGCTCAGAGGTAAAACAACCCAACCCACAACCCATCCCACTGAGGGGCGGGGTTGGCTGAGTCGGTAGCGAGCCAGGTTCGTAATCTGTAGTTCCCAGGTTCGAGTCCCAGCTGGGTCAGCGTTGAAATTTATCTCCGCAAAATTCCTCACCCTGCCCACGGTCAGTAGGAGACACCGATGGGCTTGGAAAGGCCGCCGTCCGTCGGATGGGACGTTAAGCCGTGGCCCCGTGTGCGGGAGAACCATACCCTGTGCACGTTAAAGAACACGCTGGATGGCCTTGATGGGAGGCTACCATCTGTCTCCCAACAGCTGTTCCAGTGGGTCCCCTCCCCCAACCTTCTCTAAGCCTTCGAGGTCCATGTGACCTGGCCATTTAGCCCATGGTGTGCAAAAAAGTGCCGCTCAGAGGTAAAACCACCCATCCGACTGACTGCCGCATTTCCAATCCCATCGGTGTCCCCTTTCTGACCGAAGACAGAGTTAAGATTTAGCGTAGGAAAATCTCAATTCTCTCCCAGGTCGAACCTGGGAACTAAAGATTATGAGCCTGGCACTTTACCGACTGAGCCAATCCCCTTCCCACTTATTTAAAGAAGCTGAATGCATGATTTTTCATGCGAAAATGTAGATCAATAATGTAAAGAAAACAGATTCGAATCGCGAAACGCAGGAAAAGAATATGCATTACATTTTTAATGCAATTTTATTGCCACAAATTTATGAACATTGCGTAGTTATTGTGTTCATTAAAATGCAAAATATAAAAGAATGCAAGCATTAAACAACAATAAGCAAAACTAAGCAAACAATTGTAGATAAGCATAATAAAAGAAAAACAAAAGTAAAACTCGATTCATTACGATTAAAAAGAAGTCGAAAATAATAAAAAGTGTAGTCGGAAATAACTTGCCCGTTTGTAAATATGTGTGATCAGTTTTCAAGGCAAAACTGATTTTGATTGGAAAGTCCTTTATTTCCTATCAGGCTCGAATCTAGGAGAAAAAAAAATAAGCGGTGGGACAAGTGACTGCATCACTGTTCCAATATAAATTTTTTTACCGTTTTTCTGTTTTTTTAAAAATTTCTTAAAAAATGCTTGTAATATAAGTAAAGTTAGTATAATTTGGCTTCCATTCCTGTTACTAGCATTTTCAAAGGCGGAAGGGGATGGCATGAACCACTCTCCCCCCCTGATCAGGGTGTGCTGTCTACCCCTCACACTAGATTGGATTGTTTTACCTCTGAGCGGCACTTTTTTGCACACCATGGGCTAAATGGCCAGGCCACAAGGACCCCGAAGGCTCAGAGAAGGCTGGGGGAGGGGAACCACTGGAACAGCTGTTGGGAGACAGATGGTAGCCTCCCGTCAAGGCCATCCAGTGTGTTCTTTAATGTGCACAGGGTATGGCTCTCTCCCGCACACGGAGCCACGGTTTAACGTCCCATCCGACGGACGGCGGCCTTTTCAAGCCCATCGTTGTTCCCTACTGACCGTGGGCAGGGCGGGGAAATTTTGCGGAGATAAATCTCAACGCTGACCCAGCTGGGACTTGAACCTGGGAACTACAGATTACGAGCCTGGCGCGCTACCGATTGAGCCCCCCCTAACACTGGAAACTTAAAAAAACCCCACTGTGATCCTATGAGAACGTGTGAGTAGACAAATATCCTGATATTTGGGACAGATTTAAAATTGAACTACAGAGAAACTGCTTAATTTGACTTCTGTTTTTAAAGTAGAATTATGGTTTGCGATTGCAATTATACTTATGTACATAAACTGTTGATTATGCTTAGGCAGATTATCTGGTTTCAGTATTAACCGTGTTAGTAGTATTAAAGGAATTCTACAAGCAGAGGAGAAAAATTGCCTAATTATTTTTACATGAATATTTTAAGTTATTCCGGCAAAGATTCGGCCTATGTTACGCATAGCTCTCACTTTTTTATGGTGTACTATCATCGGTTGGGTGGTTTTACCTCTGAGATGCATTTTTATGCACAGAACGGTATAAATCGACATGTTACAATGTCCCAAAGGTAGGAGAGTTGGGTTGGGTTGTTTTACCTCTGAGCGGCACTTTTTTGCACACCATGGGCTAAATGGCCAGGTCACATGGACCCCGAAGGCTCAGAGAAGGTTGGGGGAGAGGACCCACTGGAACAGCTGTTGGGAGACAGATGGTAGCCTCCCGTCAAGGCCATCCAGCGTGTTCTTTAACGTGCACAGGGTATGGCTCTTCCGCACCCTTGGCCACGGCTTAACGTCCCATCCGACGGACGGCGGCCTTTTCAAGCCCATCGGTGTCCCCTACTGACCGTGGGCAGGGCGGGGAATTTTGCGGAGATAAATCTCAACGCTGACCCAGCTGGGACTCGAACCTGGGAACTACAGATTACGAGCCTGGCGCGCTACCGACTGAGCCACCCCCGCCCCCAAAGGTAGGAGATGAAGATCAATTATTAGCAATTAGAAGACAAACAGAAGCCTCCCATCAAGGTTATCCAGCAATTTCTTAACGGGCTAAACCTCAGTATCTGTTATCTTCTACAATGCTTAGTGCTCCATCATTTGTCACGCATTTACGCTTTTTTCCAACTCAAATTCGCTTGATTTATTGTACCATGCACTATTTGGGGCGGGGGTGGCTCAGTCGGTAGCGCACCAGGCTCGTAATCTGCAGTTCCCAGCTGGGTCAGCGTTGAGATTTATCTCCGCAAAACTCCCCGCCCTGCCCACGGCCAGTAGGGGGATACCGATGGGCTTGGAAAGACCGCCATCCGTCGGATGGGACGTTAAGCCGTGGCCCCGTGTGCCGGAGAGCCATACCTTGTGCACGTAAAAGAACACGCTGGATGGCCTTGACGGGAGGCTACCATCTGTCTCCCAACAACTGTTCCAGTGGGTCCCCTCCTCCAACCTTCTCTGAGCCTTCGGGGTCATTGTGACTTGGTTATTTAGCCCATGGTGTGCAAAAAAGTGCCACTCAGAGGTAAAAAACAACCCAACGTTAAAGAACACGCTGGATGGCCTTGACGGGAGGCTACCATCTGTCTCCCAACAACTGTTGCAGTGGGTCCCCTCCTCCAACCTTCTCTGAGACTTCGGGGTCATTGTGACCTGTCATTTAGCCCATGGTGTGCAAAAAAGTGCCGCTCAGAGGTAAAACAATCCAACCATTCACTTTTAGAAATAAATTCTCAGTGGTAATAATAACCTGCTAATTCTTAATGGCACCCAACATTTCGGTTATTAAAATAATCATACCTCTAAGTAAAACCTTTGAAAAAAAAAAATCTTTTGAAAAAGGAAAAAGAAACCGTAGAAATAGTACCTCTGATAAAAATGATCACTTGAGTAATATTAGATATTTTATCTAGTACCAGAACTTCTTTTTTGGCGCTAGATAAATATGTAAAAAATACACTATAATATTCCTCTAAATGAGTGACTTAATCCAAATTCTAAGGAACTTTTTTTAATATGACATAAATTATAGCCGCATTTCCTTCGTAGTAGAT
The DNA here is from genome assembly GCA_038380435.1 of Ryuthela nishihirai. Lineage (NCBI taxonomy): Eukaryota > Metazoa > Arthropoda > Arachnida > Araneae > Heptathelidae > Ryuthela > Ryuthela nishihirai. The sequence goes on along the minus strand of JAWZYU010000020.1, from coordinate 33,586,304 downwards.
TTTGGCTGAACCTACGAGTTCCACGGTTTCTTGCGACAAATCATGTTGACGTAATATTGGACGTTTTCACACGATGTACGACCAACAGAGGCGTAACCACTTAGATGACTGTTGAAAAAGCTTCTCGCGTTTTTTTTAACCGATTTGGATTCTTGTAATTTCTTAAGCCGTTCCTGGCCGAGTGGTTAGCGCGCTTGGCTAAGAGACCTGGGTTCGAGCTCCGGGTGAGGCATGGATGTATGTGTCGTGTTTCTGCTGAGGTCACGCCATAGTGGTTACCAGAACAGGTAGACACTATGGCGTATAAACTGACAGGCTCCTATCAGACCTCTGTGGCAAGCAGCTGCTTGAGGAGGTATTTATTTTATTTAATTTCTTAAATGCTTCACTGCACAATTTTTTCATACGAGTTAATCCCGTACCACACGGCATTGTTTAATGACAATATTTCCTCTATATTTATTCAATAAATTACAGTGACTGCGTTATTTAAATCAACGAAAATCGAGACTGTACATCGCTGCGAAAAAAAAAAACAATAAAAACTCCGGGACGTTTAGACGCCCCAGAAATTTGTTTTGGGACAGTGCTCTAAAAACAGGTACAAATCCTGGACAACCGGGGACGTATAGACACTCTATTCAAGACTCTTCTTAAATCTGAATAGCCAATGTAGTTAGAACTAGAAGACTATCTGTAACATTTCAATTTCAGCCTCTGAAATATTCTCGATACCCAAGCGCCTCTTTTGAGAACTTCGTGAGAAGAAAATCAGAAATGGAAGCATGACATTCAAAATTAGACTGATTGGTTTATTTTACCTCTGAGTGGCACTTTTTTTTTTTTGCACATAATGGACGAAATGACCAGGTCACAAGGATCCCGAGGGCTCAGAGAAGGTTGGGGAAGGGAGACCCACTAGGCAATTGTTAGGAGACAGATGGTAGCCTCCCGTTAAGACCATCTAGCTTGTTCTTTATATATCGGGTATGGCTGTCCCGAACACGGCTTTACGTCGCATTCGAGGGACGGCAGCCTTTCCAAACCCATCGGTGTCCCGTACTCATGGAGGGCAGGGTGGGGAGTTTTACGTAGATGAATCTCAACTCTGGCGCAAGTGGGACTCGAACCTGGAAACTGCAACTAAGACTGAAATAGTTATATGAAAAGTAGATAGAAAACAATGGTTCTCTTTCAGCCATATTTGTATAGCGTATGAACTTACAGGTGCTCTGAATTATAGATTTAGGAGAGCGATATTCTCAAAGTGTATAATCTGGTAAACGTTAAATATATATAAATCACAAAATTCTTGGGGGGGGGAGGGGCTCAGTCGGTAGCGCGTAAGGCTCGTAATCTGTAGTTCACAGGTTCGAGTCCCAGCTGGGTCAGCGTTGAGCTTTATCTCCGCAAAATTCCCCGCCCTACCCACGGTCAGTAGGGGACACCGATGAGCTTGGAAAGGCCGCCGTCCGTCGGATGGGACGTTAAGCCGTGGCCCGTGTGCGGGAGAGCCATACCCTGTGCACGTTAAAGAACACGCTGGATGGCCTTGACGGGAGGCTACCATCTGTCTCCTAACAGCTGTTCCAGTGGGTCCCCTCTTCCAACCTTCTCTGAGCCTTCGGGGTTAATGTGACCTGGCCATTTAGCCCATTGTGTGCAAAAAAGTGCCGCTCAGAGGTAAAACAACCCAATCAATAAAATTCTTATACTTCTGTGAAAGATGATTTCTGGACAAAAATGGAAAAGTAATACGAACACTAGTGAATAATATTCGATCGTAAAGCAAATTATTGGATTTCAGTTTGCTCCTCATAGAAACAATAATAAAGAACTTGTTGTTTCTATATTCGGATAATAAATGCTATGATCTTGTTTCGAACTATTCTGTCCCTTCAGGCGACTCTATAGGATCACCTTGATCAGATTAAAAATATAATAGTTTGTTCTTTTTTAATTTTCGCCTAAGCACAAACGTGACACATTTCCGAGATCTAAATTTGACCTTTGCCAAAGCTCTAACTATAATATTTTATTCGAAAAAACACAAAATACGGGGAAAAATTAGGATTTGACATGAATGTAAAAGAATTCCTCCTGTATTTGAAACGAAGCCTTTTTTTTTGCACACTAGAGACCGTAAAGAAAAAAAAAAAACCTCACGAGTGGCAGAGTCCATGGATGCCATATATGATGTAGAGAAAATGAGAGGTAGAGCGATTTTATGGCTTAGTGGTGCGGAAAATGTTCATGTTATTCGTCTTCACGTATAAAATCTCCACGAAATGCCGTGCCATGCTTCGTTTTAATGGACTTTCTTTTGTTTCTCCTTTTGCACAAATGTTATTTTGTGTGGGTGGGTGGGTGGGTGGATGGGGGGGAGGGAGAACGCTGATAGGGTGGGTACATTTACCTGCAAAAATAGTGCATTCCGTTCTCAATGATTCCGATAAGTTTTTTTTTTACAAGACACAGTCTGGATTTTTTTTCCTACCATTCGTTTTCTCCAGGAAGTTGTATGTCTTCATTTACGTCTGACTTCGTGCAGTACGCGGAAAACAGTTCAGTATAGAGCAGTAGCTCTTAAACAATTGTAGTTCAGACCCAAAATTCAAATTCCTATCCACTTGCGACCCAAAATTCAAATTCCTATTCACTTGCGACCCAAAATTCAAATTACCATTCATTTGCGACCCAAAATTCAAATTACCATCCACTTGCGACCCAAAATTCAAATTCCTATTCATTTGCGACCCAAAATTCAAATTACCACCCACTTGCGACCCAAAATTCAAATTACTATTCATTTGCGACCCAAAATTCAAATTACCACCCACTTGCGACCCAAAATTCAAATTACTATTCATTTGTGACCCAAAATTCAAATTACTATTCAATTTCTATTGAGATTTCCATTTACCTCGTGACCAAAATTTAGGTTATCATTCATCTCACGATCCAAAATTCAGATTCCCATTCCCCTCGCGACTCGAATTTCTGATTCACATTCGCTTTGCCATTCAGAATTCTGATTCCCATTCACCTCGCAACACAAAATTCATATTTCCATTCATCTTGCGACTCATTCAAATTCCCTTTCATCTCGGGATCCAAAATTCAGATCCCCATTCCTCTCACCACTCAAAACTCAAATTCCTTTTCCTCTTCTGGGGGCGGGGGTGGCTCAGTCGGTAGCGCGCCAGGCTCGTAATCTGTAGTTCCCAGGTTCGAGTCCCAGCTGGGTCAGCGTTGAGATTTATCTCCGCAAAATTCCCCGCCCTGCCCACGGTCAGTAGGGGACACCGATGGGCTTGGAAAGGCCGCCGTCCGTCGGATGGGACGTTAAGCCGTGGCCCCGTGTGCGGGAGAGCCATACCCTGTGCACGTTAAAGAACACGCTGGATGGCCTTGACGGGAGGCTACCATCTGTCTCCCAACAGCTGTTCCAGTGGGTCCCCTCCCCCAACCTTCTCTGAGCCTTCGGGGTCCATGTGACCTGGCCATTTAGCCCATGGTGTGCAAAAAAGTGCCGCTCAGAGGTAAAACAATCCTCTTCTCCTCGCTGACTCAAAAATTCAGATTCACATGTACCTTGCGACCCCGAATTCAAATTCCCCTCACAGCCCAAAGGGTAGCTCTATCTGCAGGCTAACTGACCTGATAACGTTTTTTTTGTTCAACCAAAAAGCGCCATCTACCACCTATCAGAAAATTCTCGTGATCGAAGTTTGGATACTAATGACATAAGAGTATGGCCATACAGAAAGTAGGTTCAGCTGTTTAGTTAAATTAAGATTTCCAAACTTTGTAACTGTCTTAAAAGGGTTGAGTTGTTTTACCACTGAGCGGCACTTTTTTGCACACCATGGGGTAAATGGCCAGGTCACATGGACCCCGAAGGCTCAGAGAAGGTTGGGGGAGGGGACCCACTGGAACAGCTGTTGGGAGACAGATGGTAGCCTCCCTTCAAGGCCATCCAGCGTGTTCTTTAACGTGCACAGGGTATGGCTCTCCCGCACACGGGGCCACGGCTTAACGTCCCATCCGACGGACGGCGACCTTTCCAAGCCCATCGGTGTCCCCTACTGACCGTGGGCAGGGCGGGGAATTTTTGCGGAGATAAATCTCAACGCTGTCTTAAAAGGAAACCGTTGATAATAAACGGAAGAGGCATCAGAACAAAACTGAAGCGAGTGCGAGAATCAACTGCACAATTTCCAGTTTGTTGGGAAGCCTCCTCCATTTTAGATAATGGATTGTTTTAATATTCAAGAAAGTTTGAACAGCTGTATGAGTGAGGTCACCTCCGTCATCCATAATTGCTTTAAGATTCTACAAAGTTGGACAGCTATACATAACGCAGTTGGATATTAGGTTATCTATGTTTATGGTGATTGTTTTAAGATTCCACAAAGTTTGGACAGACCCTCAAGACCCAGTTTGACGTGAGGCCATCTCGTTTGTTGGCTTTTTAAGACTGAAAAGAATTTGAACAGCTGTACGCAATCCAGTTGTTGTAATAACTTTGTTTTAAAGATGCCAGTTGGATTAGGTCGCTTGTTCCTCTGAGCGGCACTCTGTTCACATAATGAGTTAAATGGCAGGTCACAGGAACCCCGACGGCTCAGAGAAGGTTGGGGGGAGGGGACTGAAGTGTCCCTCTAATTTATTATATTATCGTATTTATTGTTATTGTGTATATATATATGTTATAAGTTTATTTTCAGAAATGTCTTAAGTGAATGTTGCTAATTAGTCGTCATTCGTGGCCAATTTGGGCTATTTTCCATATGCTCACGGAGACGAATGTATTAAATGGCTTTATGGCATCTCCGTCCCTAGCAAGGAGGGGTGAGGTGAGAGTCACCAAGAGGAGCGAGGGGGAGATGCAAAGTCAATAAACATCAGATACGAACGGAGAAGTTAGGTTTGTTTAGCTCGTCGAAGTGACGTAGCTCTTTCTCGGGAACCCTGAAGGAGTAGGGTTCGATTCTGAGTGAACCACATTATGTAGGAAGGGTTTAGAATATCCTCTAGCCGAGGTTTGAGCTCTGTAAAACGATTTCTGTAAGGGGAGGTACAGATTTCCAACTTATTAAATGAATGTCTGCCAAAGTAAAACAGCATTCAGCTAAATTAAGCTGATGGAGAAAGTCTACAAGGAGCATCAATAAAGCCGTTCCATCCAACGAACTGCGATATGTATATATGTGTGTAAATAATACTGTGTGTGTAATATATGTGTGTAAATAATAATGTGTGTAAATAATACTGTGAATGTAAATGATACTGTGTCGTCCTCTACTTAGAGCATTGGGCATTTATTTCTTTCATCAAAGGCACAGCAATCTGATGATAATATAAGCACGGGGGTTCTTGGGTTCCTTTACCTCTGAGCGGCACTTTTTTGCACACCATGGGCTAAATGGCCAGGTCACATGAACCCCGAAGGCTCAGAGAAGGTTGGGGGAGGGGACCCACTGGAACAGCTGTTGGGAGACAGATGGTAGCCTCCCGTCAAGGCCATCCAGCGTGTTCTTTAACGTGCACAGGGTATGGCTCTCCCGCACACAGGGCCACGGCTTAACGTCTCATCCGACGGACGGCGGCCTTTCCAAGCCCATCGGTGTCCCCTACTGACCGTGGGCAGGGCGGGGAATTTTGCGGAGATAAATCTCAACGCTGACCCAGCTGGGACTCGAACCTGGGAACTACAGATTACGAGCCTGGCGCTCAACCATCCCCGCTCCACTGAGCCACCCCCGCCCCATAAGCACGGGGTGTATAGATCCGGGATATGTGATTTCACCCACGATCACAGGTGAATGATTAATTAACAACAGAGAAGAGAAAAGGAATTTCGGGAGTGGACCATCACTTGTCCACGACATGACAGGATCAACTGGACAGTAAGGAGACAGATCGTAGCTTCCGTCAAGGTCATCTAGTGTTTCCTTTAATGTGCACAATATGTCTCTCCTACCACGGTGTCACGGCTTAACGACCAATTTAACGGACGGCGGTCTTTCCAAGCCCATCAGTTTCCCTTTTCTCCTCGAGAGAGAGGATGTAAGATAGAAAGGAAAATTCCCACTGTAGATTCAAAGCTTGGCTCCCTACCAGTCCTATTCTTAGACGATTCCTTACTCCACTGGGAACCCTTGTGACCTATTTAGTCAAAAATGTACAGAGAAAAAGCCCCGTTCGGACATAAAGCGATCCAACAATCCTGTGTCCTAGCAGAGAAAACGCTGTCGTTCTAAGTCTGATATCCGAGCGCTAGAGGGGGCGGGGGTGGCTCAGTCGGTGCGCGCCAGGCTCGTAATCTGTAGTTCCCAGGTTCGAGTCCCAGCTGGGTCAGCGTTGAGATTTATCTCCGCAAAATTCCCCCACCTTGCCCACGGTCAGTAGGGGACACCGATGGGCTTGGAAAAGCCTCCGTCCGTCAGATGGGACGTTAAGCCGTGGCCCCATGTACGGGAGAGCCATACCCTGTTCACGTTAAAGAACACGCTGGATGGCCTTGACGGGAGGCTACCATCTGTCTCCCAACAGCTGTTCCAGTGGGTCCCCTCCCCCCAACCTTCTCTCCGAGCCTTCGGGGTCCATGTGACCTGGCCATTTAGCCCATGACGTGCAAAAAAGTGCCGCTCAGAGGTAAAACAACCCAACCCGAGCATTAGCAACCGAAATGTTTTAAACGCCCGATGTTGCTGCGGGTTACAGAGCAAATCCACGCACATTTCAACACATCTTGCGAAGTTAAGTGGAAGATCTCAACGAAGCAGATCCACTTTAAAAGAGAAACTCGTCTCTCTTCGTGCAGCATCCTTTATTGATTCGGTCTCTGCTTCCTGTGACGTGCGGCAGAAATGTATTGCTCTGGAAAGTATTCACGGAAAATCAATTTCTCTTCACCACGGATTCTCCGCCTGCTTAGTAGAAGGGATTCTTCTTATTCGGTGTTATCATTATGCCAGATCTAAAGGAAATGGCCGTTTCACTTTCCAGACGTGTCGACTCACGCATGAGACCGAACACTGACTGGCGTGTGTGTTACCGAAAGGTGGTAATTTAATTTTCAAAATTACCTCGTTAACTGGGCGCTCCATTAGTGAATTGGGGGGAACTAATTAGGCTCTTTTCTGTTGTTCTAGGTCATCCACACTATCGTCGATCCTGTCTGACAAGACGACCATTATTTGACGGCGTAAGATATTTATTTAATATTTGCGCTTTTGGGGAGATCGCGTTGCAAGTTTAAGCATTTTTACATTGTAAACTGTGCAAAACAATGTGTTTACAGTGTAAGATTGTTGTAATTTATTTATTTCTTGGGGGTTGGGTTGGGTTATTTTACCTCTGAGCGGCACTTTTTTGCACCCATGGGGCTAAATGGCCAGATCACATGGACCCCGAAGGCTCAGAGAAGGTTGGGAGAGGGGACCCACTGGAACAGCTGTTGGGAGACAGATGGTAGCCTCCCGTCAAGGCCATCCAGCGTGTTCTTTAACGTGCACAGGGTATGGCTCTCCCGCACACGGGGCCACGGCTTAACGTACCATCCGACGGACGGCGGCCTTTTCAAGCCCATCGGTGTCCCCTACTGACTGTGGGCAGGGCGGGGAAATTTTGCGGAGATAAATCTCAACGCTGACCCAGCTGGGACTCGAACCTGGGAACTACAGATTACGAGCCTGGCGCGCTACCGACTGAGCCATCCCCGCCCCATTTCTTGGGGGAGAACGGGGTTGATGAAGCTATTTGGAAACGGGCTTCGTAAGAAACGATAAGCATTCGATTATTCTTGATTTTAGGTATGTAGGGATGTCAGCAGAAATTTTCCAGGAGGAGGATGAAATATTTATTTCACAGTGGGTTAAAAATTCTCAAGGGGGAGGACAACAAATAAATGTTTCAATATAGAAATATATAGGTCGATCCGCCTCTAAAAAATAGAGGATGGGGGAAAAATCAAGATATGGATTTCCATTGCAGTATAACATTTTCCATTTCACTTTAGAGATCTTTAAAAAATTTCTTAAAAAAATCTGTGAAGTATACACAAGCTTAGTAATTTTTCGCCTCTATTACTCTTAATAGAATTCAAAAAGTGGGGCGTATGTCCCCTTCCCCCCATTAGATCGGTCCTGTGTTGAACCGTTTATTAATGAGAGCAGTTATTTTTTCCCCCATCTAATTACCGTGGTGATGTTAGGACCAAGTTTTAAATATAGTAACCATGCATATAAAGTTTATTATACAATAATGCAACTAAGGATGTCCGAAAACATAAAGAAAAAAAACTTTTAATTGAAAATACATGCAAATTTTTTTGCATTAATAAATAAAAATAAATATTTTCGAGAACAATAATAAAACGTAAGAGAAAATGGGTGCAAAAGGTTTTTAGTCCTGCAAGTTATCCTATAGGTTGGGTTGTTTTACTTCTGAGCTGCCCCTTTTCTGCACACAATGGGCTAAATGGCCATTGTCAAGGCCATTCAGTGTGTTCTTTAAAGTGCACAGGGTATGGTTCTCCCTCACACGGCATCACGGCTTAACGTCCCATTTGACGGACGGCGGCCTTTCCAAGCCCATCGGTGTCCCCTACTGACCGTGGGCAGGGCGGGGAATTTTGCGGAGATAAATCTCAACGCTTACCCAGCTGGGACTCGAACCTGGGAACTACAGATTAGCTTACCCAGCTGGGACTCGAACCTGGGAACTACAGATTACGAGCCTGGCGCGCTGCCGACTGAGCCACCCCCGCCCCAATCCTATAGGTATTATTTCGGTCACACGGTAAATGAAATTTTTAATTTAGGGTCACAATGATAAATATAAATAAGTGAATTTTGGTAAAAAAAAACAATTTAGGAAGACACTGACGTATAAATTCAAATAATTAAACCTTCTGATGTGTCCTACAGTAGCATTTGGAATTAAGCTATTAATTGGGGCTAGCTATCGCCGGATTTCGCAATTTGCTCTAATGCATAATGTTGTTTTACCTCTGAGCGTTTACCTCTACCTCCATGCTTCGGGGTTCATGTGACCTGCCCGTTTAGGCCAGGTCACATGGACCCCGAAGGCTCAGAGAAGGTTGGGGGAGGGGACCCACTGGAACAGCTGTTGGGAGACAGATGGTAGCCTCCCGTCAAGGCCATCAAGCGTGTTCTTTAACGTGCACAGGGTATGGCTCTCCCGCACACAGGGCCATTTGCTCTAATGCGATCTGTAATGCATTTGGAAGTAAGAATTGTATGTAAAAGATAAATCTCTTTTAGAAAATAAATTGACGTACTAAAAGAATGGAGGACGCAACGTGACGTTTGTTATGCCTACTTCAAGATTTTCCTTTTAATCTCTGTTGTGGATTTGTTGAGGAAAAAGGCGCCATTGATCTGAGAGAAGACTCCGTTTATTGGTAAGTGTGGTTGCGTGTTCAAGTTGGGTTGTTTTACTTCTGAGCGGCACTTTTTTCGCACACAATGGTCTAAATGGTCAACACAATAATAATTACTACGGCAGTGACCCCTCCCTCTATAAAGTTTTCTAAAATTAAATCTTTAGAAGGTCACAAGGACCCCGAGAGCTCATATAAGGTTGAGGGGAGGGGACCCACTGGAAAAGCTGTTGGGAGACAGATGGTAGCCTCCGGTCAAGCCATTCAGAGTGTTCTTTAACCTGAACAGGGTATGTCTCTCCCGCACACTGGGCCACGGCTTAACGTCCCATCAGACGGATGGGATTTTAATGAATGGATGCACGACGATTTTCCAAGACTATCGATGTCCTGTACTGACCGAGGGGAGGGCGGGCGAATTTTGCGGAACTACAGATTACGAGCCTGGTGTGCTACCGACTGAGCCACCCCCACTCTTCATGTTCAGATGACTCATATCCTCTGAACGTTAAATAATACGCTGGATGGGCTTCAACTGTCCAGTGAGTTCCTTTATCCAACCTTCTCTGATCCCTTGGGAAACGTGGGCTGTTTCAGCTGGTGGTGCATCAGCCGAGGTTCGAGTTGTAACTGTGCCAGCGTTGAGATTTATCTCCCCTAATCATCCCCCCCGCCGTCAATGAGAAAGGGGGGTGGGACGATGATAGGATTGGAAAGGCTGCCATACGTGGTATGGGACGTTATGAGCCGTTGCCTTGATGGGAAACTTTCATTTGTGCCCTAAGAGCTATGTAGTGAGTCTCCTTCCCGTACTTCTCCGAGTCTTTGGGGTTCTTGGGACCTTGCCATTTAGCCCATATTGTGCAAAAAAGGGCCGCTTAGAGGTAAAACAACCTAATAACCACATTCAAGCTGCCATCGATGAGAAAGGAGACACCTCTGGGCTTTAAAACGCAACCGTCCGTCGAATGCAACGTAAAGATGTGATTCCGTGTGCAGAAAACTCCGTGCACGTTAAAGAACATGCTGGATAATATAGAAGCGAGATTTCCAACTGTCTTCTAAGATTTTGTCTACCCCCCCCCCCACAACCTTCTCCGAGCTCTTAGCATCCTTGTGATCTGCTCGTTTAATCCATTTTGTTCATAAAATTTTCTCTCAGGAGCAGGCCCGGATCAAGAAAAAAATCGAGGGAAGGGACAAAAAACGCAATCCAGTAAAAACATGTATGGAGGGGGGGGGGGGGGGGGGGGAGTTAAGACACTTGATTTCCAACGCAGTATAACATTTCTTTCTCCGTTTCACCGGTTTCCAAAAAAATTCTTGAAAAATGCATGAAATATAAATAAGTTTAATATTTTTTGCCTCTTGTATCCTTACTCGCATTCTGAAAGGGGGAGAGGGATGGCCCCCTTGGCTACTCCCAGATCCGGCATTGCTCAGAAGTAAAACAACATAATCTTGCCCAATAAATTATGATATTAATCCAACACAACCTAAGAGATAAAGATTTTTGACACAAAGGGAATGAAATATTTTTCAGTTAGTCATTCGCTGAGAGAAAAATTCACCTCCTTGGCAGATCCAACTCAGAGATACTAAAGATCCCAATAAACTAATTGAAATTCTTGACTCACTTCGTAGAAAATTATAATAACAATCTATGATCTGAAGAGTAACGTTATCTGGGCGGAAAGATTGCTGTTTATGTGACAGATTTAAAACTCTTCCAGGAAATCGTGCCCGCTAGGAGATTCCTATTCCATTGCTGGACAGATTCTACCGAAGTCAGTTACTGGTCCCGTTTCCTAAACAAAAAAAAAAACTAAAAGAGGTTAACACATTATTGAATGGATACTTTAGCGAGTATGAGGAAGGAATGTGATTTAATAGTTGATCGCATTTTGTTTCTTTTACGATTTAACGAATTGGCTTATCTAAGCTAGCTTATGTAATACGGCATCGTTTTAACTACGATGGGCATTTGCCATTATTGAATGTGGCAATATCATTCTGGAGCTTAAAGAGCTTTGTGGACAGCTTTGTGGATTTATCCGGGAAAACCGATAAGGGAAAACCGAAAACCGATTATTCAGATTTCCGACACGGGAAAGTTTCGATTGGAAGTAAATATTTAATGTCAGTAACCGATTGTTAAGGAAATACACTGGCTTCCATAAATTAAGTTGGGTTGTTTTACCTCTAAGCGGCACTTTTTTGCACACCATGGGCTAAATGGCCAGGTCACAAGGACCACGAAGGCTTAAAGAAGGTTGGGGAAGGGGACCCACTAGAACAGCTATTGGGAGACAGATGGTAGCCTTCCGTCAAGACCATCCAGCGTGTTCTTTAACGTGCATAGGGTATGTCTCTCCCGCACACGGGGCCACGGCTTAACGTCCCAGCCGACGGATGGCGGCCTTTCCAAGCCCATCGGTGTTCCCTACTGACTGTGGGCAGGGCGGGGAATTTTGCGGAGATAGATCTCAACCCTGACCCAGTTGGGACTCGAATCTGGGAACTACAGATTACGGGCCTGGCACGCTACCAGTTGAGCCACCCCGAACTAATATTTAGTAAAGTTGGGCGTTAAAATATATTTCTTGGTAAAAGGGGACATTAGAAAATAATGTTTGGTAAAAGGAGACGTAAAAAATATGTTTGGTATAAGATGGTATTAGGAAATAATACTTCAAAATAAAATGAGGGTGGTGTTAGAAAATAATGCTTGGTAAAGGACGATGTTAGAAATAATTCTTGGTAGAAAATAATGCTTGGTTAAAGTTGGCGTTATAAAATAATGCTTGATAAAAGCGAATGTTAGAAAATAATATTTGGTAAAATACTCTTTATGGAAAACATAAGAAGAGAGGATTCATAAATTCTATTTTTTTTTCTTTCAACATAAATGTTAGCGTTCAAGTCTTATTTGTTTCGTCTCGCATTTTTGTTACTTAAAAATGAGTTTGATCTAAAATTTCTATGCCCTTAAATTATGTTTAATCGATTTTTATCAAAACAAAAAAAAACAACTCAAAACTCTAAATTGCTAAAACGTCACTAGATAAGGAAATAGCGCCTCATTTAGAAATTGTTTTTTTTTTTACAGAGGAAAACATTTAAAATGTCGTAAAAATCTTTTCATCCGGTAGTTCAGTTAATAGAACGTTTTTTTTAAAAAATAATCTCGTAAGGCTTGCAACATTTTGAATTCTGTCAATATCCCAGTTTTCATTTGGATATATCGAATTACCCAGCTTCACTTAAGGCTGTTCTGTCTCCGCAAGACTTACGATTAAATTTTTCTGATGATTTTTCCCCCTTCCTTTCGTCATATTTCGGTGTATTTTTCCCAATCGTTGGTTCATTACTTCCAAGACTGAACTTATGTTCATGACGCAAAGAAGTGTTTTTATGTCCTTGTTGCGAGGTAGAAGACTCTCTAATCAGTTGGGTTGTTTTACCTCTGAGAGGCACTTTTTTGCACACCATGGGCTAAATGGCCAGGTCACATGGACTCCGAAGACTCAGAGAAGGTTGGGGGAGGGGACCCACTGGAATAGCCGTTGGGAGACAGATGGTAGCCTCCCGTCAAGGCCATCCAGCGTGTTCTTTATCGTGCAGAGGATAAAATTCTCCCGCACACGGGGCCACGGCTTAACGTCCCATCCGACGGACGGCGGCCTTTCCAAGCCCATCGGTGTCCCCTACTGACCGTGAGCAGGGCGGGGCATTTTGCGGAGATAAATCTCAACGCTGACCCAGCTGGGACTCGAACCTGGGAACTACAGATTACGAGCCTGGCGCGCTACCGACTGAGCCACCCCAGCCCCTCACTAATCAGTTATTAAACATGGGAGTTCCAAGAAATGTCTTTTCGCTAGACAGATGAAGCTTAAAAAAAACCGACTGACTGCTGGTGATTTCCAGCAAATGTAACAGGAAGTTAGAAATTAAATGGAGGTTTGCTATATGGTGCTGAAGAAATCTTCAGAAAACAATAACTGAAATTCAAGTCAGTTTAGTTCTCCAAACAAAAGAAGCTGAAAAATGTCACGTACCGCTGTTGTTTGTCGAAATTTTTTTTTTATTTCCAGGCCAGTAGTGATGTGGAATATTATTAAAAGGACCGATAAGTATTGTGCCATAAATATTAATCAATAATTTTTAAGTGCTTTTTATTATTCGATTCGTTCTAAGGATACAAATTTTTAAATTTAATACAGACTAAATAATATGCATTAATGGGATGGGTTGTTTTATCTGTGATCTGCATTTTTTGCACACAATGGGCTAAATGGTCAGATTACAAGGACTCCGAAGGCTGAGAGAAGGTAGGAGGAGGGAACCCACTGGACAGCTGTTGGGAGAAAGATGGTAGCCTTCCGTCAAGGCCATCCAGCGTGTTTTCTAACGTGCACAGAAATTTGTCTTTCGCGCATACGGCCCCACGGTTTAACATCATATTCGACGGACGGTGCCTTTCCAAGTCCATCGGTGTCCTCTACTGACCGAAGGCAGGATGGAGAGTTTTGTCGAGATAAATCTCAACGCTGGTCAAGCTGGAACTCGAACTTGGGAATTGTAGATTTCGAGCCTGGCACGCTACCGACTGAGCCACACCCACCCCATATGAGTGGCAAGTGGGGACACTTGCCACTCATATGGCTTAACTTAAGTGTTATGAGTTAATATTATTGTCATATTTAACTTAAGTGTTATGAGTTAAGATTATGAGACTGCGCAGTTGATGCTTTGACTGTTCTCACAGATCATTGGGGCGGGGGTGGCTCAGTCGGTAGCGCGCCAGGCTCGTAATCTGTAGTTCCCAGGTTCGAGTCCCAGCTGGGTCAGCGTTGAGATTTATCTCCGCAAAATTCCCCGCCCTGCCCACGGTAAGTAGGAGACACCGATGGGCTTGGAAAGACCGCCGTCCGTCGGATGGGACGTTAAGTCGTGGCCCCGTGTGCGGGAGAGCCATACCCTGTGCACGTTAAAGAACACGCTGGATGGCCTTGACGGGAGGCTACCATCTGTTTCCCAACAGCTGTTCCAGTGGGTCCCCTTCCCCAACCTTCTCTGAGCCTTCGGGGTCCATGTGACCTGGCCATTTAGCCCATGGTGTGCAAAAAAGTGTCGCTCAGAGGTAAAACAACCCTACCCAACACAGATCATTGGTTGTTTGAGAAACAATTAATAGGCGATTAGCTTATGATCCATGAGAGCTGATGTATATGTTGGCGAGTAAAAGAAACATGTCTAACTTTGTTAATGACTATAATTAACTGGAAAAAAGATGCTGTGATAAAAATTAGCCTGTAGTTCAGAGAAATATGCCTCACTAAAAATTAGATAAAAATTTGTCTAAATGTAATTTTGCAAATTCTTCTCAGTTGATTTTTCTCTTTTAAACAGTTAGACGCGATTATAGGAAGACACTTTCTTATAGTTACTCAGTAACTGGGGACGCGGGTGGCTCATTTGGAGCGCGCCAAGCTCGTAATCTGAAGTTCCCAGGTTCGAAGTCCCAGCTGTTGAGATTATGACCAGCGTTGAGATTTATCTCCGCAAAACTCCCTTCCCTCGCTGAGTAGGAAACACCGATGGACTTGGGAAGGCCGTCGTTATGGACGTTAAGCTGGGGGTTGGGGTTGTTTTACCTCTGAGCTGCACTTTTTTGCACACCATGGGCTAAATGGCCAGGTCACATGGACCCCGAAGGCTCAGAGAAGGTTGGGGGAGGGGACCCACTGGAACAGCTGTTGGGAGACAGATGGTAGCCTTCCGTCAAGGCCATCCAGCGTGTTCTTTAACGTGCACAGGGTATGGCTCTCCCACACACGGGACCACGGCTTAACGTCCCATCCGACGGACGGCGGCCTTTCCAAGCCCATCGGTGTCCCCTACTGACCGTGGGCAGGGCGGGGAATTTTGCGGAGATAAATCTCAACGCTGACCCAGCTGGGACTCGAACCTGGGAACTACAGATTACGAGCCTGGCGCGCTACCGACTGAGCCACCCCCGCCCCACGTTAAGCTGTGTCCCGTGTGAGGAAGGAGAGCGATATCATTTGCACGTTAAAGAGCACACTGGATGACCTTGACGGGTGGCTACCATCTGTATTCCAATAGCTGTCCAGTGGGTCCCCTCTGCCAAACCTTCTTTGAGCCGTCGGGGCTCTTGTAACCTGGCCATTTAGTCCCATTGTGTGCAGCGAGCGGCTGTTTCTCCTCTCCTTGTTGTGCTTAATATTCAAGTTGCTTTTTATTTAGGGTTTATGGCCCAAGAGCGACTGAGGTCACGTTGCATCAAACAATAAGTAAAGTAAGAGTAAAGATATAAAAGTAATGTGAACCTACATCCAAAGTAAAATGCAATAAAAGATACAATGATTAAAAAAAACTGTAAGGAAAAAAACAATGTAAAAATTAATATAAAAGAAATATGAAAAATAAAAAAAACAGTGGGTGTTTATTGACTGAGATTAAGACTTGAAAAGAGTTTCCCACTTACTAAAATATTTCACCGAACATAAAAGGTAAAAATAATATTCTATAAGGAATGAGATTTTATAGTTGTTTTTTAAAATCTATTTTTAGCGTCGGACATTTCATATGGTTCTAAAATAAAATTATACAAAGACACCTGTTTTGAATTCAAAGGAATTCGGATCCCCTGTACCCCCCCCCCCCGGGTAGGTCCTCGTATAGGACCCAAATGAAAACAAAAGCGACAAACTTCAAACAAATTTTTAATTCGATTAAAATATCTGGTAAATCGTAAATATTCAAATACAAGCAGTAAAGATGATCGAATAAGTCGCATCTGAGTTTAAGGGGCTCAGATGTGAAATGATGAGAGCTAAAATAAATATGTCGCTCACAATTAAATGCTATGCAGTCGATTAAAATACAATGAATGGTTAAAATGTGTCCCAAAAACTCACACGTAAGTTGATGGTTCGCTCGAAGAAGATATGAATGAGTTTAAAAACCCTGACTTATGCGGATCCGAGCAATTACAACTTCCTCCTTGCGATTCCTGCGAAAAGATGGCTGCCACGGTTCGACGACAGGATTGATCTGGAAGAGTTTCTTGTCAATCTGTTTCGACCAAGATCTTGGCCACTGTGTCCGGATCCGCAAAATTCCCCGCCCTGCCCATGGTCAGTAGGGGACACCGATGGGCTTGAAAAGGCCGCCGTCCGTCGGATGGGACGTTAAGCCGTGGCCCCGTGTGCGGGAGAGCCATACCCTGTGCACGTTAAAGAACACGCTGGATGGCCTTGACGGGAGGCTACCATCTGTCTCCCAACAGTTGTTCCAGTGGGTCCCCTCCCCCAACCTTCTCTTAGCCTTCGGGGTCCTTGTGACCTGGCCATTTAGCCCATGGTGTGCAAAAAAGTGCCGCTAAGGGGTAAAACAACCCAACCCAACTGTGTCCGGAGCTTGACGAGAGAAAAAAAAAAGATTCAAGTCCCCACCTAATGACAGAAACCGACTTCCTGTTTAAAACCACTTTTATTTTTACACTTTATTGGCGAGTTCAAGGACCCATTCCACCAGACATTTGCTAATATAAACAACACATATTTTTCCAAGAAAAATAAACCAAATTGTGAGAACAGTTTGTGGTTGTTATTTCTTTTAACGAGTTTTAAAAAAGGCGATTTCCCTAAATGGCTTTTGTATCGTTGTAGGTTAAAAGTAATAGCAAAACAAACACGATAGAAGAGGCCTGGTTGTTTATAAACAGGAATGATATCACTGTATATAAGTATCCCTACGGGATGAGATCAATATTTCCGCTGATATAAAATTATTCTGTCCATTCAAAAATATTCAGCATTAGACTAAGCAGAAGGAATAGGGAAATATTTATGGAAACATTTGAATTGTAATACTGCATTTGGGTTGTTTGGGTTGTTTTACCTCTGAGCGGCACTTTTTTGCACACCATGGGCTAAATGGCCAGGTCACATGGACCCCGAAGGCTCAGAGAAGGTTGGGGGAGGGGACCCATTGGAATAGCTGTTGGGAGACAGATGGTAGCCTCCCGTCAAGGCCATCCAGTGTATTCTTTAACGTGCACAGGGTATGGCTCTCCCGCACACGGGGCCACAGCTTAACGTCCCATCCGACGGACGGTGGCCTTTCCAAGCCCATCGGTGTCCCCTACTGACCGTGGGCAGGGCGGTGAATTTTGCGGAGATAAATCTCAACGCTGACCCAGCTGGGACTCGAAACTGGGAACTACAGATTACGAGCCTGGCGCGCTACCGACTGAGCCACCCCCGCCCCCAATACTACATTTGAATAGAACTAAAGTTTGGATAGAAAAGTTTTGTATAAACTTCACAGTTGCAAGCAGTTTATAAGTTTCTTTTTAAAGGAACTACCAACTCTATCTTCGATATATAAAGTAGTAAACATCACATAGTCAACAAAGATATATATGTTTTTTATTATTATTCGTGTAGGAGTATCAATTTGTATGCGTGTCATAGGCCTTGGCACACTTTGGAGAACGCTACTCCTTTCACTTTTCCGGTGTCAAAGATTGTTTTAATTAATTATGTGCTAAGTCGATACTGTGCGTGTAATATCAGGCTTCACTTCAGGTGTCAAAAATTCATAACCAGATTTCAAATGTCTACATAATTGGAACCAGTTCAACGCTATGGTAGAACTGAAGAAAATAAAAACACCATTTCTCTTAAAAACAGAAAGTTTTCTATTTTTTCTCTGTTACTGTAAGTGCTGCTTGCTCTAGTTGGTAGAAATAATAAAACCGAATCTTACCCGCTTCGAGGTCAACATGTAGAGATGTTCGAGCGAGAACTGGATTTGAAGGAGATTGACAGTCCACTCACTTGTCTTAGGCTTCTGACGATTGCAACCACCTGTGAAAAGAATTCAAATGACAGAAAACGGGTAATTAATATTTGCATTTTGCAACTCAAATATATGTATTTTTCTGTATTTTTTTAATGTATACTTATGCAATGTGGAATTGAACTTGTTAAACAAGGGAGTGACAGGAAAAACAAACATGTTTTCAATTAAAAAAAAAACCTTGATAAATGTTCTGGAAAAAGGAGAGAGGGTTGGGTTGTTTTATCTCTAAGCGGCACTTTTTTGCACACCATGGACTAAATGGCCAGGTCACATGGACCCCGAAGGCTCAGAGAAGATTGGGGGAGGGGACCCACTGGAACAGCTGTTGGGAGACAGATGGTAGCCTCCCGTCAAGGCCATCCAGCGTGTTCTTTAACGTGCACAGGGTATGGCTCTCCCGCACACGAAGCCACGGCTTAACGTCCCATCCGACGGACGGCGGCCTTTCCAAGCCCGTCGGTGTTCCCTACTGACGGTGGGCAGGGCGGGGAAATTTTCGGAGATAAATCTCAACGCTGACCCAGCTGGGACTCGAACCTGGGAACTACAGATTACGAGCCTGGCGCACTACCGACTGAGCCTCCCCCGCCCCGCCCCCGCCCAAGGAGAAAGGTGTAGGGATTTAGGTAGGAAGAGGTCTTGGATTGATTACCTCTAAGTCGCCTTTTTTGTGAGCACAGTGCTAAATGGCCAGGTTATAGGACCTTAAGGGTTCAGAGAAGGTTGGGGAAGGGGGGGAAGTTGGGAAGGTTGGGAGACCACTGGAACAGCTGTCTCCCAACAGCTGTTCCAGTGGGTTCCCTCCCCCAGACTCTTTCGTGGAAATCAGACTCCAATGCCAAACATTCCAAGAGATCCATAACATTTCTCTTGTTAGGAGAAATTGGAAGTCTCTCATTAATACCATCCAGCTCTCCATCCATTCTTTAACGTGCACAAGGTATAGCTCTTCTGCACTCAAGATCACGGCTCAACGTCTCATCCGATGGACAGATGCCTTTCGAAGCCCATTGATGTCCCCTTTTAAAACGAGGAGAGAACGGAAGTTAGCAGAGAAAATTTTGAAAACTAGCCCAGTTAGAACTCGAATCTGCGAACTGCAGATTACGAGCCTAGCGCATTACATAATGAGCCAACCCCCGCCCCGTTTGTGTAAAGAGCAATCGTTGTTCTTTGCACAAACTTCTAAAATACACACTTATTTTATTAGCACTTTGATACAATACTTATCTTAAATTTCAATTAACTCATTGACATAATTGCCAACCATTGCCAACTAGATTGTTATTACGCCTTACGTTACCCTCGACTCAAGTCCATTTGGTCCATTCTTTAAAGGGTCTGCATAGGGTCTAGCCAGGGCCGGGTTTAGGAGGGAAGGGTGCCATGGGGCCTTTGAAAATACTAATGATAATAGAGGCAAAAAATTATAAAACCTATGCATAATTCATGCACTTTTTAAGATATTTTTAAAATACTTCTAAAACGGGGGGCGGGGCGTGGCTCAGTCGGTAGCGCGCCAGGCTCGTAATCTGTAGTTCCCAGGTTCGAGTCCCAGCTGGGTCAGCGTTGAGATTTATCTCCGCAAAAATCCCCGTCCTGCCCACGGTCAGTAGAGGACACCGATGGGCTTGTAAAGGTCGCCGTCCGTCGGATGGGACGTTAAGCCGTGGCCCCGTGTGTGCGGAAAGAGCCATACACTGTGCACGTTAAAGAACACGCTGGATGGCCTTGACGGGATTCTACCAACAGCTGTTCCAGTGGGTCCTCTCCCCCAACCTTCTCTGAGCCTTCGGGGTCCATGTGACCTGGCCATTTAGCCCATGGTGTGCAAAAAAGTGCCGCTCAGAGGTAAAACAACCCAACCCAAATCTTCAGCCATTTTTTTAGCCCACTCACAGTGGGGACTGAGTCAATATCCTTCCCCAGAAAAGGGGTGTGAGACTGAAAAAAAAAAAGATTAAAACGACAATTCTAGTATCAATTAAACTCAGAGATTCAACGAATTGAAAATATTTTAAACGCACACTTGACTGGTTGCTTTATGTGAAAAAGAAACGCTTAGGCAACGAAAATTTTTTATGGATTCTTGAAGTACTTCACATGAAGTATTTCACATTGGAGTCTGTTTTTGACTTGAGACTTTTCTTCGACAATCTTAGCGAAACGAGCATCTGAGAAGAAGCCAACACTCCATTAATCAAACAATAAAGGTCTCCACCAACTCCTTTAGTACAAAAGGGCCACAGGGTAATCTACCGTATACGATGGGCTAAATTTTCGGCTCCATTTACTCCTTCTCCTGCAGTTTGTGCTAGTCTCTTTTGCTTTTCTTTACCTGTAAAAACTGTCATCAGTGGGAGCATCATCCCCGATTATAACACTTTTGAGGTGACCAGGCAGAAATAGCAAACGACATCAGTCACACTTCTACACACGCTTCGCAAAACTGCTCGCATCTCTCCATTCAGTGCCATTTACCTTGTCGACCTTCGGTTTCACACCGAGAACACTTAGAAAATACCCTTAACCAGCGACGTAACGAGGGTGAGGAGACCGAGGCACCCGCATCTCGTGTAAGGTCTGAAAGTGCCGCACGAACCACAGATTGCTTAAAACTTTGTTGTTTTTAATTTCTTAAGATTTGGGTTAGGTTGTTTTACCTCTGAGCGGCACTTTTTTTCACCCATGGGCTAAATAGCCAATTCACATGGACCCCGAAGGCTCAGAGAAGGTTGGGGAAGGGAACCCACTGGAACAGCTGTTGGGAGACAGATGAGAGCCTCCCGTTAAGGCCATCCAGCGTGTTCTTTAACGTGCACAGGGTATGGCTCTCCACACACGGATCCACGGCTTAATGTCCCATCCGACGGACGGCGGCCTTTCCAAGCCCATCGGTGTCCCCTACTGACCGTGGGCAGGGCGGGGAATTTTGCGGAGATAAATCTCAACGCTGACCCAGCTGGGACTCGAACCTGGGAACTACAGATTACGAGCCTGGCGCGCTACCTACTGAGCCAGCCCCGCCCCATTGTGTGTTTTGAGAGTGAAGATCAATACGAAGATTGAATGAGATCTGTCTTTATTGATTAAAGATCTGAGATCTTAACCCTTCAGTGTTCATTATGAATGTTATTCCAGATCAAGGATTGAAAAGGTGACACGTCTAAAAAAATACATATATGTATATATAGAGCAGTTGTTCAATAACTAATTAGCAAGAAATCTGAAGCTGTTCAAAATTCATCAGATGGATGGTTTTAACGGGAGTCTACCATCTGTCTCCTACAGCCGTTCAGTGCGTCCCCTTCCCCCAACCCTCTCTGAGTCCTTGGGGGTCTTTGTGACATGATCATTTAGCCATTGTGTGGAAAAATGTGCCGCTCAGAGGTAAAAACAAACCCAAGCAGAAAAAATGCGAATTGTAAAATCTCATCCGTACCTATCCAAACCAAAAGCTTTTTTTAACATCTCTAAAATGAAAGGAAAAAGTTGAATGTCTATAGACGAATGGATAGATATAATAAAATGAAAAAAATATTTCATTTTCAAAAGGAGCTAAAAACAGATGTATGATATATCCTGTACGCTACAAAAAGGGGCGGGGGTGGCTCAGTCGGTAGCGCGCCAGGCTCATAATCTGTAGTTCCCAGGTTCGAGTCCCAGCTGGGTCAGCGTTGAGATTTATCTCCGCAAAATATCCCCGCCCTGCCCACGGTCAGTAGGGGACACCGATGGGCTTGGAAAGGCCGCCGTCCGTCGGATGGGACGTTAAGCCGTGGCCCCGTGTGCGGGAGAATTTTACCCTCTGCACGATAAAGAACACGCTGGATGGCCTTGACGGGAGGCTACCATCTGTCTCCCAACAGTTGTTCCAGTGGGTCCCCTCCCCCAACCTTCTCTGAGCCTTCGGGGTCCATGTGACCTGGCCATCTAGCCCATGGTGTGCAAAAAAGTGCCGCTCAGAGGTAAAACAACCCAACAACGCTACAAAAATGGAAGTGAAGTCTATGGTTCTTACAATTAATTAAATACCGCGAATCTGTCTAGAAGTATTTTGTTCTCAGTTAAACCTCAGATGTATTTGGAATTTTTCTCATCAAACGAGTCTCACTGAACAATTCTTGTTCTTTTCGATTCTTGTGTTTTCTGTTTAGGAGGGCCAATGTCCCTACACTCTCAGACAGAAAGATCCTGCTGGTCGTGCCTCAGTGAGTTTTTCTTTGGAGGAAGAGCAATGTCAATACTTCGACGATCCCTCTTTTATTTGTCTTTCCGTTGCTGCGCAGGATTATTTTCCTGGCTTCGTCTTGAACTTAAATGCAAGAGACGCCCTTGGTCAGTTCCTTGTAATTTTCTTTCAATTTTTGCGATCTCTAAGAGCCAAATGTTTACTACTATCACATCCAACATAATGGAGTTTGCTAAGGTGCAGTTTTATCCTGTTTACTGAATAGTTAGTGTGCTTGGTAGCTGATTAAAGGGACCTGGGTTGGAGCCCTGGTAAGGCTTGGGTTGTTTTACCTCTGAGTGGCACTTTTTTGCACAACATGGGCTGAATGGCCAGGTCACATGGACCCCGAAGGCTCAGAGAAGGTTGGGGAAGGGGACCCACTGGAACAGCTGTTGGGAGACAGATGGTAGCCTCCCGTCAAGGCCATCCAGCGTGTTCTTTAACGTGCACAGGGTATGGCTCTCGCGCACACGGGGCCACGGTTTAACGTCCCATCCGACGGACGGCGGCCTTTCCAAGCCCATCTGTGTCCCCTACTGACCGTGGGCAGGGCGGGGATTTTTGCGGAGATAAATCTCAACGCTGACCCAGCTGGGACTCGAACCTGGGAACTACAGATTACGAGCCTGGCGCGCTACCGACTGAGCCACCCCCGCCCCCGCCTTGGTAAGGAATGAATGTTTCTTTATTTGTTTTGTCTTTCTACTGAAGTCTCGACTTCCTCACAGATCTTCTTTCTAGTGCATGATACTAAAAGGCTGGCTCAGTCGGTAGCGTGCCAGGCTCGTAATCTACAGTTCCCAGGTTCGAGTCCCAGCTGGGTCACCGTTGTGTTTTATCTCCGCAAAACTCTCCGCCCTGCTTTCGGTCAGTAAGGGACACCAATGGATTTAATAAGGACAGACTGGATTTCCTTCGCAGTATAATATTTCTCCCTTTGTTTTAAAAGTATTTAAAAGATTTGTAAAAAATAGGTGAAATATTCACAAGTTTAAAATATTTTGCCTCCAGTACTCTTACTAGTATTTTTAAAGCAGGGGAGAAAAGAGCCCCCCCCCCTCAAAAATGCAACCCTGATTTGAACTTTAGAGTTTTTTGGGCCTCTTATCCTAAGCGTTGTCACAGCTTAGGGCCTCAGAAGGTGAAAAATTTTAACCTTTGTGCGGCACTTTTTTTGCACACAATGGGCTAAACGGCCAGGCCACAAGGACCCTGAAGGCTCAGAGAAGGTTGGGGGAGGGGATCTTCTGGAACAGTTGTGGGAAATAGATAATCACCTCCCCTCAGTATCTCCTACTGACCGTGGGCAGGGTGAGGAGTTTTGCGGAGAAAAATCTCAACGCTGGCCCAGCTTGGGAGTCGAACCTGCCTGAGAACTGCAGATTATAAGCCTGGCGCGCCGCCTGTCATCTTATATTAAATCTCAAACTTGTCTACCTGCTTTAAAATCCAAAACAGTTGTCTTTCTACAATTTAATTTTAGCCTCATATTTTATGCCCGATACTAAAAGTAGATTAAAAAATAACTATAAAATCTCATTCCATATAGAATATCATTTTAATATTTCCTGTTCGGTAGAATATTTTAGTAATCGGGATGGCGTACATTGAAGGTCATAGAATCAGTCAATATTTTAGGGGAAAAAATCCATTAGATTCTCGGAAGTCTGTTTTTTTTTTGCAGCCTGAATATTTTATGTTTCGAGTTTCTTTTTATTCTTTTTTTTTTCCCTATCATTTTTCCGTTTGCCACTTCCTCGTATCAAAACAAACATTCTCAGAAAAGAAGAAATCTCACAAAACAGAAGAAGTGGAATTTTTTTTTGTCGTGTCGGACTTTTTCGTGAGAGTTTTCATACTGTTCTCTCTGACCTTTCAGCCACCATCAGCGACTTTGTGCCAGTCACTGTTATCCACTGTTTATCCTGTTTTTTTTATCTCTCGTTCCGTATTTCTTCGTCTCCCTTAACTCCTGCTGTGGTTTTCGAGTCAGGAAACTTGGTTGAATTTCTGAAAAGGTCACTTCAATCGAACAAGGTTGTTTGCAATGTGGTCTTCATACAGAAATCCTCAATGGCAGCCTATTGGAAACGAGTGAAGAGCACACAACGGTATATAAGATGAAAGTTGTTTACAGCTTTCGATTTTCTTCAGCAGTAGACAAAATAAAACTACAAATGTGACGTGTAGTAAACATACTATAGTCCCCAAAAAAACGGAAAAAAATTGCATTTCGTAAAATATTAATGACTACATTGTTCGAAAAATTTTGTTTTGTGCTTCCATAATTTGCACCGAAAAATCTTATTTGGTTGTTTGTTTATATCGTTTTTAATCTTTTACTTGCAGAAACATTGGCTGTTGTTATTGACTGAGTGAATAGAAGAAGGATTCTTGATTCTTCTAAACTATTCAGAAAGCTTTTTGTATATCGATGGGTTTATTTGCTTTTTACGCAAGAAATCTCGTCAATTTGCACCTTACGAGATTTTATTATCCAAATATAAATATTTTTAATATCCAAAATTACCTGTATCTTGTCTTTAATGTAACCCCTGCATGGAATAAATTATTATTATTTTCATTGGTACAAGGATCTCTGCGAAAATTTATGTCTCACGGTCAAAGAGGAACTGGATTCTTACATAGAACTATGACTGAAGTTAAAAGACAAACCAGATTCTTATATAAAATTATGAATGAAGTTAAAAAATAAACCAGATTCTTATATCTTACTGAAAATCGAAGATGAACTATATTTTTAAATAAAAGTAGAATTTGAATTCGAAGATCAATCAGATTCTTATACAGAAATTTGACTAAAGTTCAATATAGACTAAATTCTTATTAAAAAATATGACTGAAATTTCGAATACGGACCATTTTCTTATATAAAGTTATGACTGAAACTTCAAGAGGACCAGATTCTTATGCAAAAGTATGACTGAAGTTCAAAGATTACTGGATTCTTATATAAAAGCATGATTGAATTATTTAAATTGAAGTTTAAAGATGTATTGGATTCTTATATAAGAATAGGACTGACGTTCAAATATCAGATAGAATCTTTACACACAAAAATGACTAATGTTCAAAGACGAAAGATTATTATATAAAATACAAGTTTAAAGATGAACTAAATTCTTATATAAAACTACGAGCAGGTTAAAGATGAACTGTATTCTTATATTAATTTATGACTGAAAGTTCACAGATGGATTAGATTCTTATATAAAAGTTTATAGGAGTTTAAAGATGAATTAGTTTCTTATATAAAAGTATAATGGACGTTTAAAGATGAATTAGATTCTTATATAAAAGTATAATGGACGTTTAAAGACAAATTAAATTCTTATGTAAAAGTATCATTGATGTTTGCAGATGAATTAGACTCATAAAAGTATGATGATGTTCAAAGACGAACTAGATTCTTATATAATGTACAACCAGTTTAAAGTTGAATTAGATTCTTATATAAAAGTGTAATGGACGTTTAAAGATAAATCAGATTTTTATATAAAAGTATAATGTACGTTTAAAGTTGAATTAGATTCTTATATAAAAGTATAATGGACGTTTAAAGATGAATTAGATTCTTATATAAAAGTATAATGGACGTTTAAAGATGAATTAGATTCTTATATAAAAGTATAATGGACGTTTAAAGATGAATTAGATTCTTATATAAAAGTATAATGGACGTTTAAAGATGAATTAGATTTTTATATAAAAGTATAATGGACGTTTAAAGATGAATTAGATTCTTATATAAAAGTATAATGGACGTTTAAAGATGAATTAGATTTTTATATAAAAGTATAATGGACGTTTAAAAATGAATTAGATTCTTATATAAAAGTATAATGGACGTTTAAAGATGAATTAGATTCTTATATAAAAGTATAATGGACGTTTAAAGATTAATTAGATTCTTATATAAAAATATAATGGACGTTCAAAGACAAATTAGATTCTTATGTAAAAATATCATTGATGTTTGCAAATGAATTAGACTCATAAAAAATATGATGATGTTCAAGGACGAACTAGATTCATATATAAAATTATGACTAAAGATTAACGATAAACTAGATATGTATATAAAAGTATGACTAAACTTAAAAGATGAAATAGATTCTTATATAAAATTGATTAAATTTTAACGAACTATATTTTTATATAAAAGTAAGACTAAATTTAAAAAATAACTAGATTCTCATATAAAAGCATGACTAAACTTCAGGAATGTACTAAATTATTATATAAAAGTATGAGTAAAGTTTAAAGATGAACTAGATTCTTATACAAAAATATGACTAAGGTTAAAGGTGAATTAGATTCTTATATAAATATGTGACTGAAGCTTAAAGGTGAACTAGATTTTTATATAAATATATGACTGATGCTTAAAGATGAACTATATTCTTTACACAAAAATATCTCTCAATTGCAAAGAGGAATTAGTCCTTTATATTCAAAAGTTCATCTCAAGTTCAAGAAAAGTTTCACGAATTCTTCTTCAGAAATGAACTACCTAATATCACCAAAGTATTAATATTGGTAAACTCCGACACTGATTTTACTATTAAGATGAAACTTCGGTAAATTCCAGAGAATAACTAACTACTAAGTAAAATTAATAAAACGTGAATTGGTTCTGACTTATTTGGCATAAAAAAAAAGATACCGCAGAATGATTTCGTTTTCATCTTCTTATTGGATCAAAACAAAGTTTTTCATTTCACATCTGGGGAAGAAACATTTTTTTTTTTTTGGGGGGGGGGGGATTTTCGTTAGCAGTAGTGTGTATACGAAACCGAAGAACTGGAGAGTGGTTCCATTAAGGAAGTAAGGAAAACTCTTGGAACAGCATTGGTTGGGTGGATTCTCACTAAGAATCATCGATTTTGTACTACAATGGGCATATATGGAAGTCGTCTGCTTATGCTAGCTGCTTAATCTTTGGGTAAATTCAGTTGGGTTGGGTTGTTTTACCTCTGAGCGGCACTTTTTTGCACACCATGGGCTAAATGTCCAGGTCACATGGACCCCGAAGGCTCAGAGAAGGTTGGGGGAGGGGACCCACTGGAACAGCTGTTGGGAGACAGATGGTAGCCTCCCGTCAAGATTATCCAGTGTGTTCTTTAACGTGCACAGGGTATGACTCTCCCGCACACGGAACCACGGCTTAACGTCCCATCCGACGGACGGCGGCCTTTCCAAGCCCATCGGTGTCCCCTACTGACCGTGGGCAGGGCGGGGAATTTTGCGGAGATAAATCTCAACGCTGACCCAGCTGGGACTCGAACCTGAGAACTACAGATTACGAGCCTGGCGCGCTACCGACTGAGCCACCCCCGCCCCAGGTAAATTCAGTCTACAGAATTCCTAACGTGTAGCAGTCAATGTAATAAGATATGAAGAAATTGTAAATGCACTTGACTTACAAATTGACTTACAAGTAACCATAGTGACGATACCGTAGGCATTATATGTGTTAGAGCAGTGGTTCCCAAAGTGTAATCCATGGCCCGTTACCGGTGTATCTCTGAACGGTACTTTTTGTGCATGGAATGGGATAAATGGCCAGGTCACAAGGACACAGAGGACATAGAGAAGGTTTGGGAAGGGGATATACTGGATAGGAGACAGATGGAAACTTCCTGTCAAGGCAATCCAAAGTGGGTGAGCACTCAACTAGCCCAGTCTTTAAAAGGCCATTGGTGGCCCATTTCTCATTGAAGACAGAACAGGAGTTAGCGAAAATAATTCTCGCAACTCAACTTCCAATGATTCTTTTCTTGCAAATTAAGTAACTTTTCTACGAAATAAAATATATACTTATCGACGTCCTGTATTCTCACACCTGGAAACGGTTGATTTCACTATGAGTGGCAATTCGTTGTTTATTTTTTTAGAATGGCTGTCTTCTTTCAGCGTCGTAAATTGATTCTGTTGCGAAAAGAATTCAGAATCGATTGTTCACCGGACGTCTGATGCTTTGAGGTGAAATAGGCAATAAAAAAAAAATTCCGATCCTGCGAAGGCAAGATATGAAAAAAACCGAATAAATCTGAGGTCCGTAATCTGTGTAGATGTTGCCAAGCAACTATCTGCTCAGCGCACCTTGCATCATCTTCTTCCATCATTTCTCTCTCTCTCTGTGTAGAGAAATGAAACTCTGAGGTAAGATTTCTCTTCTCTTCCTCTTCCTTCATGGATCGTTTTTTCCTGATTGTAATCTGGAAGAAAAGTGTAGTGAGATTTTTGTGTAGGTTTCAGCGAAACCTTAGTAATGACAGCGATGCCTGTTGAAATCAATAACACTGTAGCTTGGTATAAAAGTAATAAGAAAGAGGCCCGTGGAAAAGAAATAATAGCGAGTCCTGTTTTAAAAAGTAATAATAAAGAGGCCCGTGGAAAAGAAATAATAGCGAGTCCTGTTTTAAAAAGTAATAATAAAGAGGCCCGTGGAAAAGAAATAATAGCGAGTCCTGTTTTAAAAAGTAATAATAAAGAGGCCCGTGGAAAAGAAATAATAGCGAGTCCTGTTTTAAAAAGGAATAATAACGAGGATTGTTCAAAAAAATAGTAGCAGCGAGTTTTGTACAAAAAAAATGTCATAATAGTTAGGTTTGTTTAAAAAGAATAACAGCATGAAATATTTTAATAATAATAATAATAATAATAAAAGGGAGTTTTGCTTAAAAAGTAATAATCGCGAGACTTGTTTAAATAATAATAGTGCGTCATGTTTGATAAAGGATAATAGCGAGGATTATTAAAAAATAATTACTACACGTGTTTAAAAAAAAACACGGTTGGTTAATTAAAATTAATAATAATAACTAGGCCTATTAAAAAGAAGATAAATAGAAATAATAATCGCGAGAACTGTTTAAAAAATTATAACAGCGAGTCCTGTTTAAAAAACATTGACAAAACTTATTTAAAAGATATTGATGGCTAGCTCTGTTTAAAAAAATGACAGCGACGCCTGTTTAAAATATCAAAACATGGACAAATAAAAGGTAATAATAGCGAGTCCTGTTAAAAGTAACTAGTAAAACCCAGGTCAACTAGAAATAGATGAAAAAATTTTGTTTAGTCGTGAGTGGAATTCAAACCCATGTCTACCACTAATATGCTAGCAGGGCCGAATCTGCTAGCATATTAGGAGGGAGGAGCCAGGGGTGGGGGGCATGGTGCCCTCCCTTTCAGAATGCTAATAATGGTAAAAGGGGGGAAAATATTATTAAACTTTTTAATATTTCATGAACTTTTCAAGAATTTTTTTAAAGATCTGTAAAACAGAGGGTTGGTTGGCGCTTTACCTCTAAGCGGCACTTTTTTGACACAATGGGTTAAATGGCCAGGTCACAAGGACCCCGAAGGTTCAGAGAAAGTAGGGGGAGGGGACCCACTGGAACGGCTGTTGGGAGACAGATGGTAGCCTCCCGTCAAGACCATTCCGCGTGTTCTTTAACGTGCATAAGGTATGACTCTCTCGATGTTGATTTTCTTTCCAAGCTCATCGGTGTTCCCTTTCTCACAGAGATCGGAGGAAGGGTTAGTTTTGAGAGAAGTGTTTTAGTAAAGGACTCTGAAGTTGTTGTTGGGGCGGGGGTGGCTCAGTCGGTAGCGCGCCAGGCTCGTAATCTGTAGTTCCCAGGTTCGAGTCCCAGCTGGGTCAGCGATGAGATTTATCTCCGCAAAATTCCCCGCCCTGCCCACGGTCAGTAGGGGACACCGATGGTCTTGGAAAGGCCGTCGTCCGTCGGATGGGACGTTAAGCCGTGGCCCCGTGTGCGGGAGAGCCATATCCTGTGCACGTTAAAGAACACGCTGGATGGCCTTGACGGGAGTCTACCACTGTCTCCCAACAGCTGTTCCAGTGGATCCCCTCCCCCAATCCTTCTCTGAGCCTTCGGGGTCCATGTGACCTGGCCATTTAGCCCATGGTGTGCAAAAAAGTGCCGCTCAGAGGTAAAACAACCCAACAACCCAATCCAACCCAGGCGGGAGTCGAGCCTGCGAACTACAGATTACGATCCTGAAGCGCTACCGACTGAGCCACTACCACCCCTGGTGCGATTTGAGACTTAATAATATGACTTAGAGTAGCAAGCTTCCAACAGCATACCGAACGTGTATGCGACACTCGTTCACGTGACGTCACTGGTGGCGGAAGTTTTCGGCTCCGTAATCCAGCAGGTTCTTGATCGATCGGTCCCAAATTTGGCGTGATAGTTCCACTTGCATCTTGCTGTGTTGTCTTTAGAAATCGAGTTCCTATTTGGGTGGATCGGGATTGAACCAGTCTCAAGTGGCGTTGGGTCGTCTAAATTATGAATGGAACAGTACAGTTTCTCAAAAAAATATCCGAACACTATTTAAGGGACCCGAATTCGGGTCCCGAACTAAGGCATGGACGTTTGTGTTGTTTTTCTGCTGAGGTACTGCCATCCTCGCTGAGCTTCTACTATGTCATATAAACTGACAGGCTCCTGTCAGACCTCTGTGGCAAGCAGCTGTTTGAGATGGTAATTTATTCTTATTTATAGTTGATTACAGAATTCAGAAAAAAAACATCTGCCAACGATTTTATTTAGAAATTAGTGATCTGGCAACCTTCGTGTACGTACACGAAGGTTGCCAGATCACTAATTTCTAAAAAGATCGTTGCCAGATATTTTTTCTGAATTCTGTAATCAACCATAGTGTTCGGATATTTTTTAATATATATAATGCGTATGAATATATAATGCAATGAATATGGAGCGTGTGCAGTTACCGTTCACAGCAAACTGGAGCGGTTGCGGTTAATGTTCACAGCACATTGGATCGTGTGAGCTCACAAAGACCTGGATCGTGTGAGCTCACTCACGGAAATATTGAGCGTGTGCAGTTACCGTTCACAGCAAACCGGAGCGTGTGCAGTAACTGCACACGCTCCAGTTTGCTGTGAACGGTAACTGGAGCGTGTACAGTTGCTGTACACGCTCCAGATATTTTTCCTGAATTCTGTAATCACGTGACACGAACGTTGCCAGATCATTAATTTCTAAAAAGATCGTTGCCAGATATTTTTTCTGAATTCTCTAATCAACCATAGTGTTCGGATATTTTTTTGAGAGATTGTACGCTATCGATGAGCAAAGTTATTAATAGACAGATGTTTCGCGGCCAATTTTTTGTGGAGGGGCGAAATTTTCTGGGTTCGAAAACCTTACAGTTACGGTGAGATGAAGCTGTTGACGAAGTTTGGTGGCCTTAGCTCTCATCAACGAGGAAGAATTGTTGAGCAAACAAACAGACAGAGAGACAAACTCAATAATATATAGATCTAAAAATAATTTGCTGAAAAAAATTTCGTTTCGTCTTGAGTACATATGTTTTTCATTTTCATTTTTTTTATTTCAATTTTCGTCAAAGATTTTTATTTGGGATCAAATAACAATAATATCGTGTTTCATAAACTGTTAGATGAGCCAAATTAATTCGGGATGAAAAGGTTAAGGATATTTAATACAGGTCAAATAAGAATATTCTCTCTCTTAACAATCTTAATTGAATATTTTTGAGTGAAATTTCATGATTCTCCTTAACTGTAAACCTACGAATTCAGTAACATTGGGGGCGGTGGTGGCTCAGTCGGTAGCGCGCCAGGCTCGTAATCTGTAGTTCTCAGGTTCGAGTCCCAGCTGGGTCAGCGTTGAGATTTATCTCCGCAAAATTCCCCGCCCTGCCCACGGTCAGTAGCGGACACCGATGGGCTTGGAAAGGCCGCCGTCCGTAGGATGGGACGTTAAGCCGTGGCCCCGTGTGCAGGAGAGCCATACCCTGTGCACGTTAAAGAACACGCTGGATGGCCTTGACGGGAGGCTACCATCTGTCTCCCAAAAGCTGTTCCAGTGGGTCCCCTCCCCCAACCTTCTCTGAGCCTTCGGGGTCCATGTGACCTGGGGGCGGGGGTGGCTCAGTCGGTAGTGCGCCAGGCTCGTAATCTGTAGTTCCCAGGTTCGAGTCCCAGGTGGGTCAGCGTTGAGATTTATCTCCGCAAAATTTCCCGCCCTGCCCACTGTCAGTAGGGGACACCGATGGGCTTGGAAAGGCCGCCGTCCGTCGGATGGGACGTTAAGCCGTGGCCCCGAATGCGGGAGAGCCATACCCTGTGCACGTTAAAGAACACTCTGGATGGCCTTGACGGGAGGCTACCATCTGTCTCCCAACAGCTGTTCCAGTGGGTCCCCTCCCCCAACCTTCTCTGAGCCTTCGGGGTCCATGTGACCTGGCCATTTAGCCCATGGTATGCAAAAAAGTGGCCGCTCAGAGGTAAAACAACGCAACCGAATTCAGTAACATTAATTACAACTTATTAATCCTTAGGAAATTTATTGACGCTATTATTACAGAGAAACTACAGAGAAAGTTTCGTAGTTTCCCACTATACGACCCTTAGATTCAAAAAGAACCTTCCTTGACTAGTGCCCGTAATAACCAGACTGCCCGAACCTCAGCTATAAACGTCAGCAACGGCCTCCGTATTCTTCTACTGAATACTTTACGTGTCTATTGTCTAGACAGCAGCACACCAGTGAAGGCTGTAGTTTCTAAATGGCCAGAGACGGAGAAAGATTCAGAGTCCCATCACCGCTCTTCTGGGGAAGTAGTTCACATAAACAAAGTTTATAGTCCCCTAGCGTTCTGGGTCTCTTTCTTGTTGCATTCGTGTTGCCGCAAGAAACAATAGTCCTTGCAGCACTTCTTGCATCATTCTACGGAGCTGAAAGGTTTCTATAAAATTTCTTATAGAAAAAAAGGGAGATCGAGAGAAATACTAGAAGAAGCGAACAGGGTGAGAGCAATACACTCAGATTGATGGAAAGTCCATCGTCACTTCAACGTCTTTCTGTTGCAGCGTTCCAATTTATTCAATAAGGCAGAGGAATCGTAAAAAAAAAGAGATTTTTTTTTGTTGAGCCATTTGCAACATAATCTGGGAGATTTATACAGAATACAATCAGGATAAATCATTGTTGATGATATCTCTGAGAAGAATGAGGTTCCAAAATGCATCTGTGGCTAGATTAAGATTTCGGTTTCGGACCAGTTTATTAGGATTTGGCACTGTACTTTGGCAGCTGAGAAAGATGGACATTAAGTAAGGACTTTATCAAGGGTTGGGTTGTTTGTTTTACCTCTCAGCAGCACATTTTTTGCACACAATGGGCTAAATTTTCAGATTACAAGGACCCGAGGGTTCAGAGATGGTTGGAGGAGGGGACCCACTGGGTTGGGTTGGGTTGTTTTACCTCTGAGCGGCACTTTTTTGCACACCATGGGCTAAATGGCCAGGTCACATGGACCCCGAAGGCTCAGAGAAGGTTGGGGAAGGGGACCCACTGGAACAGCTGTTGGGAGACAGATGGTAGCCTCCCGTCAAGGCCATCCAGCGTGTTCTTTAACGTGCACAGGGTATGGCTCTCTCCCGCACACGGAGCCACGGCTTAACGTCCCATCCGACGGACGGCGGCCTTTCCAAGCCCATCGGTGTCCCTTAATGACCGTGGGCAGGGCGGGGAATTTTGTGGAGATAAATCTCAATGCTTACCCAGCTGGGACTCGAACCTGGGAAGTACAGATTACGAGCCTGGCGCGCTACCGACTGAGCCATCCGCCCCATTTTGCCGAAAGAAAACAGCCTTTTTAACATGCATGTACCCCAAGGCAAATGACGTAATTAAGTTTCAGCAATGAAGATTACCATACGATTAATTATCTTAGCAGTTTCTTTTTCCTCATGAATAATTAAAGGAGAAAATAAAGAACAAGCCCCGACAACCCCAAGCAATTAAGTTATTTCGGTTTCATAAATGCTTAGTACGGAAATGACAGCACGCAGCTTTCAGTGCTATGTGCCTCATAGCTGGCAGTGGAGATAACTGTCACTACCCCAGACGAAATCAGCAACATAATGCTTTTTCAACCTCCATCTTACGGAACACGTGCCTGCAAACTCGGGCAATAATTACGGTGCGCGATTGCCCGTGACGTCAGAAGTACAGCGGTGGGATGTTGCCGTTAATGGACAGGGTAATGCCGAGTTGCCAGGAAACACTGGGGATGATAATGTCAGTGTCATTACTACCGTTGGTAGTTATCTGACAAGGAAGCCAGCCTCTCTCTATCCGTTATCTTCCCAAATTCACCTCATCCTTTCCGCGGCAACAATCAACTCCAGCGCTCCATTGGCGTACGCGGAAAACTTACAGCGACTAGACAGAAGGAATATGACATTGGAAATGACGTCAGATGTAAGGATGGAGCTTGAGATAATGTTCGTCGCATTTGTTGTAGAGAGTAAACATTAGTAAGTCATTGCTTTTATAAGGTTTTCGAGGAGGCAACGGGTTGGTTTTTTTTTTATCTGAGCGGCACCTTTTTGGGCATAATAATTTAAATGGCCATGTCACAAGGGCTCAGAGAAGTTTGGAGGTAGGTACCGACTAGACAACTGTTAGAACACGGATGGTAACTTCCCGTTAAGGCCATCCAGCGTGTTGTTTAACGTGCAGAGGTTATGGCTCTCTCGCATATGGGGCCACGGCTTAACATTCTATCCGACGGATGACGGCCTTTCCAAACCCACCGGTGTCTCTTATTGACCGAGGGCACGGCGAGGAGTATTGCCGAGATGAAACTCAACTCTGGCCCAGGTGGGGCTTGAACTTGGGAATTACAGATTACGAGCGTGGCGCACTACCGGCTGAACCATCCCGACCCTAAATTGTCTTGATCCAGGTGGAATTGGAATTCACGACCGAGGCGGCCATGAGACAGGAAGACATCTTGACGTGTAGACCAGCACTGACTAGTTGAAAGCAACCCAATAAACGAATGGCCAGATCACAAAGATCCCTATGACTCAGCGCTGGATAGGGGAAATAGTTGGTTGGGTTGTTTTACCTCTGAGCGGCACTTTTTTTGCACACCATGGGCTAAATGGCTAGGTCACAAGGACCCCGAAGGATCAGAGAAGGTTGGGGGAGGGGATCCACTGGAACAGCTGTTGGTAGACAGATGGTAGCCTCCCGTCAAGGCCATCCAGCGTGTTCTTTAACGTGCACAGGGTATGGCTCTCCCGCACACGGGCCACGGCTTAACGTCCCATCCGACGGACGGCGGCCTTTCCAAGCCCATCGGTGTCCCCTATTGACCGTGGGCAGGGCGAGGAATTTTTTCGGAGATAAATCTCAACGCTGACCCAGCTGGGACTCGAACCTGGGAACTACAGATTACGAGCCTGGCGAGCTACCGACTGAGCCCCCCCCCCCCTCCACCCCCGAGAGTTCTAGTAAACTAAGGAAATGACTAGGAGGCAGGCGATGGTGGTAGAATACTTCTGGAGTGGTCCAAACATGAAAGAACGCAGGTTGCATAATTATATAATATTGTAAGTGATCCTGTGACAATTAAACAGTGTGTTCCTCAGGGATCGATTTTCTGTCCAATATTAATCCAATAATAGCTACAAAGCTAGCTAACTACTGTTCAACGAAATCTCGTATGTTGTGTTTAATTTCAACCACGGCCGAATATTGGGGGGGATTTTAGAATGCTAGTAGCAAGAACGGAGGCGGATAAAAATACTAAACACACATATATATATTACCCATATTTTTCAAGAAATTTGTTAAAGACCACTAAAATGAAGGAGAAAAAATTGCACAGAAACGACACTATGTCTCATTACGATTCCATCTTGCCCCCTAAATTCATTCGGATCACTTGATGCTATTTTGATTTACAATTCTGTGGTGATTAATTTACATTTGCTGATGACATTGTGTAACTCTATATGGCAGACGAAGATGATGAAATGTACATAAATGATCGATGTTGCATCAATGGCTATTACAAAATAAATTAGTAAGGAATTTGGATTAAAAAAATATGTAAATTTCTCACTTTCTACAAAACATAATGATCAATATATAATCAGATATCATTCTTTAAGCCAGTGGTTCTCAACCTTTTGTGCTTCACCAGTTACATACATATGGAAATGTGTATGTAGCTGGCGTACCCCTAGTATAGACAGATAAAACTATAGTTATAATATAACAATGGGAATAAAACTTTGTTACTAGATCTAGCGACTTTTGAGCTCTCACGGCGTACCCCAAAAACTTTTACCGGTACCCCATGTTGAGAACCCCTATTTTAGGGGATAAAATGCAGTTGTCACATAATTGAATAATAGGGAAACATAACACATCTTGGTGTGTATATAGACAGGAATTTAAATTAGAGTAGGTATGTAGAATATGCAGCCAACAAATTAATATGTGTCAAAAACATGTTTCAAATTTTAAGAGACAATCTGAATTTAAAAACTATGCAATTATTTTATTTCTCTTGTGTACAATCATATATACAAGATGTTCTTCCTGTGTCTGGGTTGGGTTGTTTTACCTCTGAGCGGCACTCTTTTGCACACCATGGGCTAAATGGCCAGGTCACATGAACCCCGAAGGCTCAGAGAAGGTTGGGGGAGGGGACCCACTAGAACAGCTGTTGGTAGACAGTCAAGCCCTCCCGTCAAGGCCATCCAGCGTGTTCTTTAACGTGCACAGGTTATGGCTCTCCCGCACACTGAGCCACGGCTTAACGTCCCATCCGACGGACGGCGGCCTTTCCAAGCCCATCTGTGTCCCCTACTGACCGTGGGCAGGGCGGGGAATTTTGCGGAGATAAATCTCAACGCTGACCCAACTGGGACTCGAACCTGGGAACTACAGATTACGAGCCTGGCGCGCTACCGACTGAGCCACCCCCGCCCCTAATCCTGTGTCTGGAGAAGAAAATTAAACAGCAATGAATAGATTGAATATACAGCAAAAGTTTATATTGTTACGACAGAAGAAATCTGGCAACCGAAAGCAAAAAGTTTCAGCCAACGAATAAGAACGTTGGGAGAATTTGGAGAAGAAGAGTGGAGCGTTAACGGTCGTTGTGTTGTAACGGTCGAAGAGTTCGAAAATGGACGGTGAGCTGTTCTGAGACAGTGCGCGTTAAGTATCAAGAAGTAACTTGATGTGTTGTGTATACGCGGAAGTATAAAAGTGGGAACTTTTATGGCTAACTTCGAATGTCTACACGGACTGTCTTTTTGTTCGGCTAGTGTGTGAAAAGTTATTAGCACAGGACGAGAATT
The DNA here is from genome assembly GCA_038380435.1 of Ryuthela nishihirai. NCBI lineage: Eukaryota > Metazoa > Arthropoda > Arachnida > Araneae > Heptathelidae > Ryuthela > Ryuthela nishihirai. The sequence goes on along the minus strand of JAWZYU010000020.1, from coordinate 33,548,540 downwards.
GGTTTACGAGTGAAGATCTTCGGGTGACCTGGTAAATCAAGTAAAAGGTAGTATTTAGTAAAATACACAGAGCTGATGTTGTGTGCTCTACGTGAAGATTGATGACTTGTGCATGTTAATAGTTGATTTGTTAATAAGATACTTCATCCATATTTCCTTTGTAACAATTTACCTTGTATTGAATTTGGTTTTGAAATATAGCTTTTAATACTCACGCTCAGTGGCTATCCATTTTTGTGATCCGCAACAATATTAAGACTCATATTAATGAAAAAAAAAAAAGATTAACATCTCTATTTACGGATTTGCATTTTTCACCATTAGCCAAACTGTATATTTTTAGTTTTATTTTTGTGTGTCAGTTTATTAATGAATTTAATTTTAGTACCCCGTGTTATTGGATTAGGAAGAATTATAATAAATGAATTGTATCCAGAATTTACAAAACAAAATTTAAACAATGCATAACGGGCCAATGTTATATAATCAATTGAGTTCTGGAAGTATAACTGTGTTGAAAGAGAACATTTTACATTAGTTGAATGAATTAAATGATTTTTTCTTTCTTTTTTAATTAAGACATGTTGTGATTTATAGTTTCTATGTTGCTTTTCATTTTTTATATCCGCAAAAAGTATTCTTAGACGGATAAAGTACAGTCGCTCAAAGAAATATCCGAACACTATGGTTGATTACAGAATTTAGGAAAAATATCTGGCAACAATTTTTTTAGAAATTAGTGATCTGGCAGCCTTCGTGCCACGTGACACGAACGTTGCCAGATCACTAGTTTCTAAAAAAATCGTTGCCAGATATTTTTTCTGAATTCTGTAATCAACCGTGTTTGTGTCAATAAAGATCATCATCATCATATAGTAGTAGTAATCTATCAATGGCAAAATAAATAAGTCTACCCCCGGTATAAAAATTAAAAAATAAAGTTCCTCCACTGAATTTCCTAAAAAACATTTTGCTCCTAGAGAAATCTTACAAAAAAATAGTTACGCTTTACAGATTTTGAAAAAAAGGTTGTCCACCCTAAAGACTTTAATGAAAGATATTTCTCTTTATAGGATTTAAGTAAAAAAAATTCCCTTGAGGTACTGAATTTAGAAAAAAAAATATTGCCTTGAGGTACTGAATTTAGAAAAAAAAATTGCCTTGAGGTACTGAATTTAGAAAAAAAATTGCCTTGAGGTACTGAATTTAGAAAAAAATTGCCTTGAGGTACTGAATTTAGGAAAAAAATTGCCTTGAGGTACTGAATTTAGAAAAAAAATTGCCTTGAGGTACTGAATTTAGAAAAAAAAATTGCCTTGAGGTACTAAATTTAGAAAAAAAATTGCTTTCAGGTACTGAATTTAGAAAAAAAAATTGCTTTGAGGTACTGAATTTAGAAAAAAAAAATTACCACAATAGAATTCAGTGGCGGGAAAAAAATGGTCTCGGTCTACAAAATTTCGAAAGACACGTTGACTTTCACTAAATTTAGAAATTATTGCTCTTTACAAAATTTAATGAAATGTTATCGTGATTATGGAGTCAAGCAGAGAAATTTTACTCTTCTGTAGAATCGAAGGCAATAGAGTCCATCCATATATAATTTGGTAAAATGATGTCCCAGTCGTGGACCACCCATATTTCCGAGTCACGTACTACTGATCATTTGCAAACGGCGTTGCAAATGACCGATAATGTGTGACGTGGTTGCTCCGTGATGAGTCCCTTTTTTTCTTCGGCAGCGAGCAAGGAGCTCTGAGTTTGACGAGCAAAAAGTGACAGTGGCACACTGCGAGATGCAAAGATTAATATTTTTCTCACAGAGCGAAATCGGAATTGCTGATGTGCAAGAGAGGAATGAGAAGAAGGAGGAGATGATTCCGATCTCTGTGGGATGAACTCTGCCGGATTTACTGATGAGGAAAAGAAGGGAAGAGGAGGGGAAAGATTTCCATCTCTTTGAATGCTTCAAGAAGTACGAAGATCTAAGATAGATTCAAGCATAAAACACTAGGAAAGTTAATAAAACTTGTTTTTTAATACAGTTCGCGTCGGCAGATATGTTTTTTTAATTTACATGGCGATGATTTTCAAATGGCTTTCAAGATGCATTTTTTGGTTTACATTTGAACTCATTTATCATTTGTTATTCGAGTGGGAAAGGTGGTTACATTCCCACCATGAAAATTTAGAGAGTGGGCAATACCAAATTTTAAACGAATATTGCAAATTGAGTGGTTAGCGCGCTTGGCTACTGATCTACGGGACCTGGGTTCAAGCCCCGGGTAAGGCATGGATGTTCGTGTTGTTTTTCTGCTGAGGTCCTGCCATCCTCACAGACCTTCTACTCTGGCATATAAACTGACAGGCTCCTGTCAGACCTCTGTGGCAAGCAGCTGCTTGAGGGGTATTTATTTATTTATTTTTTATTTTATGTATTTATGCTATAAATTTGAAATTTGATAGTGGAATGTAAAGATCACCAGGTTTCATTAAAAAAAATAAAGTGATAATTGGAAAACTCCTTTGAAATATGAATTATAATATTTCATTGGTTTGGTACCAATGAAATATTATAATTCATATTTTCTAAAAACTTATGTTAATTTTAATTCATATCGTTAATAGATAACCAAATGTATTAACAGTAACACTTTTCGCAGATATATTCCATTGACAGTAATAATGTACCCACTTTTCGCAGAGGGATATGGTAAATGCAACTTTTCATATTTAAGAAATAAAATACAAATTCTTTTTATGTTGTATAATTACTAATAAAATACTTTTGCATTTTCCCACCATCCGTTAGCTCAAATTAAAACTTTTAAGGAGCAAGTAGGTGAGATAAATACTTCATTCTCATTGAAAACGAGATTCCATATGCGCCAGAGGCGATATGCGTTCTTCTAGGTAGAAGTTATAAATAAAAAAATAAAAATAAAAATAAATACCCCCTCAAGCAGCTGCTTGCAACAGAGGTCTGACAGGAGCCTGTCAGTTTATATGCCAGAGTAGAAGGTCTGAGAGGATGGCAGGACCTCAGCAGAAAAATTATAGAGCTTCAAAATTTGCTTCCACTGACATAACAGGGGCGGGGGTGGCTCAGTCGGTAGCGCGCCAGGCTCGTAATCTGCACTTCCCAGTTCGAGTCCCAGCTGGGTCTGCGTTGAGGGTTATCTCCGCAAAACTCTCTGCATGATCAGTAGGGGACACCGATGGGCTTGGAAAGGCCGCCATCCGTCGGATGGGACGTTAAGCCGTGATCCCGTATGCGGGAGAGCCATACCCTGTGCACGTTAAAGAACACACTGGATGGCATTGACGGGAGGCTACCATCTGTCTCCCAACAACTGTTCCAGTGGGCCCCCTCTCCCAACCTTCTCTGAGCCTTCAGGGTCCTTGTGGCCTGACCATTTAACCCATGGTGTGCAAAAAAAGTGCCGCTCAGAGGTAAAACAACCCAACCCAACTGACATAACATGGAGAGAAGTAGTAATAATTTAATGACCACTCAGTGTATATTGCTACTAAGATTGGCAAATATAATACGATAATATCTGATTTCTGCGTGATCTTGGGTTGGCCACCCTTTGGTTGGAAGTTGTAACGTCACGGTCATGACGTCTATATACATTCTGCCCATCCCGGATTTTTGGACTTCGCACTCCATTGTTGATATTCAAACTCTGCATTCATCTTACATTTGGTTTTTGATATGCTACCTAGAAGACACAGCAGAATCCTAAAAGCTAGCCTTAGCTTGTCCAAGTTTTCTCACAGGAGGATATGACTCTCTTTAGGGTGGATTTAGGGAGGCGAAGGCCATGCACCCCCCACTTTTTTTATGCAGAATGCTAGTAAGAGGCCCGAATCTAGAAAAAAAATCGGGAAAGAGGCCAAGAAACACAGTCCAGCCGGAAAAATGCAAAAGGGGAGTGGGGGGGGGGGGGCAGAGAACATATTTTCGCTGCAGTTTTACAGGTATTTAATTTTTTTTGAAAAATGCATAAAATATAAATAATTTGAATAATTTTTTGCGCCCTTATTATCATTCTGAAGGGGGGAGGAGAACATGACTCCCTTGCTCCCCTATATCCGGCCCTGCTGGTAAGTGTAATAGAAACAAAAAATGATTAAATTTATATATACTTCAGTCATTTTTCAAGAAAAGTTTTAAAAGGCTTCTAAAACGGAGGGGTAAAAATCATACTATAATGGAAATCCAGTTTCTCGGATCTCTAAGTCTCAAGAGAATGGGGGGCGGGGGTGGCTCAGTCGGTAGCGCGCCAGGCTCGTAATCTATAGTTCCCAGGTTCGAGTCCCAGCTGGGTCAGCGTTGAGATTTATCTCCGCAAAATTCCCCGCCCTGCCTACCGTCAGTAGGGGACACCGATGGGCTTGGAAAGGCCGCCGTCCGTCGGATGGGACGTTAAGCCATGGCCCCGTGTGCGGGAGAGACATACCCTGTGCACGTTAAAGAACACGCCGGATGGCCTTGACGGGAGGCTACCATCTGTCTCCCAACAGCTGTTCCAGTGGGTCCCCTCCCCCAACCTTCTCTGAGCTTTCGGGGTCCATGTGACCTGGCCATTTAGCCCATGGTGTGCAAAAAAGTGCCGCTCAGAGGTAAAACAACCCAACCCAACTCAAGAGAATGGAAGGCAAAATAATGGAGTAGAACCTCTAAAACGAAGGTCTCTTTTATTATTTTTCCTTCTCGAATGAATTAATTGCGACCCCCCCCCCCCCCGTCAATTAAATTTCTTCCAGATCCGGACCTGCTTCCCATAGACCGAAGACAGGTTCTTTGACCACCGTTCCAGTTAGCACAAAGGATATTTTTATTGGAACAGTTGTTGGTTCTTTAACGACTCTTCCACTCTAGGAGGGACGGTTCCTATCAATACAAATGGCGCCCAGAAAATTGGACGTTAATGGTATATGGACTGGGATGGAAAATAGAAACCTCTTCACGTTACGCCAATGAGTTATTTTACTTCTGAGCGGCACATGGGCTAAATGATCGGGTCACAACGGTTCGGAAAAAATGGGGAACGGGAAGCAATGGACGGACAGCTGTCAGAAGATGGGTGGTAGCCTGCAATCAAGAAGATGGGTGGTAGCCTCCAATCCATCTGTTCAGCGCGTTCTTCAATTTGGACAAGATATATCTCTATTCTGCACATCAGATTCGGTTGTTTTACCTCCGAGCGGCACTGTTTCTCACACGCTGGGCTAAATGGCTAGGTCACAAGGAACCCTAAGACTTAGAGAAGGTTGGGAAGTGGGGACCCACTGGACAACTGTTAGGAGACAAATATTCACATCAGCACATCAGATTCGGTTGTTTTACCTCCGAGCGGCACTGTTTCTCACACGCTGGGCTAAATGGCTAGGTCACAAGGAACCCTAAGACTTAGAGAAGGTTGGGAAGTGGGGACCCACTGGACAACTGTTAGGAGACAAATAGAAGCCTCCGTCAAGGCTATCCAGCATGTTCTATAACGTGCACAGGTTATGCTCTCCTTGAATGGAACCACGGCTTAACGTCTCATCGGACGGACGACGACCTTTTCAAACCCATCTGTGTCTCTTTTCTCAACGAAGGCAGATGGGGGTTAGCGTAGCTAAATCTCAACGCAGGCACATTTGGGTTGGGTTGTTTTACCTCTGAGCGGCACTTTTTTGCACACCATGGGCCAGGTCACATGGACCTCGAAGGCTCAGAGAAGGTTGGGGGAGGGGACCCACTGGAACAGCTGTTGGGAGGCAGATGGTAGCCTCCCGTCAAGGCCATCCAGCGCGAACCACAGGGTATGGCTCTCCCGCACACGGGGCCACGGCTTAACGTCCCATTTGACGGACGGCGGTCTTTCCAAACCCATCGGTGTCCCCTACTGACCGTGGGCAGGGCGGGGAATTTTGCGGAGATAAATCTCAACGCTGACCCAGCTGGGACTCGAACCTGGGAACTACAGATTACGAACCTGTCGCGCTACCGACTGAGCCACTCCCGCCCCGCACATTTGGGACTCGAACCTGGTAATTGCAGAATATAGGCCTGACGCACTATCGACTGAGCCCCCTTATTTCTTCTGTTTTATAGGTTTCCAACAGTAAAATTATCCCAATAAAGCAGAATAACAGAATAGGAGAAAAGAACCAACAAAATTTAACTCTTTCAAAAATAATTAAATTTTGCGGAACATTAGTGGAAGTTACGAAAAAGCACTACAACCAATAGGGTCGCCAAACAAAGGAATTAGTCAGAATTCTCTTGCTTATTACATTACATTTCCCTAATGACCAGTACCGAAGTTGGTCGAAAACTACCGTCGCTAAAAACTGATTCTCTTCGGTAATGAACCAGAAAAAGAAGAAACCATTTACAAGCTTGGTTGCAGCAGGAATCTATTTTTATGAGCAGACTTCAACTCTTCCTATAATAGCTGCTACCAAACTGCTCATTACCGAATCAATCACCTACAGTGAAAGCTGGATCATCACCCTTTCAGTGTAAAGGAAGACTTTATGGCTAATATTAGTGAGCATAAAGACATTATATTACAAGTCTCGTGTCGTCTCTTCCTGTACAATAGCACTTCCTTATAGTCTCTGTTAAAGTCAGTGTTTTTATAGCACTGCGTAAAGCCTTTTCTCTTAGCACAGCGACACATACAGAGTCTTTATTACAAAGAGTTTGGGTATGGTTATAACCGGTGGCAATTAATAACTGTTATCTAGAAATAGCCAGCGTAGCTTCTTCAGTTAATAGGAAGACATTTTTTTTATTGGGGCAACCGTTAGTTTTAAGTGAGCCTTCCTTTTTATTTCGATCGGTATTTTATAGGGTAGCTTTGTTATGTCCTTTGGGCTCTTTTCTTCCGTGGCTTGGCTTTAAATAAAGTGCCGTGGTTTGTGATAAAAAGAGCCATTCACATTACAACTTGAAATTATCAAGAGAATTCTTGTGATCTTGATGTGTAGCTGGAATTTGCGATTGCTATTCTTGTATAAAGACACCAATTTTTTGCAATTATCACAATTCAGTTATAAAAACAGAATTGATAAAATTATATATTTACTTTGAAATAATTTCTGTTGAAAAAGCCACTAATATAGGATGATTATAGGCGGCCAGTAACTCTCAGCGGTTGGGTTGTTTTACCTCTGAGCGGCCCTTTTTTGCACACCATGGGCTAGGTCACATGGCCAGGTCACATGGACCCCGAAGGCTCAGAGAAGGTTGGGGGAGGGGACCCACTGGAACAGCTGTTGGGAGACAGATGGTAGCCCCCCCCCCGTCAAGGCCATCCAGCGTGTTCTTTAACGTGCACAGGGTATGGCTCTCCCGCACACGGGCCACGGCTTAACGTTCCATCCGACGGACGGCGGCCTTTCCAAGCCCATCGGTGTCCCCTACTGAGCGTGGGCAGGGTGGGGAATTTTGCGGAGATAAATCTCAACGCTGACCCAGCTGGGACTCGAACCTGGGAACTACAGATTACGAGCCTGGCGCGCTACCGACTGAGCCACCCCCGCCCTCATCAATGAAATGAAACCACCGACATTCTAAGCCGTTGGCAACAGAAGAAACACGATTTTACCGCTTTTAAAATTGTTTTGGAATATTTACTAGTTTCCACGTTTCTATATTACAAAAAAAGTTATCTATCCCCTCCCCCCATGAAAATATGGTAGGTCACCAAGTGGCTTCAGTATAATGGCATGTCTATAACATCCGTATAACTTAACATTCCTGCACCTGTTTGATGGTCTGTTGTCTGGCGGTCTTTCTGAGATTCTTCGTTAGCGAGAACTGTTCGCTTTATCGCTGCCTTGTCGGTGATTTATGGCTGCATCGGAACCCGCTTGGTTTCATAAATTATTCCCGCAAAATCTCGGCATTGCTATGGAATGAGATGCTTTTGGGAGCTCCGGTCATTAAATGTCTGGGAAGAAATGATGTAGACGCTGCGTTCGTTTCAATTTTATGAGATTCTCTTCACAGAGTGGAAACAGTTTCACTTAAGTTGATGGCAGAAATTTGCATTTTAAATTTGAAGTGAAAGAACATTTTCAATTCTGTGGCTGATAGGTGATCGTCGGTTGTTTGGAGTTTTATGCCGCAGTAAGGCTGATAAGCAAACGTGAAATTTGTCGAAAGGATGTTTGTCTTTTATTAAACATGGAGTTGCCACCAAGATCTCTCAGAGAGAGAGAGGGGGGATGTTAGGGAGAGAGAGAGGAGGGAGGTTAGGAGGATCATTTCAAATTCAGATACTTATTAATTTTTTGATATTAGGTAAAACATAAAATGGTGTAATTCAGCAACAGATATAATTTTTCAAACTGACAAGCCTCAGCAATGCATGAATGTTTCTTTTCTGGGTTGTGTTTCTGTTGAGGTCTTGCCTTACAAAATTTTTTTTACATCTCATTATACTATTAAGCTTTTGTGGAACCTCTGTGGCAAGAAGATATTTTAGGAGCAATTTTTTTACATTGATTTTTGTCAAGTATATTTCTTTATGCTATATTTTACTTTTGTCTAGGGGGGCCCAGATAAGGCTTAAGATTTAAGATGGCTCATGGATTTGTCGGGAGGGTTGATGGGGGGGGGGGTACCCTCCGCCCCTGCTTACTGGCCCGACTAGCAGAGAATGTTCCCCTTAGCAAAACACTGTGGAAAAGGTTAGTTGAGATGCAGTGAATAAATACAGTTTGTTTGGATGCAGGGATCTCATTCCGCAAATTGAAAACTCGACAGTTCTTTTGTGTTGCTTTTGGTAATATGACACGATGATTGTAAGAAATACACATAACTCTTTTAAATCACTGGAAAGTAAGAGTTTGAGTGGCTATTTCAAAATTTTCGATAATACAGGTTATTATAAAAGAATATCCATATTTTAAAGCGTTGTATTTTATGAAATAACTATATAACAAAAGTAATTGTGCATCCGAAATGTCAAGAAACTTTCCAAGTTTCTTTATTGGAGAGTTTCTTGACATTTTGGACACATATGTCTCCTTTATTTTGAAGGGTTAGTTAATATCACACGGTAGCATTAGTATCCCATATAATGTTCCAAATGCCAAATTTTCAAAACTCTGGATTGGTAGAGGTAGACTGATCTTATGGTTCTCTAGAAGTCCCGATTTGACACCACTGGACATTTTTTGGGGGGAATATATGAAAAACATGATTAAGAATAATTTTTATTTATAGCATTCAAAGGAAAGAATCACTGCAGCAAGTGTTACACCAGATATGCTGAGTATGAGTCAAATATCTTATGAATTGGCGCCACACAGTGAAGTTTCGTGAACACGAAACTAAATTTTGAAACTTTTTTGACAATTTGAACACGTAATTGCTTTTGTTACTTTGTTATTAATGCTTTTAAGCATAGGTGTTCGTTTACAATGACCCTGGGGGCGGGGGTGTCTCAGTCGGTAGCGCGCCAGGCTCGTAATCTGCAGTTCCTAGGTTCGAGTCCCAGCTGGGTCAGCGTTGAGATTTATCTCCGCAAAATTTCCCGCCCTGCCCACGGTCAGTAGGGGACACCGATGGGCTTCGAAAGGCCGCGGTCCGTCGGATGGGACGTTAAGCCGTGGCCCCGTGTGTGGGAGAGCCATACCCTGTGCACGTTAAAGAACACGCTGGATGGCCTTGACGGGAGGCTACCATGTCTCCCAACAGCTATTCCAGTGGGTCCCCTCCCCCAACCTTCTCTGAGCCTTCGGGGTCCATCTGACCTGGCCATTTAGCCCATGGTGTGCAAAAAAGTGCCGCTCAGAGGTAAAACAACCCAACCCAACAATGACCCTGTATATATCTCTTTTTGCATAATTATCAAAGCCACACTAAATTTCATGAAACGTAAATGCAGTGAAGTGTCATAAGGTTCCCGTCTTTTCCCCCAGAATGCAGAATTATTCATGATGAAGTTCGGTTAAATTATGAGAGTAGAAATAACGAATAGAAAACGGCGCTGAACACCTCAAAGCTATTATTTAAAAAATAATGTGAATAATTCAATCACTCCATAATAGATTCAACAAAAACCATAGCGGCTTATTTAATTTTTTTAATATGATATTAGCAAAATGCTTCTGATATATATCAGCATTTTAATAAAATTTTATAGACGTAGATCAGCATTAACGGCGGAGAAAATAAAGATATATCAAATTAAGATTTGTGTGCCCGGTTCTGCTATTTAAATAATATTACGAACTTTAATAAAAAAGAAACTATCTCTCCCCCCCTCCCCCCCCCCAAAAAAACCCTTTATATATGCACGGAAACTCAGACACGAATGGGCTTGGAAAGGTCTCCGACGTTAAGCCGTGACCCCGTATGCGGGAGAGACCCTGTGCACACTAAAGAACAAGCTGAATGGTGTTTACCGGAGTTACCATCTATTTCCTAACAGCTGTCCAGTGGTTCCCTTCCCCCAACCTTCTCTGAGCCCCCAGGGGTCCTTGTGACCTGACCATTTAGCCTATTGTGGGCCAAAAAAAATTGCCGCTCAGAGGTAAAATACCCCAAGTGTTGAGCCCTTCAAAGTTTCTAGGGCTGCAAATTATTAATACATCTAAGATTGTGAGTTGTAATCATAAAAATAAACTAGTAAAATAATATTAATTAAATAAAGTACTATAATAGGATAATATTAATAAATTGAGTAAACAATTTATTACGGATATTGAGTAACAAATTAAATTAAAATTTTTTTTTAGTAAGGCATGTTTAAAAAAAGTTTTTTTAGTAAGGCATCTTCGTGTCACGTGACACGAAGGTTGCTAAATCACTAATTTCTAAAAAAATCGCTGCCAGATATTTTTCCTGAATTCTGTAATCAACCATAGTATTCGGATATTTTTTTGAGCGACTGTACATAGATAAATTACGTATATGTATTTGGTATATGGATCTACAGGTATTTTTGGGACTTGTATATAAATATATTTCATGAAAAGGAATTTACAACTTATTTAAGAGAACTTTTATACAACTCGGTGAAGAAACAGATGGCCAAGATAAACAAATGATGCGATATTGGTGGAAATTTTTTCCACCTAAGGAAGACAATTTGCAACATTGATAATCTTGGGAAGAAGTCTCTTTGCCTCGTTTAAAGGATGTTTGGAGGCGATTGTATCCAAAAGCTGCACAGGTCTCAAGAGTAGAAGATGTAACTGTCTCGTGTTACATGAGATATCAACCAAATAGCAACTGGAGCTGGGTTTGAATGCGTAACTTTGGATGATGTGATGGAGTTATTAAACTCCTACAATGAGACACTCACCATCAGGATTTAGAATTCATCGTTGCTTTTGACGAACAACAAGATTATGAACGCGTCTGAGAGAAAGAGAGTTGACGATTAAAGTTTCAGAGGAAGCTCTTTCACTTAGCAATAAATGTATGGATTTATTTTAGGAACATGATAATGATTTTTCAGTAGCGGATTCCGTAAAACGAGTCTGTGATCAGTTAATGAAATGTTGAAAGACAAACCAAGCTAGTTTCTTTCTTTATTAAAAAATGGATTGTAAAATTATATAATCGATCATATATTTATGCATTTATATATATAGAGATGGATTTATGTAATATTTGAATAAAAACGTGAAGTATAACTAAATTTGTTGAAATAGACATGCATTATAATAGGTAAAAAAATGCCAAAAATATCAACAAAATAAGGAAAAAACGAGCAAATAAAAAATACTCCTTTTTAACAAGGAAATTCTTTTAAAGAATATCCCGCCTTAAACTGGGGTTGCCTGTAACACAGTTTTAATTATTAAAGTGAACAAAGGTCAACGAAGATATCACAAAATTAATTTTATTAAACGAAAGAATTAAAAAAAAATTTAAATGGGGAAATTCGAATCTGCAATTTTTAAAATAAAATTTTTGTGGCAAAATATTAGTGAAGATAAATTAAAGACCTGTTCAGAATTTCAAAAGCATTCAATCTGCATTTAAAGAGTTATGGAAGCTGTAATATTTATGAGCAGCAATGCCAGTCCTGAGAAACATACAGAACTGAGAAATATCGAAGGAATAATTTATCAAAGTTTCTTTTATTTTAAATAATACTTCTTATTTAAGTTTTAATTAATTTCGACGATAAATTCTTATGACTAGCATTGCTATAGCTAAATATGAAACTTCAATGATTCTTTAAATATTGAACGAATATTGTTGAACAAAACAGTTAGATAAACAGTCATAACCCCTTCAACGTCCTCCCTCCCAATAATGTCTACTGTAACCATATCCCAATGCAACATCGTTCTGCTGCGACGCTATTCAGATATCTTCGGTAAGCGACGATTCGAATTGGTTCTAAACGAATTAAAAAAATAAATACCCCTCAAGCAGCTTCTTGACACAGAGGTCTGATAGGAGTCTATCAGTTTAATACGCCATAGTAGAAGGTCTGAGAGGATGGCGGGACCTCAGCAGAAAATCGACACGAACATTCATGCTTATAGCCTTCAATAATAAATGCGCATATTACCTGTTGACATAGAATTTAAGAAATAATTTTTCGGATTATTCTATAATATTCTTATATAATCTTAATAAATAAATTTTTCTGTTTCACATTTATTGTAAAAGGCAATAAGAAAGCAAATAATAGTCAGATTCGGAACTGTAAAGGAAGATGTTTATATGATTTTAAAATTAGTGGGGAAATGAGAATTACGGCCGGCTGATAAAGGTGGTATTGATTCGCCCATCTGGGCCAGCTAGTTATTCTATTGTGTGCACATCATCATCATCATCCTCAAGCAGCCATGGGCTACGGAGGTCCAACCAGACAGTGCAATTTAGCTCTCCAAGCAAGTCTGTCCTGAGCTACATCAACTGCATCTGGTCACTGCACACCAATTCCAATAAGGTCCTATTTGACATTGTCAGTCCATGGCATCCTATGTCTCCCCCTCTTTCTGAGGCCTGTAGGCACATTGTTCATAACCCTATTCGCCAATCTATAATTATCCATACGGGCAACATGGCTAAACCAACGGAGTCTCTCTCTGCACAATATGCTGCTTAAAGGAAGTTTCAGACTCCTTTGCCTAACCTCATCATTAGTTACAAAGTTGAACCACCTAATGAACAAGATACTGCTTAAGCATCTGGAATCAAAAGCATCTAGTTTCCTGTTATCTTGTTTACAAAGTGTCCAAGTTTCACTACCATAACTAACCCTAGAAAGAACCAAATTATTATACAGTCTATTTTTAGTCTTTAGGTGTATACGCCTATTTCTCCACACTCTCCATAGATTCTTAAAAGTCCCGGCAGCAATCCCTATTCGTCTGTTAATCTCATGCCGCACATCACCATTATCTGTTACATAGCTCCCAAGATAATTAAGCTGTGACACCTGCTCAAGACTGCAACCATTCAGATTAACCGAATCACAGCCTGCCTGACCAATTTTCATCACTTTAGTTTTCTCTCTGTTTATAACCAAACCTACTCTACTACCAGTCTCATCAACAGCTCGAATGAAAGAGTTCTTCTCATCAACATCATTTGCCCAAAAGGGTTAAATCATCAGCATAATCTAAATCAGAAATTTTCGTATCTCCAGCCCATTTAAGGCCAAAATCTTTCCCTTGAAGTGAATTTCGCATAACATAATTAATAAACAAACCAAAGATAAAAGAAGACAAAATGCACCCTTGTCGAACACCAGAAGCAATGCTAAACCAATTGCTACAAGCCTTACCAACTCTCACACACAACTCAGTGTTATTATAGAGAGCTATTAACTAACTTGTCTGGTATATCATATGATCTCACAATCAACCACAAATTATGACAATCAACAGAGTCGAGAGAATTTTTGAAATCAACAAAGCTAGCAACCAAAGGTTTCTGAAACTCTAAACGTTTCTCAAGAATCTGCCTAAGTGAAAATATCTGATCCACACATCCCTTACCACTTCTGAATCCACATTGCTCATCACACAATTGACTGTCAACCAGATTCTTAATTCTATTAAGCACAATCATGGAAAGAACTTTAACTGGAACAGAGAGTAGGCTGATACCCCTATAGTTATCACAAGAACTGCGATCACCTTTTTTGAAAATAGGGATAATAATAGCTCTAGTAAAATCCTTAGTAACCATGCCTTTATCATAAAAGATATTCAGAATTTCAGTCGTCCAAGTGGTAACAGAAATATTCCCAGCTCTAAGCATTTCCGTAGTAATTTCATCTACCACTGGGGATTTATGAAGTTTAAGTTTAGAAATAGCCAAAATAACTTCAGATTGTGTTATAGGGCAAACATTAAAGCCACCAATGTAGAACTAACCACATTGTTTAGAACATCACTGAAATACTCAGCCCACCTAGCCATGAGAGAATCCTCACCTTCTATAATCATACCTTGTTTATCCTTCAATCCCTGTTTACCTGTCCGTTTTCTATCACATAAAACATTAACTATCTGGTATAGCTCTCTGCTGTTTGCTGTCTAACTGCTTCCTCGGCTTTGTCAGCCAAGCCATCAAGCCAAAGATTCTTATAAGCAGCTGACTGATCCTTTACACGTTTATTAAGCTCTCTGTAATACTTTCTCTTAGGACTAGTAGGGTATTGATTAAGGACATTCCTGCAGTAATATAAGCTCAAGTGCCTTATCACTCAGAAAATTCTGCCTCCTCTGCTCCTTTTTTCCTAAAAGAGTACTGTTAGTTTACAAAAAAGCCTGTTTAAAATGATCCCATTATTCCTCAACTTCAGTAGTAAGCAAACCATGGCTGTCATAATGACTAAGTAACCTATCATGGTAATCTTTAGCCATAACAGGGTCGTTCAGAGCTTCAGTGTTATAGGTAAAATTTTTAACCCTAGCACAACACTTTTTAAGTTTAAGTTGCAAGACACTTTTAACAAGGTAATGGTCAGATCCAATTTCAGCTCCCCTATATGCCCTGGTATTTCTAACAGAACTAGCCCATTTGCTGTTAATTAATATATAATCAATCATATTCCTATGCAGACCATCAGGTGAAACCCATGTGTATTTATGTATGTCGCGGTGTTTGTAATATGTGTTAGTTATTCTGAAACCATTGAGTTTACTTACCTGTAGGAGACGTTGCCCATTGCCATTGCAGCTACCAATACCAAAAGGGCCTATTACTCCTCCCCAAAGGTCTGAGTCATTACCAACTTTGGCATTGAAGTCACCAAGAACAAGGGTAATATCTCCTTTCTTGACAAAATTCAAAATATCCTGAAGTTGTCGGTAAAACCTATCCTTCCCATCCTCATCTGCATCTTCAGCAGATAACATTCAAGTCTTTGACGCTTGTCTGAAATTTTGCTGTAAGAAATCTTTTATTAATGCGCTCATTTCCTAGACGAGCATCACTAGCGTGTCTGCTGAGAAGCAGACTCACGCCTTGGTGATGCTTATTGTCGTTCCTCCCTGAAAAGAGAAATTTAAGATTATTTTTAAGAATCTGACCTTTATCTGTTCATCTGGTCTCTTGCAAGTCGAGAATATCTAAATTATAATGGACAACTATCATCATGGGAATTCATGTGTGAGGACATCAAGAGAAAAAGCTCTGTGCAGAGTCCTCACATTCCAACAACCTATGGAGAGAAAATGGTTAGTGCGATGTTTAAAGAAACTATGTTTATTGAGAGAGGGAATGCCGACAATATCAAACAGCCCCCTAATCGCAGACATGGGGCAAAGCCCCCCCCCCCCCCCCACTAAAGGCTGAAGCCATCTACATTGGAAGACTTCCTCTGAGGTAAAATTTGACGATGCCAATAGAAGCAAAGAGTTCAGGTGCCTGCGATGACCTCTGCTCAGGATTATCCACCAGCTGATAAACATATCCTGTGAATCTATTCACTTGGGGCATTCAACCCACAATCAAACAGAAAACACAGCGGAAGATTTTCCTTCCACAGAAGCCCACCAGTGCAGCAAAATCAGGATCCATAATCAAGCTCAGAGCCATAATTCCGTTCAGGTTGGTATATATGGTCAGCACCAGGACCCTGTGTGGTTGACCACTCCTCAGCAGGGTAGAAAAAAAAGAAAAGTAGCCATAGTTGTCCAGATCAGTAGGCCACACTAATCTGGCAGCCCTCCCCTTCCGTTCACTTCCACAAGAGAGTATCTCTTTTGAAAGGTACTAACGGTCTGCACCACGAGAAGGCGGGGTCGGACATTAGGTGCTAGGCTTGGCCGGTTCTATGCATCATCACAGGGGATTGGTGCATAGCTCTCCTTCCAGTGACTACCTAGCTACCATTTACAGACTCACAGTGCGCAGGGACGGTTTAAAAAAATTCTTGGGCCCAGGGCGCCTTACGTTTTGGGGCTCGTCCTGCTACTAGAAATGATTGGTAAATAATTTATTTTAGTATATGTACTAAGTAAATTAATAAACAATGTTAATGATACCGATGAAAACCTAAATGAACCTTTTTTACATATACCATTATAGCAGTCTCGTGGTCGAGTAATTACCATGGTTGTCCACTGATCCAAGGGATCTGGGTTCGAGTCCCAGGTAAAGCATGGATGCTTATGTTGTCTTTCTGCTGAGGTTCCGTCATCCTCACAGACCTTCTACAATGGCGTGTAAACTGACAAGCTCCTGTCAGATCTCTGTGGCAAGCAGCTGCTTGAGGGAATATTTTTATCCTTTATAAGATACTAGTATGTCACTTAATACTCATAATAGCAAACTAAGAGAAAAATATATAATTCGTAGGATTTATAGCTATTGCCTAGTTCTGGCACGTACCCAGGTTTTAGTTTCGGGGGGGGGGGAGGAGATTTGGGCTGATAATAAGACTTGAATAGGGCTTTCCAATTACTAAACTATTGCACTGAACAGGAAAGGTTAAAATGATATTCTATATGGAATAGAATTTTATAGCTGTTTTTTTTATATCTACTTTTGGTATCGGGAATATGAGGCTAAAATTGTAGAAAGACATCTGTTTTGAATTTCAAAGTAGGTAGACAAGTTCGAGATTTCGTACAAGACAATCGAATTTTCGAGGGGGGGGGATCGCCCAAGGGTACGTCCCTGACCTAGTTCATATCTATCTATTTTTAAGTTCGTTAACGTAGTTCATTGTTGCTAAAGATGAGTGCAAGGTCGGGATCAAAATAATTTCAATTTCAAATATTTCTCGTAATTGTTGGGATAAGAAATAAGTGAAAATGCAAAATATTATTTTGATTATAATTAAACCTTTCAGTCTATAGTAATTAAAAAAAGCATCATGCAGCTTTCGATTGTGTTTTTACGAATTCTCTCTCTTTAATAATTGAATGGTTCTTTGCGTTTATATGGGGCTGGAGTGGCTCAGTCGGTAGCGCGCCAGGCTCGTAATCTGCAGTTCACAGGTTCGAGTCCCAGCTGGGTCAGCGTTGAGATTTATCTCCGCAAAATTCCCCGCCCTGCCCACGGTCAGTAGGGGACACCGATGGGCTTGGAAAGGCCGCCGTCCGTCTGAATTGACGTTAATCCGTGGCTCCGTGTGCGAGAGACACTGGATGGTTAAAGAACACACTGGATGGTCTTGACGGGAGGCTAACATCTGTCTCCCAACAGCTGTTCCAGTGGGTCCCCTCCCCCAACCTTCTCTGAGCCTTCGGGGTCCATGTGACCTGGCCATTTAGCCCATGGTGTGCAAAAAAGTGCCGCTCAGAGGGAAAACGATCCAACTCTTTGCGTTTATAATGATGTTTACCCACGAACTTTCAGTTTCTGCTACTACTAAATATTTTTCTTTCTAAATAACATTTAAAAAAAAATCTAAACGGCATTGTCCCAAAGGGCTCAACAATTGTCGAAATTGTTAGGATCCCGAACTCACTTGCAATTGTTACTAATTCCAAAGGTTGCATAAGGTGAAAAAATATCAATTTCGATTTAAAATCTCATTAGCATCTAAGGAGCATCCTCTTTCCCTTCTTTCTTGAATCCCGGGGGACTGGAGCCCTTAGGCACCATCCGGCTTAGAGTGTACCACACAGCCCAAAAGAAATTGGTATTCTGTGAACAACTAACCTGTTTATTTCCAGCAGAGGGACTTATCGTTAGCCAGAAACGAACTTTCCACAAATAAGAATGAATAGCCAACGCAAAGATTCACTCCCCTTTTGCTTTGGCTACGTGCAGAAAGATAAGGAAAGAAAAATGAGCAGAAAAGTGGAGTAAAATGCGAAAAATGGCGAAGCTTTTCTCACTCGATATGAGTAGTTTTATGCATCAGCAGACTGTGTAAGTATTTCCGGAGGAAGTCGGCTCGACTGAGCGAGACTCGTTGAAGGAGTGCTTTTCGGTTTCGTCTTGTTATTCTGACTTTTCAAATTCAACCTAGGATGTGCCATCTACTAGAACTTCTTCTGATGCACTTTGATGATTTTTTTTATATATTAAAGAAGTGGTTCTTGACCTTTTTTCATCCATGTTTGTCATCATCAGGAAAGCACGTAGCCAGAAAGTAAAGACAGTGTTCACTGGAAAGATTTTTTATTTTATTAAAACAAAACATTGTTATAAAAATAAAAATGTGCAACAATAAAGGTGCCCTTATTATATTATATAAAGTTTATAATTACATGTATGTAACTATAAAATTTACATTTTAGCTTTCGAAGTTCAAATAATAAATGTGAATAATTGGAAGCTTTTTCCGATTAATTAAATGGGGCGGGGGTGGCTCAGTCGGTAGCGCTCTAGGTTCGTAATCTGTAGTTCCCAGGTTCGAGTCCCAGATGGGTCAGCGTTGAGATTTATCTCCGCAAAATTCCCCGCCCTGCCCACAGTCAGTAGGGGACACCGATGGACTTGGAAAGGACGCCGTCCGTCGGATGGGACGTTAAGCCGTGGTCCCGTGTGCGGGGGAGTCATACCCTGGGCACGTTAAAGAACACGCTAGATGGCCTTGACGGGAGGCTACCATCTGTCTCCCAACAGCTGTTCCAGTGGGTCCCCTCCCCCAACCTTCTCTGAGCCTTCGGGGTCCATGTGACCTGGCCATTTAGCCCATGGTGTGCAAAAAAGTGCCGCTCAGAGGTAAACAACCCAACAACCCGATTAGTTAAATAAAAAGAGAGTTATTTTAACACGTTTTTCAAAATATAGGTCAACCCACCATGAGTTGAATTTGTATCAAATAGATGGATTCCATGTCTCATTTTTGTACAGATTATAATAAATTTTGTGGGATGCTTCATTATGTTAAAAGTTTTTTAAGTCAGCAAGTTACAGTAAACGATGTAAGTTCAGCTAAATATATCGTTGATTATTTAGAAAATGAAAAAATATTTCTTGTATGTATAACTGTATCGCACTTAACACCTTCCTAGAAGAATTTCAGGGTTTACTGTTATTATTTAATAATATTCAAAATGTTATAAAATATGAATGGAAAGAGTCCTAAAATTGTAATCTAAACATTAATGATAAACTAAAAAAATATGATCTAAAAATGTGATACTAAAAAATGTGATCTAAACAAGTAGGGTATAGCATACTTTCCCTCGTTGGTGCATTTACGATGGTATTTTTTGGGCTGGGTTGTTTTACCTCTGAACGGCACTTTTTTGTACACCATGGGCTAATGGCCAGGTCACAAAGACCCCGAAGGCTCAGAGAAGGTTGGGGGAGGGGACCCACTGGAACAGCTGTTGGGAGACAGATGGTAGCCTCCCGTCAAGGCCATCCATCGTGTTCTTTAACGTGCACATGGTATGGCTCTCCCGCACACGGAGCCCCGGCTTAACGTCCCATCCGACGGATGGCGGCCTTTCCAAGCCCATCGGTGTCCCCTACTGACCGTGGGCAGGGCGAGGAGTTTTGCGGAGATAAATCTCAACGCTGACCCAGCTGGGACTCTAACCTTGGAACTACAGATTACGAGCCTGGCGCGCTACCGACTAAGCCACCCCCTCCCCTTTACGATGGTATACGAGATAGATATAAACGATGGTAATGGTATTATATTTATTTGGTAATATTTAGCGCTGCTGAGGAGTGGTCAACTTCACAGGGTCCTGGTGCTGACCATTTATACCTACTAGACTGGACTTGTTTATGGATTTGAGCTTGATTATGGATCCTGGACTTGCTGCACTGGTGGGCCTCTGTTGAGGGAGAGTCTGCCGCTGTGTTTTCTGTTTGCTTCTGGGTTGCCAGCTCTAAGGGAACAGAGGCATGGGATACCTTATATCAGCTGGTGGATAATCCTAATCAGAGGCCATCGCAGGTACCTGAACCTTACTTAGCTAGTTGGGCATCGTCAAGCCTAAACTGGAGTAATGCGTCTCAGGCAGGCCATGTGGCTCTTGAAAAAGTCCACTTGAAAAGGTGGTGCCTGAAGTTCCTACCAGCATCGGTGACTTCAGCCTTTAGCGGAGGAGGAACGGGTCTTTGCCCCATGCCTGCGATCAGGGGGCTGTTTGATATTGTTGGCCCTACCAATCTCAATAAACCTAATTTCTTTAAAAATCCTACTAATCATTTTCTTTCTGCAGGAACGTGAGGACATTACATAGAGATTATTCTCTTGATGTCCTCATGCAGGAATTTCAGCGCTATAACCTAGATATTCTAGGCTTGCAAGAGACCAGATGGACAGGTAAAGATGAGATACTTAAAAATAACTTTAAATTTCTCTTTACAGGGAGGGAGGATGGAAAGCATCACCAAGGCGTGGCTCTGCTGCTCAGCAGACATGCAAGTGATGCTCTTCTAGGATATGAGTGCATTAATGAAAGGTTTCTTACAGCAAAATTTCAGACAAGCATTAAAAACTTGAATGTTATCTGCTGTTGTGCCCCCACTGAGGATGCTGATGAGGATGAGAAGGATAGGTTTTACGGACAACTTCAGGACATTTTGAATTCTGTCAAGAAAGGAGATATTACCCTTGTTCTTGGTGACTTCAATGCCAAAATTGGTACCGACTCTGACCTTTGGGGAGGAGTAATAGGCCCTTTTGGTATTGGTAGCTGCAATGGCAATGGGCAACGTCTCCTACAGGTAAGTAAACTCAATGGTTTCAGAATAACTAACACATATTACAAACACCGCGACATACATAAATACACATGGGTTTCACCTGATGGGCTGCATAGGAATATGATTGATTATATATTAATTAACAGCAAATGGGCTAGTTCTGTTAGAAATACCAGAGCATATAGGGGAGCTGAAATTGGATCTGACCATTACCTTGTTAAAAGTGTCTTGCAACTTAAACTTAAAAAGTGTTGTGCTAGAGTTAAAAAATTTACCTTTGATACTGAAGCTCTGAAAGACCCAGTTATAGCTAAAGCTTACCATGATAGGTTACTTAGTCATTATGACGGTCATGCTTTGCTTAATACTGAAGTTGAGGAAGAATGGGGCCATTTTAAACAGGCTTTTTTGGAAACAAATAGTACTCTTTTAGGAAAAAAGGAGCAGAGGAGGCAGAATTATTTAAGTGATAAGGCAATTGAGCTTATTTCAGAAAGAAGGAACTGTAGGAATGTCCTTAATCAGTACCCTACTAGTCCTAATAGAAAAGATTACAGAGAGCTTAATAAACGTGTAAAGGATCAGTTAGCTACTGATAAAAATCTTTGGCTTGATAGCTTGGCTGACAAAGCTGAGGAAGCAGTTAGGCAGCACAACAGTAGAGAGCTGTACCAGATAGTTAATGTTTTATGTGGGAGAAAACGGACAGGCATACAGGGATTGAAGGATAAACAAGGTAAGGTTATAGAAGGTGAGGATTCTCTCATGGCTAGGTGGGCTGAGCATTTCAGTGATGTTCTAAACAATGTGGTTAGTTCTACTCCCATTGTTTGTAATGATGATAGATGCATTGGCAGCTTTAATGTTGGCCCTATAACACAATCTGAAGTTAGTTTGGCTATCTCTAAACTGAAACTTCATGAATCCCCAGGGGTAGATGAAATTACTACAGAAATGCTCAGAGCTGGGAATGTTTTGGTTACCACTTGGATGACTGAAATTTTGAATAACTTTTATGATAAAGGCATGGTTCCTAAAGATTTTACCAGAGCTATTATTATCCCTATTTTCAAAAAAGGTGATCGCAGTTCTTGTGATAACTATAGGGGTATCAGCCTACTCTCTGTTCCAGGTAAAGTTCTTTCCATGATTGTGCTTAATAGAATTAAGAATCTGGTTGACAGGCAATTGCGTGATGAGCAATGTGGATTCAGAAGTGGTAGGGGATGTGTAGATCAGATATTTTCACTTAGGCAGATTCTTGAGAAATGTTTAGAGTTTCAGAAACCTTTGGTTGCTAGCTTTGTTGATTTCAAAAAGGCTTTCGACTCTGTTGATCGTCATAATTTGTGGTTGATTGTGAGATCATATGGTATACCAGACAAGTTAGTTAACATAATGAAAGCTCTCTATAATAACACTGAGTCATGTGTGAGAGTTTTTAAGTCTTGTAGCAATTGGTTTAGCATTACTTCTGGTGTTCGACAAGGGTGCATTTTGTCTCCTTTTCTCTTTAGTTTGGTTGTTGATAGGGGTATCAGCCTACTCTCTGTTCCAGGTAAAGTTCTTTCCATGATTGTGCTTAATAGAATTAAGAATCTGGTTGACAGGCAATTGCGTGATGAGCAATGTGGATTCAGAAGTGGTAGGGGATGTGTAGATCAGATATTTTCACTTAGGCAGATTCTTGAGAAATGTTTAGAGTTTCAGAAACCTTTGGTTGCTAGCGTTGTTGATTTTAAAAAGGCTTTCGACTCTGTTGATCGTCATAATTTGTGGTTGATTGTGAGATCATATGGTATACCAGACAAGTTAGTTAACATAATGAAAGCTCTCTATAATAACACTGAGTCATGTGTGAGAGTTTTTAAGTCTTGTAGCAATTGGTTTAGCATTACTTCTGGTGTTCGACAAGGGTGCATTTTGTCTCCTTTTCTCTTTAGTTTGGTTGTTGATAGGGGTATCAGCCTACTCTCTGTTCCAGGTAAAGTTCTTTCCATGATTGTGCTTAATAGAATTAAGAATCTGGTTGACAGGCAATTGCGTGATGAGCAATGTGGATTCAGAAGTGGTAGGGGATGTGTAGATCAGATATTTTCACTTAGGCAGATTCTTGAGAAATGTTTGGAGTTTCAGAAACCTTTGGTTGCTAGCTTTGTTGATTTCAAAAAGGCTTTCGACTCTGTTGATCGTCATAATTTGTGGTTGATTGTGAGATCATATGGTATACCAGACAAGTTAGTTAACATAATGAAAGCTCTCTATAATAACACTGAGTCATGTGTGAGAGTTGGTAAGTCTTCTAGCAATTGGTTTAGCATTACTTCTGGTGTTCGACATGGGTGCATTTCGTCTCCTTTTCTCTTTAGTTTGGTTGTTGATTATGTTATGCGAAATTCACTTCGAGGGAAAGAGTTTGGCCTTAAATGGGCTGGAGATACGAAAATTTCTGATTTAGATTATGCTGATGATTTAGCCCTTTTGGCAAATGATATTGATGAGATGAACTCTTTCATTCGAGCTGTTGATGAGACTGGTAGTAGAGTAGGTTTGGTTATAAACAGAGAGAAAACTAAAGTGAGGAAAATTTGTCAGGCAGGTTGTGATTCAGTTAATCTGAATGGTTGCAGTCTTGAGCAGGTGTCACAGTTTAATTACCTTGGGAGCTGCGTAACTGATACTGGTGATGTGCGGCATGAGATTAACAGATGAATAGGTATTGCTGCCGGGACTTTTAATAATCTATGGAGATTGTGGAGAAATAGGCGTATACACCTAAAGACTAAAATTAGACTGTATAATAGTTTGGTTCTTTCTAGGGTTAGTTATGGTAGTGAAACTTGGACGCTGTGTAAACAAGATAACAGGAAACTAGATGCTTTTGATTCTAGATGCTTACGCAGTATCTTGGGCATTAGGTGGTTCAACTTTGTAACTAATGATGAGGTTAGGCAAAGGAGTCTGCAACCTCCTTTAAGCAGCATATTGTGCAGAGAGAGACTCCGCTGGTTTGGCCATGTTGCCCGTATGGATAATTATAGATTGGCGAATAGGGTTATGAACAGTGTGCCTAGAGGCCTCAGAAGGAGGGGGAGACCTAGGATGCGGTGGGCAGACAATGTCAAACAGGACCTTGTTAGAATTGGTGTGCAGTGGCCGGATGCAGCAGATGTAGCTCAGGACAGATATGCTTGGAGAATTAAACTGCGTGGTCTGGTTGGACCTCCGTAGCTCATGGCTGCTTGAGGATGATGATGATGAATATTTAGCGTATACATTTATTTTGTATTGAAATTCTTAATGATGAAATATAGGTTCTACCCCAAATTTTAATACCATATTGTATCAGATTAAAACCAAGATTTTTGTAACATAATTTATATTATATTATTTTTAATAAATAACTTTTTTTTTAAAAATAACGCAATTTATGCAATATCTGTCAAAGCACTGACGCCGGGTTTTTAAATTCTCAGGGTAGGGGGCGAGCCCCTCAGCACCAGTACCAATGTGTCTAAGTGTAGTTTTAGTTTCCAAAGTTCATTTTCCAACTTAGGGAGGTATCAACATAAACGCCTAGGTATAAGTAAACTTTGAACCTGTTAATTGCGCATTCAAATTTTTGCTTAATTTAATAAAATTTGGATTGTATGATTTCTTTTTTAAGTTAAATAAAATATACTTAATCTTTTTGGTATCTAAATGTAACCTATTTAAATTTATCTAATTCAGTACACATTGAAAATAAGAGTTTACGACATTAACTCTTTGTCCGTTACTCTCTGTATAATATAATACGAATGGTCGTTTCGGATCTGACAGGCCATGATATGTTACTAAACATTAAATAACTTTATACCGACTTTTATTTTATGTCGGGGCGGGGGTGGCTCAGTCGGTAGCGCGCCAGGCTCGTAATCTGTAGTTCCCAGGTTCGAGTCCCAGCTGGGTCAGCGTTGAGATTTATCTCCGCAAAATTCCCCGCCCTGCCCACGGTCAGTAGGGGACACCGATGGGCTTGGAAAGGCCGCCGTCCGTCGGATGGGACGTTAAGCCGTGGTCCCGTGTGCGGGAGAGCCATACCCTGTTTTACTAGAACCTAAGTAGCACACAACGAATTTTTATCTCTTAAAAGAAAAAGGTGCTTTTTACAACCCTAACTGGGAAAACGTTGGCATTTTCCACCATTAGAAGACGCTCTAAGTTTTCGAAATATTCCAAAAATACGAAAAGTAATATGGCATCAATACCTGCCATATTACTTATCTCCGCAAAATTCCCCGCCCTGCCCACGGTCAGTAGGGGACACCGATGGGCTTGCAAAGGCCGCCGTCCGTCGGATGGGGCGTTAAGCCATGGCCCCGTGTGCGGGAGAGCCATACCCTGTGCACGTTAAAGAACACGCTGGATGGCCTTGACGGGAGTTTACCATCTGTCTCCCAACAGCTGTTCTAGTGGGTCCCCTCCCCCAACCTTCTCTGAGCCTTCGGGGTCCTTGTGGCCTAGCCATTTAGCCCATGGTGTGCAAAAAAGTGCCGCTCAGAGGTAAAACAATCCAATCCATCCTATCCAACCTGCTAAATAAATTTTTATTTATCTCTAGAAACAAAAAAATTGACAGTAGAAGTCGGTTAAACGAGTGTCGGATAAATGAGGCTCTTTTATACGTCCATTATTGCATTTGATTAATTAAATTTGAATAATTTTCATCGTTTTTTTTTTACTTTGAAAATTTAGATATTTTTATGACACCAAATAGTTACACCGATAATAGCGCTATGTCCGTGAGACTCATTCGTTACAATTATGCGTCCTGATAAGTAACTAATGGGCGGATCTAAACGAAATTACACTAAGATATATAAAAAGAGTGGGTTCAAAGGTACTGAAAATAAATGGGTCCTAGCTGGGGTGGTGTAGGAAAAGTCCAAGATACAAAATCGCCTGGTTCTGTGAGACCCAACGCTACCGACTGGGGATTGAGTTTTATAGAGAATCAGCACATAAAGTTAATGATATATCATCTGCAAAATTATTAATATAGCTATTTTTTTTAATTCTCCTAGATCATTTATATATATGTTGCCGCTAAAGTGCAGAAATCAGTTATTCTACAGATTATCTAGGTATTGTGCAGATTAACTAGGGTGATCCGTTAACGTGCGGAAAATTGTTTCATTTCTCAAATTACCTAGGTAATCTGCAAATTACCTGGATAATCTGCACATTACTACTAGGCACTCGTTAAAGTGAAAATAAGATCTTTGCTGGAACAACAGGAACGTTTCTGTACGCTTAAATTAACATAATGTTATTTATCTAGTGTCCGAGAGTAGAGTTGAAACCAGGGTCATCCCTCTGTCAACATGAATCAGTCGTCCGAATTATAAAAAACGCCCCCAAAATGAGCAGGCCAAGTGAGAACGAATCATTTTAGTGATTCGTTATCAAGAATGAATCACTTTACCGATTCGTTCTCACTTGGCCTCCGCTCATCCGGGGCGTTTTTTATAATGCGGACGAGTGAATCACGTGACACGAAGATTCATAATATTCAAGAGATTCACCACTATGAGAGAAACAAACTTTTGAACTTTAACGATACGGAAGCCGTTAATGTGCACATTACCTAGGTAAAATGCGGAAAACTCTTGATTCCGCACGTTAACGGAGCAAATCAGTTAATCTGCAGATTAGCTAGGTAATGTGCACATTAACGGCTTTCGAGCTTTAGCGGTAACATATATATATCGAAAACAAGGCTGATTCTAAGACAGACTTGTGGTACACCATATGAAATATGTTTTGAATTACTAGTTTATTAATAAGTCTAGCATATGCATTCCCGTTCTCTAAGTAGTCTTTAAACAAGTTTAACACTACGAATGCCGCTGGTTCCTAGTTTTCTAATTACAATTGCGTGGTCTATTGTGTCTGCAAAATCAAAAAAGATTTGATTTTCTAAGCCAACAAATGCGATAGAGTAAATTGATTATTGTCCATGCAAGGAAATACCTTTGAATTCACTTTTCGTACCTCTGCCCCTTTTAAACCCTGACTGATTTTTCAGAGACAAAATTAAAACTCTCCGAAAAAATTATGTTTATTATTAACTAGTTCTAAATAAAATAAATGAATACCCCCTCAAGCAGCTGCTTTCCACAGAGATCTGACAGGTTGGGTTGTTTTACCTCTGAGCGGCACTTTTTTGCACACCATGGGCTAAATGGCCAGGTCACATGGACCCCGAAGGCTCAGAGAAGGTTGGGGAAGGGGACCCACTGGAACAGCTGTTGGGAGACAGATGGTAGCCTCCCGTCAAGGCCATCCAGCGTGTTCTTAGACGTGCACAGGGTATGTCTCTCCCGCACACGGGGCCACGGCTTAACGTCCCATCCGACGGACGGCGGCCTTTCCTAGCCCATCGGTGTCCCCTACTGACCGTGGGCAGGGCGGGGAATTTTGCGGAGATAAATCTCAACGCTGACCCAGCTGGGACTCGAACCTGGCAACTACAGATTACGAGCCGGAGCGCTACCGACTGAGCCACCCCCGCCCCAGATCTGACAGGAGCCTATCAGTTTATACGCCACAGTAGAAGGTCTGAGAGGATGATGGGACCGCAGTAAAAAAATTTCACAAACGTCCATCCATGCCTTACCCAGGGCTCGAACCCAGGTCCCTTAGTTCAGCAGCCAAGCGCTAGTTCTGAAAATATTGAAAGAAGAAATATCGGTTGATAAGCCCTAAAATTATTTTACTTCCCTCTCTGTAAACTGGAATTGCAATATCTATAATTCTGTTCTATAATTCTTCAAAAAATTCTATCTATAATTCTTCAATAATTCTGGAAAAAGTGCCAGTTTCGAAAAATAAAGCTTTCGAATCTTATGAACCAATGGTTGAATCAAGTTAAAAGACAGTTTTTAACAGTAATAATAGAAATACTGTCACGCTCAGCATATTTTTTGTTTTTAAAACCCTTTATATTGTCAATCAATTCCTTTTTACAAGTTGGGGCTAAAAACAGAAATGGTATTTTTATTTATTTAATTTTTCTCATTTCCGACAATCCTATTCGTTGGCAGATTCAGTGCCATACATACAGTGCTCATTAAATTCGTTTGCCAATAAAAGCCACTTTTTAATTCGGGATATTTATTTTTTCTTTCTTCTGATTTATTATCTCACCTATCAATTTCCAGCCGTCCCATGGCCGAGTGGTTAGCGTGCTTGGCTACTGATCTAAGGAACCTGGGTTCGAGCCCCGGGTAAGGCATGTGTGTGTGTCGTTCTTCTGCTGAGGTCCTGCCATCCTCACAGACCTTCTACTATGGCATATAAACTGATAGGCTCCTGTCAGACCTCTGTGGCAAGCAGCTGCTTGAGGGGGTATTTATTTATTTTATCAATTTCCACTGCTTTGATCTCTTTTGGAATAAAGCGATTTTTAAATAGCACAAACCCTTCTACTTCGTGGAGGATGAGCCGTGATCTTAGCCACCAATCACTGTT
This sequence comes from Ryuthela nishihirai, assembly GCA_038380435.1. Taxonomy (NCBI): domain Eukaryota; kingdom Metazoa; phylum Arthropoda; class Arachnida; order Araneae; family Heptathelidae; genus Ryuthela; species Ryuthela nishihirai. Next base: position 33,519,961 of record JAWZYU010000020.1, on the reverse strand, counting down.
CTCCCTACACTTGAATCATTTGTGTGACTGTATGTACACCCATGGCCGAGTGGTTAGCACGCTTGGCTAGTGATCTATGGGACTTGGGTTCGAACCCCGGGTAAGGCATGGATGAATGTGTGTCGTTTTTCTGCTGAGGTCCTGCCATCCTCACAGACCTTCTACTATGGCATATAAACTGACAGGCTCCTGTCAGACCTCTGTGGCAAGCAGCTGCTTGAGGGGGTATTTATTTATTTTATCAATTTCCACTGCTTTGATCTCTTTTGGAATAAAGCGATTTTTAAATAGCACAAACCCTTCTACTTCGTGGAGGATGAGCCGTGATCTTAGCCACCAATCACTGTTCTCCCTACACTTGAATCATTTGTGTGACTGTATGTACACCCATGGCCGAGTGGTTAGCACGCTTGGCTAGTGATCTATGGGACTTGGGTTCGAACCCCGGGTAAGGCATGGATGAATGTGTGTCGTTTTTCTGCTGAGGTCCTGCCATCCTCACAGACCTTCTACTATGGCATATAAACTGACAGGCTCCTGTCAGACCTCTGTGGCAAGCAGCTGCTTGAGGGGGTATTTATTTATTTTATCAATTTCCACTGCTTTGATCTCTTTTGGAATAAAGCGATTTTTAAATAGCACAAACCCTTCTACTTCGTGGAGGATGAGCCGTGATCTTAGCCACCAATCACTGTTCTCCCTACACTTGAATCATTTGTGTGACTGTATGTACACCCATGGCCGAGTGGTTAGCACGCTTGGCTAGTGATCTATGGGACTTGGGTTCGAACCCCGGGTAAGGCATGGATGTATGTGTGTCGTTTTTCTACTGAGGTCCTGCCATCCTCACAGACCTTCTACTATGGCATATAAACTGACAGGCTCCTGTCAGACCTCTGTGGCAAGCAGCTGCTTGAGGGGGTATTTATTTATTTTATCAATTTCCACTGCTTTGATCTCTTTTGGAATAAAGCGATTTTTAAATAGCACAAACCCTTCTACTTCGTGGAGGATGAGCCGTGATCTTAGCCACCAATCACTGTTCTCCCTACACTTGAATCATTTGTGTGACTGTATGTACACCCATGGCCGAGTGGTTAGCACGCTTGGCTAGTGATCTATGGGACTTGGGTTCGAACCCCGGGTAAGGCATGGATGTATGTGTGTCGTTTTTCTGCTGAGGTCCTGCCATCCTCACAGACCTTCTACTATGGCATATAAACTGACAGGCTCCTGTCAGACCTCTGTGGCAAGCAGCTGCTTGAGGGGGTATTTATTTATTTTATCAATTTCCACTGCTTTGATTTCTTTTGGAATAAAGCGATTTTTAAATAGCACAAACCCTTCTACTTCGTGGAGGATGAGCCGTGATCTTAGCCACCAATCACTGTTCTCCCTACACTTGAATCATTTGTGTGACTGTATGTACACCCATGGCCGAGTGGTTAGCACGCTTGGCTAGTGATCTATGGGACTTGGGTTCGAACCCCGGGTAAGGCATGGATGTATGTGTGTCGTTTTTCAGCTGAGGTCCTGCCATCCTCACAGACCTTCTACTATGGCATATAAACTGACAGGCTCCTGTCAGACCTCTGTGGCAAGCAGCTGCTTGAGGGGGTATTTATTTATTTTATCAATTTCCACTGCTTTGATCTCTTTTGGAATAAAGCGATTTTTAAATAGCACAAACCCTTCTACTTCGTGGAGGATGAGCCGTGATCTTAGCCACCAATCACTGTTCTCCCTACACTTGAATCATTTGTGTGACTGTATGTACACCCATGGCCGAGTGGTTAGCACGCTTGGCTAGTGATCTATGGGACTTGGGTTCGAACCCCGGGTAAGGCATGGATGTATGTGTGTCGTTTTTCTGCTGAGGTCCTGCCATCCTCACAGACCTTCTACTATGGCATATAAACTGACAGGCTCCTGTCAGACCTCTGTGGCAAGCAGCTGCTTGAGGGGGTATTTATTATGTACACCGCATAAGTATCACCGAGAACAGTAACGTGTCGCATACCTCTGTTCAGTTTCTAGATCGCTCATAACTACGGTGACCATACGTCCTATATTTAAGAGGATCCTTTATTTCACTGCTCTGTCCTTATTTCACTGCTCTGTCCTTTAGATTAATTTTTTTCTAAAATGGCTATTTTGTCCTTTTTTCGTGAGTTGGGTTGGATTGTTTTACTTCTGAGCGGCACTTTTTTGCACACCATGGGCTAAATGGCCAGGTCACATGGACCCCGAAGGCTCAGAGAAGGTTGGGGGAGGGGACCCACTGGAACAGCTATTGGGAGACAGATGGTAGCTTCCTGTCAAGGCCATCCAGCGTCTTCTTTAACGTGCACAGGGTATGGCTCTCCCGCACACGGGGCCACGGCTTAACGTCCCATCCGACGGACGGCGGCCTTTCCAAGCCCATCGGTGTCCCCTACTGACCGTGGGCAGGGCGGGGAATTTTGCGGAGATAAATCTCAACGCTGACCCAGCTGGGACTCGAACCTGGGAACTACAGATTACGAGCCTGGCGCGCTACCGACTGAGACACCCCCTCCTTTTTTTGTGAATTAAAATAGTAAACTGAATATTGGAGCGCAGTAGATGGGTTGAAATTTTTAAATATTTCACAGATAAACACCTATTTTTTAAAAACATTTAAAAAAACGTTGAATTTTGCTTATGTCTCGCTGGATCTAATGCCCCCATTGAACGAGTATTTTCATTAGTGAACAATATGTGGACCAGTGAAAAAACAAAATTATAAATTGAAACATTAAAAGCATGCATTTATATCAAATTCAACTTTGACATGAATTGTATACAGTTTTATGAATTTTTAAAACACAAACCTGATTTATTAAAAAAAAGTTCATTCTTGTGAAAAGTATCAAAATTAAATTTTTTAAAGTTATAATACGATTGTTTAAAATGCTATGTATATGCTTATATTTTATAATAAATGTTATAAAACTATTTAGTTTTAGTGAAACAAATAAACGCAACCTGCTTTTTTTTATTATGAAACAATTTCTGATTTGTCCTTTATTTTCTTCAAAAAAAATATGGTCACCGTACCCATAACCTGCAAAAAATCACATACACAAACGAACACCTTTCGAAAAGGACGAAACGATAAAGACTGACTGCATACTGCTCTTTGTTACTTACGACCATATTGTAACTTGTTTCAACTTTCAAACACTGCTCCGTGTCCTGAAAAGTCTGCTTCGTGTCCACATATCATGTATCAACTCGCACAAAAAGCTGCTAATCGTCAACGACGGTAATCCGTTAATTAAACGATCCTCCCTCGCATATGTACCGAAAAAACATTACTATTTACATTTTCCAATTAATAATTGTATTCATGGCTGTCTTAGAATAGTTAGTGTATTATAATGGCTACGGTGCAGTATTGGGTCCTCAGCCGCCATGTTGTACTTTTCTCCAGGATGTTTCCCCAGGAGTGGAACGTTGAGTTGCCATATGATATCCATCCGCATGTTCCAATATTTATTATGACTGATATATGCTGTTTAAAATAGTTCTTTCTAATGAGTTTGTTTTCTATTTGTTTTCCGAGCTTTTCTTAAGTTGATTCTTTAGCGGTGAGTGTTATTAAGGAAATTTACTTTTGACATTTATTTTAGGGGCTTTATTTAAGTGCGAAACGAGGTTTCCTTGTTTAGCTATAAGCGTTAGGCAACCACTACTACAAAAATTCCAAATTCTTAATGAAATCTTTTGATGAGATTATTTATTTTTGGGGCTTTTAGTGCAGAACGAAGGTTTATTCTTTAGCGATAAGAGTTGTTAATAAAATCTAATTTTGATGAAATGTTTTAATTTTCGGGGTTTTTTTAAGTGCGAAACGAGAGTTCATTTTGTAGCGATAAGAGTTGTTAATAAAATCTTGTTTTGATGAGATATATATTTATATATATCCTTTAAATTATATATACACTCAATACGCATCTTAAGGTAGATACGGAACGGACTACTTTTACCATTCAGACTTTTTTTTCACCGCGGTGAAATAAAACAAGATGGCGGCTGAGAACCCAATACTGCACTTCTGCCATTATAATTTAAAAACTTAAGACCAGGATTGACTTACTTGTGAGTAACTTTCCTGATATTTCGACACCTGAATAGGGTCGTCTTCCGAGGAGGCTGCAGCTTTTTGGAACTTTCTTTCGTAGCAGTGGTTGCCAGATTATAGGTAATTTCCATTAATTCTAATTTTTACTCTTAAAGTTCGGAAAATAAGAAAAAGTTTAATTCTTTTTGAAAATCAGCATCCCATATTTGCTAGAGGCGATTTCTTCTAGTTGTAATGGTTACTTGACTTATTTTATAAAATCTAAAGGGTTTTCGAAAACAGAGCATCGCTAAGTGAATATTTTATGAATCATAAATCAATTCGTCAACAAAATAGAACAAACAAAAGTATTGTGCGGCAGTCTGGATTGCAGAGACATGGGAAATTATTCAAAAACTGATGGACATAATAAATGTAGCACATCCTATTTTTCTTTGCTTCAGCGATGACACACTGACTGAGTGCAGCAAGATGTGCTAAACGTATCTCAATGATGCAACAGACTTTTTTCGGCAACTCTTCAAAAAGTCTATTCTGTCGACATCAGTGTTGAAGGCATTCTGGAATTATATCTTTAATGGCGACTTTTTCTAAAAAACCAAAGCACGGATATATCGAATATTCTCCCGGTGACAGACATTGCATCAATAAATTAAACGACAGGATTCGGTTGAGTTGGAAAAAAAGACACCTTTGATTGAATCACGATGATCATGTTTTTTACGCCGATTTTGATCATGTTTTTTTAAGCCGAATGATCCGATGATGATCGCAACTCTAAGCATTTCAGTAGTAATTTCATATACCTCCAGGGATTTATATAGTTCAAGTTTAGAAGTATCCAAAATAACTTCAGAATGTGATATAGAGCCAACATTAAAGTTAGTAATGCATCTATCTCCTCATTACAAATATTGGGAATAGAACTGATCACTTTGTTTAGGACATCACTGAAATGCTCAACCCACCTAGCTATGACAGAATCCTCACCTTCTATAACCTTGCCTTGTTTATCCTTCAATCCCTGTATACCTGTCCGTTTTTTTATCACACAAAACATTAACTATCTGGTACAGCTCTCTGCTGTTGTGCTGTCTAACTGCTTCCTCGGCTTTGTAAGCCAAGCCATCAAGCCAAAGATTCTTATCAGTAGCTAACTGATCCTTTACACGTTTATTAAGCTCTCTGTAATCCTTTCTATTAGAACTAGTAGGGTATTGATTAAGCCAATTCTTGCAGTTCCTACTTTCTGAAATAAGCTCAAGTGCCTTATCACTCAAACAATTTTGCCTCCTCTGCTTCTTTTTTCCCAAAAGAGTGTTTTTTCTTTTCAAGAAAAGCCTATTTAAAATGTTCCAATTCTTCCTCAACTTCAGAAGTATGCCAACCACGAATTTCGTAATGAGTAAATAACATATCATAGTAAGCTTTAGCTATATCCGGTCTGAAAGACACAACATTTCTAAGTACAACACTTCTTAAGTTTAAGTGGTATGACACTTTTAACAAGGTAATAGTTAGAACTAATTCCAGTTCCTCTATATGACCTGGAATTCCTGTCAGAGCTAACCCATTTGCTATTAATTAATATATAATCAATCATATTCTTATGCAAATTATCTGGTGTAACCCACTTATAGTCATATATGTCACGGCATTTGTAACATGTATTAGTTATTCTCATACCATTAAGTTTAGATCTGTAAATGGTAGCTAGGCATAACAGGAAGGAAAACTATGAACCACCAATCCCCTACAATGACACCGAACTGGCCAAGCCCAGCATCTAAAGTCCCGACCATTCCTTCCCGGGGTGCAGGCCATTAGTACCTTTGAATAGGGATACCTATTCAAAGGAATAGGGATACCTCGTGTGGAAGGGAACTGAAGGGGAGGGCTTCCAGATCAGCATAGCCCAGTGGTGGCGAACCTTTTTATGTGCGCGTGCCATAAAATTACAAATAATATTTATCGTGTTCCTGACGTGCAGGGTAGTTTTTAATAGAGGAAAAAAATTCAATTATGCAGAATTTTGTTGAGGCAAGTTTAAAAATTAACATTTCATAAAGGTGTACTCATAACTTGGCACAAAGTTTGTCATATAAAAATCAAAATCAATTATTTATTAATGAGAAGGGTACTGTTGTACCCTGGATGCCAAATGCTTTATATCAGGTTCATATTTCGTCACTTTTTGTAATACACACGCCGAAATAGATTCATCAGTCATTCTGTTTCTTAAACTGTCTTTTATAAAATTCATTTCGTAAAATAATGACTCACAAGCATATGATATGTAGAGGAGAAAATTGATAATAGAGCCGTCGCTAGTGTTTTTAGACAACTAAAGGTTTCGGGAATGGCATTCCAAGTTCTCACTATTTCCTCATCTGCATTCTTTTTATATACGCCTAATACTCGATCACTTTGAATTATTTTCAAGCCATTTCTCAAATCGACAAACTTTTGTTTCCATATAGAACTGGATTGAAAATCGATTAATTGCATTTTTATATCTTCCAAATTCAGCCACTCGAAAAACTTCAAATTGAGTTTATCTGCTGATGTTATGTCCGGATATAAAATAAATTTTGATGTTTCTGCAAATTGCCTGATTTGTGTAAATCTTTAAGAAAATTCGTTGATTATTGACTGAATAACTGCAGAAAACTCTTGTGTCAGTTTAACTTGAACTGGTTTATCATGAGATTCTAAATCTGCAAAGAATATGTTTGCATTTGGAAAATATTTGAAGCTGTTGGCAATAACGTCACGATTGAAAATTTGTAATTTAGCGTCGAATGCTTTGATTAAATCAAACATGACAATAACTGTCTTGTTAACACCTTGCAGTTTAACATTTAATTCGTTTAAATGTAAGCACAAATCAGTAAAAAACATTAATTTGGAAAGCCATTCGACGTCCAATGGTTGATCATATGTTTCAATGATTTTTTTATTATACGAATCTTTGAGGAAATTGTCCACGACTTAACCATCGGACGTTGTTGTACATAAGTAAACGATTGTACACTGATTTTACTTCACTTAATAATTCTAGAGATTTTCGTTTATTTAAAGCGCGTGCAGATATAAAATTGACCAATTTTGTTACCAGGCTCATAACATCTTCCAACGACTTGAAACTGGCCTTTGCGCATAAAACCTGCAGATGTATAATGCAATGAAAACCCAGAACTGAATGTCCAATACGTTCGGTAAATAAATTGACAAAACCATTTTTCTTTCCAGTCATACTGCGAGCACCATCAGCAGTTACTGATACAATTTGGAAAGATCTATTTCTCTTTCAGCGAGTGCATTTACAACTGCGTTGCAAATATCTATTCCTTTTGTTGTTGTTGCTGTAAATAAATAAATAAATACCCCCTCAAGCAGCTGCTTGCCACAGAGGTCTAACAGGAGCCTGTCAGTTTATATGCCACAGTAGAAGATCTGAGAGGATGGCAAGACCTCAGCAGAAAAACGACACAAACAGCCATGCCTTACCCGGGGCTTGAACCCAGGTCCCGTAGATCAGTAGCCAAGCGCGCTAATAATGATGTTAAAATGATCAATTCTTCTTTGATATTATTCCCAACACAATAACGAATAAAAATTGTTAAACGAACTGATCCCGTTATGTCAGTACTCTCATTAAGGCAGAGAGAAATTAAACCAGAAGAGTTTATATCTATTTTTTGCTGATGTTATATTTTTAGTCATTTCTAAGATTCTATCTTTCACAGTGTTTCTAGCCAAAAGAATATTTTTTTTTCTTGTTTTCAAAATCTTCAAAGAGAACTGGTGAGCATTTTAACCATGCTTCTTTCATATATTCCCCATTACTAAAAGGTTTCCCGCGTTTGGCAATTACGTTTGAGGCAAAAAAAGTTAGTTTCAGTTTAGTTTTAGCAGCAGTTATATTTGAACAACTGCCGATAAATTTCATTAGGGATGTTGACTTACTATTTCTATTTTTAATTGCCTGAGCAATAAATTCTTTTTGTTCTTCCTTGCTTTTCTCAAGGAGCAATTTATGGTTTGTCTTATAATGCTGTTTTACTGACGACGTTCTGCATACAACTGTCACGGAACATAAAACGCATACTGTTTTATTCGCTTTGTTAATCATGACATACTCTTCAGTCCACCAACTTTGGAACTTTCTGCTGCTTGATTCTGATAATTTTTGTTTTTCATTTTCACTAGCCATGGCAAGTAGAACTGTAACAAATTTATTCAAAAATAAAATCAAACGTTTTGTTAAACGCCTAAATTAAATTACCTTTATAATTCACACATACATCAAAAATAGTGCACATACACAACGATAACGTCATGCATTTCGCATGTACGTTCTCATGCATTTCGCAGCGCGAAGGCGAAATGCATGAGAACGTACATGCGATTAGAGACGGAAAAGTCCGAGAATTAGACGCATGGGTTCGGTTGTTTTACCTCTGAGTGGCACTTTTTTGCACACCATGGGCTAAATGGCCAGGTCACATGGACCCCGAAGGCTCAGAGAAGGTTGGGGAGGGGACCCACTGGAACAGCTGTTGGGAGACAGATGGTAGCCTCCCGTCAAGGCCATCCGGCGTGTTCTTTAACGTGCACAGGGTATGGCTCTCCCACACACGGAGACACGGCTTAACGTCCCATCCGACGGACGGTGGCCTTTCCAATCCCATCGGTGTCCCCTACTGACCGTGGGCAGGGCGGGGAATTTTGCGGAGATAAATCTCAACGCTGACCCAGCTGGGACTCGAACCTGGGAACTACAAATTACGAGCCTCGCGCGCTACCGACTGAGCCACCCCCGCCCCTAGACGCATGAGTTAGTCGCCTCTAGTTATCTACAATGTGTCCACCACAGAAATAGAGAACGGGATAGATGGCTAAAGTACGCTTTGCGCAGCTTATCGCACATGATTTTTTCAGGGCAGTCATTTGTACTCATCGTTTTTTAAATTGCCATTACGATAATTTTATATTATGGCTAATGTTGCCAACTATATCAAACAAAAAAGGTAAATTGAAAAAAAAATGAATTATTTATATTATTATTACATATTAAAATTGTTATAATTTTCGATATGTGAAGTCAGGCGTCTCAATCGAAAAACAAAAACATACAAGTTGTCAAAACTCATAACTGTCAGAGAACCGGTATTTAATATTGGAAACACTGATTCTCCACAGGTCGCAAACATAACAAAACAATCAACCGACCTCACCAACAATAATTCCCCGCCCTGCCCACGGTCAGTAGGGGACACCGATGGGCTTGGAAAGGCCGCCGTCCGTCGGATGGGACGTTAAGCAGTGGCTCCGTGTGCGGGAGAGACATACCCCGTGCACGTTAAAGAACACGCTGGATGGCCTTGACGGGAGGCTACCATCTGTCTCCCAACAGCTGTTCCAGTGGGTCCCCTCCCCCAACCTTCTCTGAGCCTTCGGGGTCCATGTGACTTAGCCATTTAGCCCTTGGTGTGCAAAAAATGCCGCTCAGAGGTAAAACAACCCAACGTTAAAGAACACGCTGGATGGCCTTGACGGGAGGCTATCATCTGTCTCCCAACAGCTGTTCCAGTAGGTCCCCTCCCCCAACCTTCTCTGAGCCTTCGGGGTCCATGTGACCTGGCCATTTAGCCCTTGGTGTGCAAAAAAGTGCCGCTCAGAGGTGAAACAATCCAATCCAAAGTCTGCCCTCTCCCTCCCCACCTCAGGAGTGGGTTGGAAGACTCCCTTTTTATTTTAGGAAGTAAATACTTTTTCCTGGTTGAATAGGAACTAAAATTCTATTCATTCGCCTTTCCCGAACCTTCCATCAGTTTAAAATTAAACGTTAGATGGCGCTAAAATCGAACAATGACCAAATTTGATTCTCATTAGAATCGATCATTTCGTTATTAACCAGAAAAATCTGGATCATCTGGAAAATATTGCAATTAGTTTCCGATGCGTTAATCGAAGAGAGGGAAACAAATGTCTTTTTGCTTTTCGCGTTTCTATTTATTAATTTATTTTTACATCAAATAATTATAAATACCATCGTATTAACCTCAATTGAATACCATGTTTTGCAACTATTGAAACTCGGTTGTTTCGTTCATTCATTGCTGTTAACCGAATCAATATCTCCCATTAGAAAATCAACTTGTAAATTTTCTAATCCCTTTTGAAACTGTTAGCGGTGTCTTTTAAAACTAATTACTCTCGAGTGCTAAGTGTGTAGTAAATATGTTTCAATTACCTCAAATGCGATGAGTATGTCGCTCCCACAGCTTGCTACTGTCGTGGAATAATCATCAGGTTCCTATCATCGTCATCTAACTTTACATCGTGTGTTCGAACCTCACTTCTGAGAGGGGGCGGGGGTGGCTCAGTCGGTAGCGCGCCAGGCTCGTAATCTGTAGTTCCCAGGTTCGAGTTCCAGCTGGGTCAGCGTTGAGATTTATCTCCGCAAAAATTCCCCACCATGCCCACGGTCAGTAGGGGACACCGATGGGCTTGGAAAGGCCGCCGTCCGTCGGATGGGACGTTAAGCCGTGGCTCCGTGTGTGGGAGAGCCATACCCTGTGCACGTTAAAGAACACGCTGGATGGCCTTGATGAGAGGCTACCATCTGTCTCCCAATAGCTGTTCCAGTGGGTCCCCTCCCCCAACCTTCTCTGAGCCTTCGGGTTCCATGTGACCTGGCCATTTAGCCCATGGTGTGCAAAAAAAGTGCCGCTCAGAGGTAAAACAACCCAACCTAACTTTACACGTTGAAAGGGAATATCTGCTTCATTAAATGCTTTTTAATATGCAACGAAAGTTTGACGATGCGATTTGCCAGTTATTTTAATGTCTCAGGAATAATCCGATTACTTTTCTCCATATTAATCCCAAGGAAAGACAGGCAGAATAATCAAATAAATAAAATAATAAATACCCCCTCAAGCAGCTGCTTGTCACAGAGGTCTGACAGGAGTCTGCCAGTTTATATGCCACAGTAGAAGGTCTGAGAGGATGGCAGGACCTCAGCAGAAAAACAACACACACATCCATGCCTAATCCGGGGCTCGAACCCAAGTCCCTTAGATTAGTAGCCAAGCGTGCTAACCACTCGGCCACGGGACGGCAGTAATCAAAGGCTTCACACAATTCGTGAAAATGAATTATTTCGATACAAATGATTGAAATTCAGCAGTTGTGAAAAAGGTGATTATGGGAAATCTCAGCAATTGCTCTGTTCATGACAACGATTTCTCTAGATTTTCCTGGACACCTAGACTGTCTATAAATATTTAATCCTTCAGAAATTCTGTTCGTATTGTAGTTATTAATCATTTTGTAATCTCTATGAGAACATATAGGAGAAATAAAGTACCAGAGAGACATTGATTACCAATACTAACTTGAACAGTGTACATAAGACAGGGAAAGAGGCTTAAAGGTTTATGAAAAAACAAAAGGTGTCTCACGAAATGTAAGCACATTCAGGAGAGAATATTTTGCTAATAAAGGGAACTATGTACTTTACAAAACTAGAAGAATGGATATCGCCTCTGACGTACAGGACGTATAATATCTCGTTTTCATTATAATATTATTTTTTCAAATTTTCAAATTTTTTTTGGAGATTATAATCTCGTTTTCAAAGAGAACGAAATGTTTCGTTTGCAAACTTTTTCGATTTTAAAATCTTTAATTTGAGCTAATGGATGGTGGTGGTGGGGGGGGGGAATGCAAATAGTAAAATTTTATTAGTATACAACATTAAAAATATTTGTATTTTATTGAATCAATAAAAAAAATGCTTTTGTCTCATCCCTCTGGGTTGAGGTTGGGTTGTTTTACCTCTGAGCGGCACTTTTTTGCACACCATGGGCTAAATGGCCAGGTCACATGGACCCCGAAGGCTCAGAGAAGGTTGGAGGAGGGGACCCACTGGAACAAGCTGTTGGGAGACAGATGGTAGCATCCCGTCAAGGCCATCCAGCGTCTTATTTATTATGCACAGGGTATGGCGAGGACCACGGCTTAACGTCCCATCCGACGGACGGCGGCCTTTCCAAGCGCATCGGTGTCCTACTGACCGTGGGCAGGGCGGGGAATTTTGCGGAGATAAATCTCAACGCTGACCCAGCTGGGACTCGAACCTGGGAACTACAGATTACGAGCCTGGCGCGCTACCGACTGAGCCACCCCCGTCCCTCTCATCCCTCTGAGGAAAGGGTGCAGAGTGTTGCTGTCAGTGGAAAATCTCTTGACAACTCTCTCACTGAAATTTGAAATTTCTACCATAAACAAATCACTTGCAACATTTGTTAAAGGTATCGCCGTTTCCATATTTAGTAATCTCTAACGATATAATTTAAAATTACCTAAGGATTTGAAAAATGCGAATTATAATATTTCATTAAGTACCAATCCAGCTGAAAAAGAGTTTTCCAATTATCTCTTTAAACAGTTTCGTATTCCACCCACTGTGGGTTAACTGGTTAAGTCAACAATCTTCCAGATCGTCACATGCCACCACCAAAATTTCCAAATTCCAGCATAAATACATCGTTCGCAACATTCGTTTAAAATTCAGAAATTTTCGACTTTTCCCACCATTAGAGGGCGCTATTTTAGTTTTGAGAGACCCTAAAATTACGAATGTAAATAATATTTCGTCAATACCAGCCAATCCAAAAAGAATTATTAATTTATTTCTAAAAACAAACAATTTTTCTTCCGAAACAAAAAGGTATGTGTTCCTACCCACCCTGGGAGTAAGGGGTCAAATTATTGTTCCCAATGGAAAGTTCATGACCTTCACATTTCACCACCAAAATTTTTCAAATTTCTAACTTTTGACGTCATAAAATACATCTTTGGAATATTCGCTTAAAATTTTGACATTTTCAAATTGTCCACCGATAAAGTAGACAATTATAGCTTTTGAGAGATTCTGAAAATGAGAGACGTCATATTTCATCAATAGCTATTGAACCAGAAAAGAATTAGTAATTTGTCTGTAAAAACAAATAATTTTCTGTCAAATCGAAAAAATCTTCGTTTTTACCATCCACCGCGGGGGGTAATGGTTTGGGTTGTTTTACCTCTGAGCGGCACTTTTTTGCACACCATGGGCTAAATGGCCAGGTCACATGGACCCGGAAGGCTCAGAGAAAGTTGGGGGAGGGGACCCACTGGAATAGCTATTGGGAGACAGATGGCAGCTTCCCGTCAAGCCATCCAGCGTGTTCTTTAACGTGCACAGGGTATGGCTCTCCCGCACACGGGGCCACGGCTTAACGTCCCATCCGACGGACGGCGGCCTTTTCAAGCCCATCGGTGTCCCCTACTGACCGTGGGCAAATTTTGCGGAGATAAATCTCAACGCTGACCCAGCTGGGACTCGAACCTGGGAACTACAGATTACGAGCCTGGCGCGCTACCGACTGAGCCACCCCCAATAATATTTTGGCCTCCATTACCTTATTTTTTACATTTTTAGCATTCTCAAGGGGCCTTATTAGGATTAGCTTACTAGCTAGCAGTCTCATTCATTAGCAACGATGCATCACGTTACGGTGCGTTTTTCAAATATGATCCTGAATGGTTTTTTTTATGACGAGAAAGCAATGAAATGCAAACTAACATTCTGTGAACATATTTTCTCCGATAATTCATGTGGCACGCAAACATCGAGCTTGTGAAACGTATCTAGTTTTCTAATTACACTTGTATGATCAATATTCAGTTTACAACAGGTTGTCTCGATGTTTGCTGTGGTTTGTCAATAATTATTCCTCTCAAACCGTCAACAGTCATGGCTTTCCACTGCTAGTTCATTACTTAAAATCACCGGTACAAAAGGGGGTGGCTCAGTCGGTAGCGCGCCGGGCTCGTAATCTATAGTTCCCAGGTTCGAGTCCCAGCTGGGTAAGCGTTGAGATTTATCTCCGCAAAATTCCACTCCCTGCCCACGGTCAGTAGGGGACAACGATGGGCTTGGAAAGGCCGCCGTCCGTCGGATGGGACGTTAAGCCGTGGCCCCGTGTGCGGGAGAGCCATACCCTGAGCACGTTAAAGAACACGCTGGATGGCCTTGACGGGAGGCTACCATCTGTCTCCCAAAGCTGTTCCAGTGGGTCCCCTCCCCCAACCTTCTCTGAGCCTTCGGGGTCCATGTGACCTGGCCATTTAGCCCATGGTGTGCAAAAAAAGTGCCGCTCAGAGGTAAAACAACCACAGCCAAAACCCGGTAGAAAAATTTCACAAACCAACGACGACATATACTTTTGGAAGTAGATGGTCTTCAAAATTTCTTCGTGGCCAACATATCACCGGACAATTCAAAGTATCGAATTTTAGTCAGGAAAAAAAAAAATTATCACCGAAACACATATATTTTCTGAATACTCTGTTGCGTTTACACCTTTTTCTTAAAATTCATAAAACATAGTTGAAAGAAAATGCACTTTTTATTTCACTTCAATCAAACACAGAATGCGAAACATCGATGGCACATGGGGCGGGGGTGGCTCAGTCGGTAACGCGCCAGGCTCGTAATCTGTAGTTCCCAGGTTCAAGTCCCAGCTGGGTCAGCGTTGAGATTTATCTCCGCAAAATTCCCCGCCCTGCCCACGGTCAGTAGGGGACACCGATGGGCTTGGAAAGGCTGCCGTCCGTCGGATGGGACGCTAAGCCGTGGCCCCGTGTGCGGGAGAGCCATACCCTGTGCACGTTAAAGAACATGCTGGATGGCCATGACGGGAGGCTACCATCTGTCTCCCAACAGATGTTCCAGTGGGTTCCCTCCCCCAACCTTCTCTGAGCCTTCGGGGTCCATGTGACCTGGCCATTTAGCCCATGGTGTGCAAAAAAGTGCAGCTCAGAAGTAAAACAACCCAACCCATCGATGACACAGTATATATGTTAAAAATGACGTACAGATCTCATGATATGAAATAAAAAAAAGACATCTAACTGAAATTCGTGTCATGCACGAAGTCTTAATTTCAAACGAAAACAAACCAGCCATTACTTATGAACCATTCCGTTTCCAATATTGCAATTCTTTTCGTGGTGCAAATTTTGACTTCATAGCGAAGAGAAAGACAGCGAAATCCTTAATCCAAATAAAAGCGGAGGATTTGAAGCGCACTGAAGACGACCTCTTCCAATTTCTTCACCCAGTGCTCTCCACAAGAGTCCATTTGTCTTCTTCTATCTCCACTTCCTCCTCTATTTCGTCACAACTTCCTCTTTATTGCAGCCCATCAAGAGACCTTGCACGAGCAACGCACTCTCGAGAGCTACGAGCTCACGGTGGGGGGTCTTCGGCGGATGGAGGAGAATCGCTCAGTTGCCTACTGGGTTCCTGATAGCTGCAAATGGCTGCACTCGCAACAACTTCTGTGTCTGTCCAAGAGATTCTTACACTCCTTTTGATTTCTTGTTTTTTCGTAGCACTGGAATAAAGACAACCTTATAGGATTGGATTGGATTGTTTTACCTCTGAGCGGCACTTTTTTGCACACCATGGGGAAATGGCCAGGCCACAAGGTCCCCGAAGGCTCAGAGAAGGTTGGGAGAGGGGACCCACTGGAACAGCTGTTGGGAGACATATAGTAGCCTCCCGTCAAGGCCATCCAGCGTGTTCTTTAACGTGCACAGGGTATGGCTCTCCCGCACATGGGGCCACGGCTTAACGTCCCATCCGACGGACGGCGGCCTTTTCAAGCCCATCGGTGTCCCCTACTGACCGTGGGCAGGGCGGGAAAATTTTGCGGAGATAAATCTCAACGCTGACCCAGCTGGGACTCGAACCTGGGAACTACAGATTACGAGCCTGGTGCGCTACCGACTGAGCCACCCCCGCCCCCAACCCTATTGGTTTCTCCATAGAGTTATATAGCTTTAAATCGGAACCTGTGAAAAGAAGGAAATATTACATTTATCTGGATGTAGCCGTCTAGATGGCCAAGTGGTTAGCGTGCTCAGTTAATGATCATAGGGACCTGGGTTAGAACCCCCGATAAGGCATGGATGTCTCGGCTTCCTCACGGATCTTTTCTATGATGTATTAAAAAATTATCCACTTAATGGCCAGGTAACAAGGACCCCGAAGATTCAGAGAAGGTTGGGGGAGGGGACCCACTGGAACAACTGTTGGGAGGCAGATGGTAGCCTCCCATTACTGGAACAAGGTCATCCAACGTGTTCTTTAACGTGCACAGGATATGGCTCTCTCCCGCGCACGGTGCCACTGCTTAACGTCCCATTCGACGGACGGCGACCTTTCCAAGCCCATCGGTTTCCCCTACTGACCGTGAGCAGGACGGGGAATTTTGCGGAGATAAATCTCAACGTTGACCCAGCTGGGACTCGAACCTGGGAACTATAAATTACGAGCCTGGCGCGCTACCGACTGAGCCACCCCCTGTAAATTGATGATTTAATGATTTATTAAACTACAAGAAAGCATATCACTTCTGGCACATTCGGAAATCTCATTTTCAAAAAGAATGAAGTTTTTCGTTTACCTGTTTTTTCACTCCTTAATATTTTTAATTTGAGCTAATGGTAAGTATTTAATTAGACATAAAATATATTTATTTTCAGTTTCTTAAATTTAAAAACTTGCTTTTCTCACATCTCTTTTAGAAATGGGGGCAGATTATTGGTGGAATATCTCTTAACACTCTCTCAGTCGGTAGCGCGCCAGGCTCGTAATCTGTAGTTCCCAGGTTCGAGTCCCAGCTGGGTCAGCTTTGAGATTTATCTCCGCAAAATTCCCTGCCCTGCCCACGGTCAGTAGGGGACATCGATGGGTTTGGAAAGGCCGTCGTCCGTCGGATGGGACGTTAAGCCGTGGCCCCGTGTGCAGGAGAGCCATACCCTGTGCACGTTAAAGAACACGCAGGATGGCCTTGACGGGAGGCTACCATCTGTCTCCCAACAGCTGTTCCAATGGGTCCCCTCCCCCAACCTTCTCTGAGCCTTCGGGGTCCATGTGACCTGGCCATTTAGCCCATGGTGTGCAAAAAAGTGCCGCTCAGAGGTAAAACATCCCAACCCAATCTTAACACTCTTATTACCGAATGTTGAAATTTCTACCATAAACAGATCATTTAGAAATGCGAATTTCATTAGTGTCCAACTTAAAAACCCATTTGAAAAAGAGTTTTCCAATTCTCTATTTAAAAAACACTGCGTTTCCTACCCACCCTGGGTCTAAGGAATAAATCCATTGTTGCCAATGTAAATTTCGTAACGTTCACATTTTACCACCAAAATTTCGTGTTTATAGTATAAATACATCGTTTGAAATAATCACTTGAAATTTTTGAATTCTCAAATTTTCCACCGTTAGAGGGCTCAATTATAGATTTTGAGAGATTTAGAAACTGCAAATCGTAATATTTCTCAATACGTATCCAACATAAAGACATTTTTTTTATATTTATCTCTAAAAACAAATTATATCTTAAAATAAAAAAGCTGCATTTTCTCAACCACTGTGAGTCTAAGGGTTTGGTTGTTTTACCTCTGAGTGGGTCCTTCTTTTTCACACAATGGGGTAAATGGCCAGGTCACAAGGATTGGATTGTTTTACCTCTGAGCGGCACTTTTTTGCACACCATGGGCTAAATGGCCAGGTCACATGGACCCCGAAGGCTCAGAGAAGGTTGGGGACCCACTGGAACAGCTGTTGGGAGACAGATGGTAGCCTCCCGTCAAGGCCATCCAGCGTGTTCTTTAACGTGCACAGGGTATGGCTCTCCCGCACACGAGGCCACGGCTTAACGTCCCATCCGACGGACGGCGGCCTTTCCAAGCCCATCGGTGTCCCCTACTGACCGTGGGCAGGGCGGGGAATTTTGCGGAGATAAATCTCAACGCTGACCCAGCTGGGACTCGAACCTGGGAACTACAGATTACGAGTCTGGCGCGCTACCGACTGAGCCACCCCCGCCCCCATGTCACAAGGACCCTGAAGGCTTATAGAAGGTAGACATATTAGAAAGTCACTTTTAATCTGTATATTCTGTTCTTTACTGAGCTAAAGGTTAGTTATCCGAGTTCTGCCGCGGTCACGGTTCTGCTCCCCTCCCCCTCCACCAATTCGACAATTGTTGACATTTCTCAGATCTTTGCTAGCGCCCTCTCACAGCCCGTAACTTCGTCGCAAACTGTCGAGATCTTTATTTCGGCAGATTTTAGAGCGCTGTGGTTCCAGACGTTTCTAACAAACCACCCTTTTGGAATTTTGATTAGAAATTCGGCAGTGAAATTTGGACAATAGACAGAAATGCGTTGTGAAATTTTGAAGCGTCTACCGCGATTCTGATGAGTTATGGCTGCCAGAGATACATAGACATTTTCGGGGTGGCTCAGTCGGTAGCGCGCCAGGCTCGTAATCTGCAGTTCCCAGGTTCAAGTCCCAGCTGGGTCAGCGTTGAGATTTATCTCCGCAAAATTCCACGCCCTGCCCACGGTCAGTAGGGGATACCGATGGGATTGTAAAGTCCGTCGGATGGGACGTTAAGCCGTGGCTCCGTGTGCGGGAGAGCCATCCCCTGTGCAGGTTAAAGAACACGCTGGATGGCCTTGACGGGAGGCTACCATCTGCCTCCCAACAGCGGGTTCCAGTAGGTCATCTCCCCCAACTTCTCTGAGCCTTCGGGGTCCTTGTGACCTGGCCATTTAGCCCATGGTGTGCAAAAAAGTGCTGCTAAGAGGTAAAACAACCCAACCCATAGACACTTCCTTTTATTATTACAGATTTTTAAATACTATAATACATAAAAAAACAACATTATTCTCATTATAAAGCAAGGCACAAATTCGTCACATTAATATACTATTTCGTATGATCCCCATGCCTACTCTCCCTAACATCTTTTGCTTTCATACTTATGTCCTTATAAATTCTGTGGTTGCAAAATTAAATTGCTAATTTAATAAACTTAATTCTGTAAACTTACATAAATCTCGTAAGCCACAAATATAAAAAAAAAGAGATTTCGGCATATAAGTATGGTTCTCCAATAATACATAATACTTAAAAACGTTTCTTGGTGTAATAATAATCATCTGTTTTTAAAAAATCAGTTTTTGAACAAACTACATCAGAATCTTTCAGAAATAAAGTATCACAGGAAAACGTCCTGTAGAAATGAATTGAAAAAAAAAAAGGGGTTGTCTTCGGTGGAATTCAAACCCACACCTCCCCAAAGCACTCCTAGAGTCCTAACCGCTGGCCGATGAGCTTGGAAAGACCACCGCCCTTCGGATGGGACGTTAAGCCGTGGTCCCGTGTGCGGGAAAGCCATACCCTATGCACGTTAAAGAACACGCTGGATGGCCTTGACGGGAGGTTACCATCTGTCTCCCAACAGCTGTTCCAGTGGGTCCTCCAGCCTTCCCTGAGCCTTCTGGGTCCTTGTGACCTGGCCATTTAGCGCATGGTGCGCAAAAAAGTGCCACTCAGAGGTAAAAGAACCCAACCCTAACTGCTTGACCATCAAGAAGCTAAATGTTCTTTCGACAAAGAGACATATAGCATTCCCGCAATTATTCAACAATTCCAAACTGCATTAGTTTTGCTTACGGAATTCAAGCACGAAGCCCCATAATTATCTAGATGTGCTTTATCCTCGAATATATTTGGATTCACGGCTGAACTTTCTAGACTGCTGGGGCTCAAGTGTTCCACTTGGAAAATCGCCAGCACTTAGTGGTTATTGTGTTGTGTTGCTCTCTGCTAATGAGTGGGAGGGGGGCATACTTTTGCTAATAAACAGCATATTTTGTAATGGCGGCTGCAGAAGTAATATTAAACGCAATAAAATTAAAGATATGGTCACACAGAAATGTGTTTCAATGATTTAGCATTATGCAACGTTAAAAATTTTCTGGCATCTTTAAAACTATTTCCTTCAAAGGAGTTGGACTCGCAGCAAATTGGATCTTACGCAGTTCGGGCTGCAGACTTTTCAGTAGACTCTATAAGGGCCTTTCTCCCCCTCCCCCCCTTGTTAAAACAAATATAAGCAAATTATCCAATAAAGCAGTTGCTCATTAGAGAGGACTCAGTATAATGCTCTTTAGGAAAATCTGTTATGTTGGCGTGACCTCAGCAAGAAAGAAGCAGACCAGGATTCTTTGGATGGGAAGGGGGGACGCTTGTGATTTTCAAAAAATATGTCACCCAAAAACAAAATGCATACAATACGTTAAAAAAGTTTTTTTCCTAAATATTCCCTGCTGAAATGTGGGGCCATAAAATATAACAATTACCATTATTATATTATTATTAATATTTCTTTTTGATTTAAGCTTCTGGAGGGGGGGTTGTTTTACCTCTGAGCGGCACTTTTTTGCACACCATGGGCTAAATGGCCAGGTCACATGGACCCCGAAGGCTCAGAGAAGGTTGGGGGAGGGGACCCACTGGAACAGCTGTTGGGAGACAGATGGTAGCCTCCCGTCAAGGCCATCCAGCGTGTTCTTTAACGTGCACAGGGTATGGCTCTCCCGCACACGAGGCCACGGCTTGACGTCCCATCCGACGGACGGCGGCCTTTCCAAGCCCATCGGTGTCCCCTACTGACCGTAGGCAGGGCGAGGAATTTTGCGGAGATAAATCTCAACGCTGACCCAGCTGGGACTCGAACCTGGGAACTGCAGATTACGAGCCTGGCGCGCTACCGATTGAGCCATCCCCACCCCTCTGGGGGGGATGGACCCCATCAAGCCCTCTACCCTTGGGGCGTTCATGAATCCAAGGACGAGCCATATTCATATTCGAGTTCGAACCCAGATCCTTCTGAATTTGTAGAGAAGCACGTTAACCATTTGTCCAGTTAGACGGGCATTCATCCCACCCACCCCCGTTTACTGGCTAAATACTTTATCTCAACATTTTGCTTCCACAACGCCAAAACGCTCAAATCGCTTTCTATGTAACTATAAGTCTTAGTCTTGTCATTCCCGAAACTCGTTTTCTGAAAGGGGGAATACAAAGCTGAAACTGACTGGTGAACATTTGCCATGATGAAAGCTAGAGTTACACCAAATATTCAGTAATTATTTGGCGGCCTTTTCGGAATCTGATCGAATATTCACATTAATCAATTAGTTGAAGAAGTAGTCAGTTTCTCGGTGGTCTAACGGTTAGGAGGCCCGGCATGCTTCTGGGACACCTGAGTTCGAATCCCATACAGCCAATTCTTTTTTTCAACTCATTATTTCAAGTGTAGCTCAAATATTTTCATCAATTTGTAAAAAAAAAATTGAAAATAAATATCCTCTCTAGCATCTTATAACAAAGGTCTGACGAGAGTCTATCTGTGAAGTATGGCAATAGGGTTGGGTTTTTTACCTCTGAGCGGCACTTTTTTGCACACCATAGGCCAAATGGCCAGGTCACATGGAACCCGAAGGCTCAGAGAAGGTTGGGGGAGGGGACCCACTGGAACAGCTGTTGGGAGACTTGAATTATCCCGTCAAGGCCATCCAGCGTGTTCTTTAACGTGCACAGGGTATGGCTCTCTCCCACACACGGGGCCACGGCTTAACGTCCCATCCGACGGACGGCGGCCTTTCCAAGCCCATCGGTGTCCCCTACTGACCGTGGGCAGGGCGGGGAATTTTGCGGAGATAAATCTCAACGCTAACCCAGCTGGGACTCGAGAACCTGGGAACTGCAGATTACGAGCCTGGCGCGCTACCGACTGAGCCACCCCCGCCCCTATATGGCAATAGAGATTGTGTATGTGAAGAAAGCGACAACTCACCAGATGGCAACACAAGAAATCCGCATTTGAAACCTCATTAGACACGAAAGTTGGCAACATCATTTTGCCACCTTATCCCAAGAAGAGTTATTAAAACGTTTTTTTTTTATTTTTAAGAGATAGATGAAAATTTCATTTTTGTTATATAGGTACAGTCGCTCAAAAAAGTATCCGAACACTGTGGTTGATTAAAGAATTCAGAAAATATATCTGGCAACGTTTTTTTTTAGAAATTAGTGATTTGGCAACGTTCGTGTTACGTGACACGAAGGTTGCCAGATCACTAATTTCTGAAAAAATCGTTGCCAGATATTTTTTTCTGAATTCTTTAATCAACCATAGTGTTTGGATACTTTTTTGAGCGACTGTACTAATGAAACATTTACGCTTTTAATTTCCCAAATCATTAAATTCGAATTCAAATATTATTTTCTTACATCTATAGAGTAAAGCATTTGTGCTAAAAAGAGAATACGTAATTTTTTTCTAGCTAAATTTCTTGCCTTTTATGTTGGCAAAATCGTTAATGACGTTAAATTTTGTTTTTCGAAATAAATCATTTTCAATGGATAAAAACATACGAGAAAGTTTTTTTTTTCTATTCTATCTATTATAACCGTCCCATGGCCGAGTGGTTAGCGCGCTTGGCTACTGATCTAAGAGACCTGGGTTCGAGCCCCGGGTAAGGCATGGATGTATGTGTCGTTTTCTGCTGAGGTCCTGCCATCCTCACAGACCTTCTACTTTGGCATATAAACTAACAGGCTCCTGTCAGACCTCTGTGGCAAGCAGCTGCTTGAGGGGGTAGTTATTTTTTTTCTATATTTCAGAGAGTTTCTGTCTGTTCGACATCACCTCCTAGATGATCGGAGCTAGAAACACCAGACTTTGTTCAGTTACATCTTTCGATCGTCTAAAATTAGGCCCTCCCCCAAAAGTTGACCGCGAAACATTTGTCCAGAAAATTCGAACACTTGAAGCGGGTTTAATTCCGTCACATTGTACCTAGGAACCCGATTTATGACCCTATAGAGGAAGACAGAAGTGAGACCTGCAGAATTACAAAGAGCAGAAAATTACAAGAGCAGACGCCGTCCGTCGGATGGGCTTAACGTCCCATCCGACGGACGGCGGCCTTTCCAAGCCCATCGGTGTCCCCTACTGACCGTGGGCAGGGCGGGGAATTTTGCGGAGATAAATCTCAACGCTAACCCAGCTGGGACTCGAGAACCTGGGAACTGCAGATTACGAGCCTGGCGCGCTACCGACTGAGCCACCCCCGCCCCTTTATGGCAATAGAGATTGTGTATGTGAAGAAAGCGACAACTCACCAGATGGCAACACAAGAAATCCGCATTTGAAACCTCATTAGACACGAAAGTTGGCAACATCATTTTGCCACCTTATCCCAAGAAGATCCACGCCACCAGTGATGTCACCCAGACATAAACAAGTGTCTCCGCATCGTTTCGAAATACACCAGGCAACTTGCTAATCTCAGTCATTTACTACAAAGCCCGAACACCGCCGGCCAATATCTGCTAGTATTTATATATTGGTGGAAGTACCGTTAACAGCGATATTTTTAATGTTTTATTATTTTACTTTTTAATAAAGGGAAAAGTAAAATTAAATATTTGCCTAATTTCAAAGAAATGTGCTTACATGGGCCCTCAACAATGTTTGTCCAAGGGCCCCCTAGCATTCATCTGCAACTCAGTAAGATGTGTTCTGAAGTATACCGTAAATATCCGAATACTAGCCCAGGGCTACAATTTACAATTTCTTGAATGTGTCTGGCTACAAGTTGAGCCCAGGTGTTTAATGCCATGCACTGTATGTTGGGTTGTTTTTACCTTTGAGAGGCATTTTGTTTGCACGCAATGGTCAAAATGGCTAGGTCACAAGGACTCCGAGGGCTCGTAACTTTCTTTGAGAAGGTTACGAGGACTCATTGGACGGATTGGACAGGGATTGGACGAGGGGACTCATTGGACAGATGTTAGGAGAATGGTAGCCTCCCGTCAAGGCCATTTTTTAACGTGCACAGTGTGTGGCTCTTCCGCATATGGGCACAGCTTAATGTCCCATCCGACGGACGGCGGCTTTTCAAAGCCCATAGGGGCAGGGGTGGCTCAGTCGGTAGCGCGCCAGGCTTGTAATATGTAGTTCCCAGGTTCGAATCCCAGTTGGGTCAGCGTTGAGATTTATCTCCGCAAAATTCCCCACCCTGCCCACGGTCAATAGGGAACACCGATGGGCTTGGAAAGGCCGCCGCCCGTCGGCTGGGACGTTAAGCCGTGGCCCCGTGTGCGGGAGAGCCATACCCTGTGCACGTTAAAGAACACGCTGGATGGCCTTGACGGGAGGCTACCATCTGTCTCCCAACAGCTGTTTCGGTGGGTCCCCTCCCCCAACCTTCTCTGAGCCTTCGGGTTCCATGTGACTTGGCCATTTAGCCCATGGTGGGCAAAAAAGTGCCGCTCAGAGGTAAAACAACCCAACCCAAGCCCATAAGGTGTCCCCCACTTATCGAGGGAAAGGCGGGGAGTTTTGCGGAGATAAATCTCGGATTCGAGCCTAGAACTGCAGATTACGAGCTTGGCGCGCTACCTATGAAGCCACCCCAGCAAAAAAAAAAATATATATATATATGTATTTAAAAAAATATCTTTTTTTTAAATAAATATAAAATAATTTATTTTTTCAAAGTAATATCTCCTCCCCGCGAAGAAATTTTACGGAACTTCCGTAAACAATGTCATCACAGTTTCCACCAATTCAGGAGCAATATTATGATTTCCTTGTTTATTTCTCAATTTGCATTTCATATATTTTGCTCCTTTAATCAGCAAGTTGTAACCATTTTGCAATCTTCAGATCCCAACAAAGGAGATGGACATGATCACTTTCATCCGAGGACTATTAAATTTGCTGCTGAAATACTTGCAAACTTTTGTTAAAAATGTTTAACTTGTGTATTCCTACGGGTAAATTTCCTGTTATATTAAAGATTAGCAAAGCATAAATCTGGAGCTAAAACAGATATATCTTATTGCACATCTGTATAACCAGTTTTCTGTAAAGTGTTCGAAAAACTAGTAAGTATTCGCTTAATGAACTCTATTGATGCGAATATATGTCTACATGACAATTAGTATGGTTTCTGCAAAAATAAATCTACTGTATAGATTGAAACAGCTGCATTGCTTGTTCTCAATGTATGGTATGTATCAATTCTGACAGTAATAAAACAACGATTAGCATATTTTTTTGACTAATCCAAGTTTTTGGACGTAATATCTCACATTGCTCTGCTAGTAGGCATAATTACATCACATTGGTACAAGAGGTTCAATTCAAAACTTTCTAAAATGTTATCTTACTAACAGAAAAAAATATGTTCAGATTAAAAATATAAATTAAACTTATTAATTAACGAGCATGTTATTTCACAAGGTTCTACTTTGGGTTCACTTTTATTTATAATTTACGTTAACGATATTTTTAATATTAGCAGGAATTCAAGTTCAATACTATACTAGAAATCAAGAGGTGACTTAGGCCCTCTTGATTTCTTGCTGGTCATTACAACACCTATTTGACCTGAAACGGGTTGGGTTGGGTTGTTTTACCTCTGAGCGGCACTTTTTTGCACACCATGGGCTAAATGGCCAGGTCACATGGACCCCGAAGGCTCAGAGAAGGTTGGGGGAGGGGACCCACTGGAACAGCTGTTGGGAGACAGATGGTAAACTCCCGTCAAGGCCATCCAGCGTGTTCTTTAACGTGCACAGGGTATAGCTCTCCCGCACACGGGCCACGGCTTAACGTCCCATCAGACGGACGGCGGCCTTTCCAAGCCCATCGGTGTCCCCTACTGACCGTGGGCAGGGCGGGGAATTTTGCGGAGATAAATCTCAACGCTGACCCAGCTGGGACTCGAACCTGGGAACTACAGATGAACCGACTACCGCTACCGACTGAGCCACCCCCGCCCCACCTGAAACGGGCACCGGATCTCAAAATTCCTCTGATTTCTGAGTTGCACTGCCCGAAATAGCCCTCTTTACCCATTTTTAGCTCTCCAGCACCAGTATATCGAATTTGACCTTTAACCTCGAGGCCCATGGACCATCGCAAAAATTTCTCAACATTTCCATAATCTACGATCAAAAACTCCCAGTCACCACTTTTCAGCCCTCTAACATCAGTAGATCGATATTGTATTTTCCGTGCTTTCTAATAATTGACCCTGACATTTGACCTCGAAAGACCCATCGCATCCAAAATTTCACATTTGCGAGATCTACGACTCAAAATACCCCAGGAATCAATTTTTAGCTCTCTGGCACCGATAGATCTAAATTTGACCTTTGACCTCAAAGGACCCTCCGGATCCGAAATTTCCTAACGTTTTCGAGATTTACAACCCATTGTAAATTTTATCTGGGTGCTTCACCCCCATACAGCAAATTTCACGTTTTCTCGTAGATCACAGTTTGACCTCTACGTGTCCTCCATTTGACCTTGAAGGGCACGTTGGAGGTCAAATTTGGGATTTTTTCAGAGCTCTGCCATTTTTTCATCATAGAATTAGCTTAATACTCTGTCAGTCGTCAATCACTCACAATCATCTATGTATTTATGATGAAGATGACACTAGATTATTATTTTCTCATAGTAATGTCCATAATGCAATAGAAATCGCGAGCATTGAAATCAACAAATGCATAAACCGGTTTCAATGTAATCTTTTGACACTCGTTCATAAGAAAATTAAGGGAATCATTTTTCACACAAACCGTAAATTTTAAAATATAAACCTAAATGTTTCTGGGTGCAACCAACAGATAACCTTTGTAAATGAGATTAAATTTCTTGGAATAATTTTGGCAGATAACCGAAAACGAAATTCACGAATAAAATTTGCTGTATCAAAACAAGAGAAAATATTGGCGTCATTAGGTTGGGTTGTTTTACCTCTGAGCGGCACTTTTTTGCACACCATGGGCTAAATGGCCAGGTCACATGGACCCCGAAGGCTCAGAGAAGGTTGGGGGAGGGGACCCACTGGAACAGCTGTTGGGAGACAGATGGTATCCTCCCGTCAAGGCCATCCAGCGTGTTTTTTAACGTGCACAGGGTATGGCTCTCCCGCACACGGGGCCATGGCTTAACGTCCCATCCGACCGACGGCGGCCTTTCCAAGCCCATCGGTGTCCCCTACTGACCGTGGGCAGGGCGGGGAATTTTGCGGAGATAAATCTCAACGCTGACCCAGCTGGGACTCGAACCTGGGAACTACAGATTACGAGCCTGGCGCGCTACCGACTGAGCCGCGCCAGGCGTCATTAGGAAAAACAGATAATGTACATTAGAATTGCTTTAATATTAGTCTTTCTTTTTAAGTTTTCTGGCAAGTGTTTCGCTTTTTATCAAGAAAATGAAAAAAAAATTAAATGTAAAAAAGGAACATTTTCCTTTTTTTTGTATGTAAAAGAATTTTTTTTCTGGGGAAAAAAAAAGAAAACTTTTTTCATTTCTCTCTTTTGCGCATAAAAGAAAATATTTTCTCTTTTCTTTTTGTGTAAAGACTAATTTTTTTAGGGCAAAAAAAGTTTTTATTTTTATTTAAAAAGAAACATTTTCTCTTTTCTTTTTTTCAAATAAAAGCACATTTTCTCTTTTTTTAAAGAACGTTTTTCTTTTTTCTTTTCGTACAAAAATATTTTTTTTTTCTTTCTGTGTAATAAAAAAATCAAATTTTCATTTATGGCTATCCTAATCTTTGAGAATATTCTACATAGTCAAGCTTCAAAACTCATCTATATGCAAACTTTAAGGATAACCCTGCTACAATATTCAGAGATACCCGTTATAAACAATGAGCAATTAATTTTTCACTCCTCAAGGCAAGTCATCGTTATTTTTCTTAAAGGAAACACTTCCCGACGATCTGTAAGAGAATGTGCCCATCAGACCGTAAGATAGGCACAGTAAGTGCCGGGTGTGTCTGCAGCCTTCATCTCAACTTTACATGGCCAAGCAGAGCCTTGCATGGCTGACCCACATTGAATGAGGCTGAGAAGTATTGTCTGTGCTCTCATTCCCGAAAGTCTCTCTCTTCGCAGGTGAAGAGGAAAAGTAAGAGCGGGATTAAAATGAAAAAGGATCTGCATCTTAGCGCGTGATTCTCTTCTTAGCACCTGACGACAACAACAGCACTCCGCTAGCAATAATTAATGAGAATTTGAAGGCCTTTTATGGAACAATTGATAAATGGAGACGGGGAATGGCTTGGAGTGTTGAGAGATTGAGAGAGAGATACTGGGAGATTAAATTAAGAAGTTCTGCAATGATGATTATGATAGCCTGATTTTGTTCCGTTTTAAGGAGGTTGTTGTTTTTACTGTTTTTGGAGGCAGTTTGCAAGGAATGAGTAAGTAACAGAGATAATTTCAACTCGTTACAATTTCAAGAGAAAAAAGAACACGTGACGACCAGCTTCTACCCTCAAATAAAACAGAAGCAAAAAGGGTTTTGTTTGGAACTTTTGAATTTGTAAAGCGCCTGTTTATGAATAAATTCCGCCCTCAACATGTTGGGACTCGAACCTGGGAACTGCAGTATGCATTATGAACTTGACACTCCACTGGAAAACCCAACGTCCCCCCGCTTCCCGTATATTATTTTATACGAGGTGGTTTATTGTATAACGAAATATCTCGAAAGAAGGCTCAGAGAAGGTTTTGGGAGGGGACGCACTGGAACAGCTGTTGGGAGACAGATGGTAGCCCCCCGTCAAGGCCATCCAGCGTGTTCTTTAACGTGCACAGGGTATGTCTCTCCCGCACACGGGGGCCACGGCTTAACGTCCCATCCGACGGACGGCGGCCTTTCCGAGCCCATCGGTGTCCCCTACTGACCGTGGGCAGGGCGGGGAATTTTGCGGAGATAAATCTCAACGCTGACCCAGCTGGGACTCGAACCTGGGAACTACAGATTACGAGCCTGGCGCGCTACCGACTGAGCCACCCCCGCCCCATATATTTAAAGGAATAAATAGGTAAGTTCATAAATAATTTATTCGTTTCGTTCCAGAGATTCCAGATAATTCTTGAAACAATAATTCTGCAATATATAAATTTGTTTTTTTTTTAACTTTCTTTTTTGTTAATAAAATTAGCCCTTGTTACCGTTTGTCTTCTCCAGATAGGGATCCTCATGTCACAACCCTAACAAATTCCGTATTTCTGCATCAATTCTGGAGGAAATAAATAAACAACGAAAATCTTTTGTTATAAACAACAATCTCAGAATTTTTCTCGAATTTTCTTGTCAAAAACATAACCCACGAGTCATGCAAGATAATTGCTTTGTTTCGCAATGAAGAGTCGGTTTAATAATTTGCTCATAAATAAATTATAATAAATAATAAATATTATAATAATAAATAAATAAAAATAAATTGCTCATCAATCAATCGGTACTTGCTTTTGAAAGGCGTAAACTTGGAAAACAGCCAAGATGAGAACACAGCTGCCAAAGTCAAACACGTGTCTGTCATCTCACATGCGAAAATTGAAATAAAAAGAAATATGAAGAGACGTGTCCTGTAAGGTCGTGCATGAAAAATGTACGTGATACCTATATTTCAACTTATATATATACCCTTAAATAGCATTTCGCAAAATGTAAACGTGATCTTTTTTAGAATAATTGAAAAATTATCGAGAAACGCTCTGTTACAAATCATGACTTTCGGATATTTATTATTCTTCCTTAAGAACACGACATCAGGACAGGTAATATGGAGATTACTATCACTGAACAAGAGGAAGGAGTTGACTCGGACGGCAGCGCTGAATTCATAACTTGATTTGGTGTAATGGATTAAATGGCTAAGAAACAAGGTTGAGTTGGGTTGTTTTACCTCTGAGCGGCACTTTTTTGCACACCATGGGCTAAATGGCCAGGTCACATGAACCCCGAAGGCTCAGAGAAGGTTGGGGGAGGGGACCCACTGGAACAGCTGTTGGGAGACAGATGGTAGCCTCCTGTCAAGGCCATCCAGCGTGTTCTTTAACGTGCACAGGGTATGGCTCTCCCGCACACGGGGCCACGGCTTAACGTCCCATCCGATGGACGGCGGCCTTTCCAAGCCCATCGGTGTCCCCTACTGACCGTGGGCAGGGCGAGGAATTTTGCGGAGATAAATCTCAACGCTGACCCAGCTAGGACTCGAACCTGGGAACTACAGATTACGAGCCTGGCGCGCTACCGACTGAGCCACCCCCGCCCCGACGTAGATAGGATTTTGATGCCCTTCTTTATTGTAATCAGCAATATCATTTTTTTCACTTAAGCTGATCCGCTAATTGGTCAGGAACGGATCTAAGAAAAACCGAAAGGCGAGTAAAATGTCTTCATCGAGTCAGGAAAAACAAAAATGAGGAGGAGAGATGGGAGGAGGGAGGGGGGGGGGCAAGAGACTGGATAGCAATTGAAATATAAGATTTTTCCTTCTGTGTTAATAGTCTTTAAAATATTCTTGAAAAATTATTGAAGTATATGTATGTAAGTATATTTATTTAATGACATTTCTCCTACATTCTGCCTATTAGCATTTTGAAAAGGCGGGGAGGGATCTTCCATGGTCCCCTCTCTGGAAAGGTTAAGTTACAAGTAAACAAATAGATTCATTATTTTTGCATAAGATGGGTTAAATGGCCAGGGTCACAAGGATCCCATGGGCTCAAAGAACGTTGGGGAAAGCGATCCATTGGGTGTTAGGAGAACTGTTAGAAGATAGATGTTCTTTAAAGTACAGCGTGTTCTTTAACGTTAACATGGTATAGCTCTCTTGCACACCTATCCACAGCTCTCCGTGAGGCTGCAGTCTTTTCAAGCCTATCCTTTTTCTGTCCCCTTTCTGACCGAGAGACTGGGAGGAGGCGGGGGGGATAAACGTCCCGTTCGGGATCTACGAGGGGAAATAGCACCATAGATCAGCCTGTCTTTTCCTGGCCTTGCTATTCAGTAATCTAACGTTGTCAGATTCGAGTGGGGCGGGGGTGGCTCAGTCGGTAGCGCGCCAGACTCGTAATCTGTAGTTCCCAGGTTCGAGCTCGTGTGCGAGAGAGCCATACCCTGTGCACATTTAAGAACATGCTGGATAGCCTTGACGGGAGGCTACCATCTGTCTCCCAACAGCTGTTCCAGTGGGTCCCCTCCCCCAACCTTCTCTGAGCCTTCGGAGTCCGTGTGACCTGGCATCATGTGCATTAGTCATGATGTGCAAAAAAGTGCCGCTCAGAGGTTAAAACAACCCAACTCAGATTCGAGTCGTCACTGATATCGTGTCGAGATTCTCTCCATTACACCCTGTTCTTTCTCGGTGTTAAAAAGACAGCAATGAACTTGGAAAAGCTCACATTGTAGCATCGATGGTTAAGATGGAAGATAGTGTACAGTAGAGCCATACCTTGAGCATGGAATTCTCTGATGGCTTTGACAGGAGACTGACTACTCAGTCTGCATCTCCTTCCCATTACCAGATCTGAGCGTTCAGGATCCTTGTATCCTGGCTATTCAGCTCATTATGCACAAAACATAAGTGCTGTTGGGGCGGGGGTGGCTCAGTCGGTAGCGCGCCAGGCTCGTAATCTGTAGTTCCCAGGTTCGAGTCCCAGCTGGGTCAGCGTTGAGATTTATCTCCGCAAAATTCCCGCCCTGCCCACAGTCAGTAGGGGACACCGATGGGCTTGGAAACACCGCTGTCCGTCGGACGGGACATTAAGCCGTGGTACCGTGTGTGAGAGACCCATATTCTGTGCACGTTAAAGAACACGCTGGATGGCCTTGACGGGAGGCTAACATCTGTCTCCCAACAGCTGTTCCAGTTGGTCCCCTCCCACAACCTTCACTGAGCCTTCGGGGTCCATGTTACCTGGCCATTTAGCCCATGGTGTGCAAAAAAAGTGCCGCTCAGAGGTAAAACAACCCAACCCATAAGTGCTGCTCAAAGGCAAAACAATCGAACTTTTTCGACACTCTTCTTAATTTTGGGTTCCTTATGACCTGATTAGTTGTCCTCTCAGGATATTGAACTGGGGTTTGCTCAGTTGGTAGTTCACCAGGCTCGCAATCTGCAGTTCTCAGGTTAGAGTTATACCCGTTCAAGAGTTTAGATTAAATTCTGCTAACCATCACACTACTCTCGGTCAGACAGAGGACACCGATGAGCTTGGATGGGGCATTAAGCTGTGGATAGGTGAACAAGAGAGCCGTACTCGGTTCACGTTAAAGAGCAATCTGGATGGTCTATATGTTACTATGGATATTATGACGTAAGAGAAGTCACGTGGGACTACCATCTACAGGCACTCGACAGATTTATGGAAACAGTTCCATAATATCACAATAAAAATTCACATTCAGAGCTCTTGGGGCGGGGGTGGCTCAGTCGGTAGTGCGCCAGGCTCGTAATCTGTGGTTCCCAGGTTCGAGTCCCAGCTGGGTCAGCGTTGAGATTTATCTCCGCAAAATTCCCCGCCCTGCCCACGGTCAGTAGGGCACACCGATGGGGTTGGAAAGGCCGCCGTCCGTCGGATGGGACGTTAAGCGGTGGCCTCGTGTGCGGGAGAGCCATACTCTGTGCACGTTAAAGAACACGCTGGATGGCCTTGACGGGAGGCTACCATCTGTCTCCCAACAGCTCTTCCAGTGGGTCCCCTCCCACAACCTTCTCTGAGCCTTCGGGGTCCATGTGACCTGGCCATTTAGCCCATGGTGTGCAAAAAAGTGCCGCTCAGAGGTAAAACAACAGAATCCAACCCATTCAGAGCTCAATAACTGGTTAAATATGATTTTTAATGAAATATATGTCTTGAGATAAAGATCTCAATCAAATCCATCTAAATCTCGATTTTAAATAATGTTTAGTGCTCAGAGAGTTTTGAACGCTGCAATATTTAGCTGG
Source organism: Ryuthela nishihirai (assembly GCA_038380435.1). Classification (NCBI taxonomy): domain Eukaryota; kingdom Metazoa; phylum Arthropoda; class Arachnida; order Araneae; family Heptathelidae; genus Ryuthela; species Ryuthela nishihirai. Next base: position 33,487,083 of record JAWZYU010000020.1, on the reverse strand, counting down.
CTACAAAAAAAATTTAACCCCAAAATTTAAAACAGTTTAGAGATCAGAGTTGACTCTATCGGTCTCTTCTAGAGTCAACTATGAAATCTGATCTCTTAGACTGTTTAAATTAAATTTTGGGGTCAATTGTTTTGTAGTGCATTAAATATTCCAGCGTTCATAACTATTTGAATACTGAACAAATATTGTTTAAAATCGAGGTTTAGATAAATTTAATTGAGATATTTAATTAACGTTAGACATATATTTCATTAAAAATCATATTGAAGAAGCTATTGAACTCTAAATGTGATTTTTTTCTATTCAGATAACATGGAACGGTTTCTATTTTCCTATTCAGATAGCATGGAATGGTTTCTATTTTTCCATTCAGATAACACGGAATAGTTTCCATTTTTCCATTCAGATAACATGGAACAGTTTCCATTTTTTTTCCATTTAGATAACATGGAATGGTTTCCATTTTCCCTTTCAGATAACACGGAACAGTTTCCATTTTTTTTTTCTATTTAGATAACATGGAATGGTTTCAATTTTCCCATTCAGATAACATGGAATGGTTTCCATTTTTCCATTCAGATAACACGGAATGGTTTCCATTTTTCCATTCAGATAACATGGAACAGTTTCCATTTTTTCTATTCAGATAACATGGAGTGGTTTCTATTTTTTCTATTCAGATAACATGGAACGGTTTCTATTTTTCTGTTTAGTATCTGTATATTCTAAAAGCAGCCCAGTGGCCCTCTTCCACTAACCTTCTCTGAGCAGTTGGGGTTCTTGTGAACAGGACATTTAGTCCATTTAGTTAAGGAAACAAGGTTTTTTGTGACCTGATCATTTGTCAAAAAATAAGTAATGCTCGGAGGATTCAACTGCTCTGACACTCTTCTGAGTTTTGGGTTCCTTATTTCCTGATTGTTTTTCCTGTCAGGAATCTGAAGAACCAATCATTCCGATCGCGCATTCTATTCGTTTGAAACTTAACAGACGTTCTATGAAACGACCTTCAAAAATGCGTGGAAGAGTCATCAGCCAACTCAGTCAATCAAGTTCCTTGTCTTCGCTCTGCGAAACGGGTGAAGTCTGTGGCTGTCTCATCGTCCCTGGTGAGTAGAAAATAGGGTAAGAGAGCGGCGATGCGGTGAGTGGATTTCGTCACGCTTTTCGTCTCATAATTTGACACACATTCTCTGCTCGGTGTGTGTGACTCTTTTTTCACAAGTAGCGAAAGGGAAAACTTGAAATGTAACAGCCAAATACGAGACGCTGTGTCATTCCGTTCCAAATCAGAAAGAACGTGGGAAGTCGTTAATGTGGGGGTTTCTTCCTGGAGATGGAGGGATGCTTTTCCTGTGGGAATCTACCTTCCTTCTCAGCCTCCTGTTGTGTCAATAGTCTATATTATTTCTTGGTTCATTGCAGAAAAAAGGGAGACATTTGCAATTTTATGTCGGCTTATTAGAAAGGCTGGCCTAGTTGCTAAAGAGTTATACTGAAAAAGGTATACTAAAGAGTTATACTGAAAAAGGTATACTAAAGAGTTATACTGAAAGGGGTGCTAAAGAGTTATACTGAAAAAGGTATACTAAAGAGTTATACTGAAAGGGGTGCTAAAGAGTTATACTGAAAAAGGTATACTAAAGAGTTATACTGAAAAGGGTATACTAAAGAGTTATACTGAAAAAGGTATACTAAAGAGTTATACTGAAAGGGGTGCTAAAGAGTTATACTGAAAAAGGTATACTAAAGAGTTATACTGAAAAGGGTATACTAAAGAGTTATACTGAAAAAGGTATACTAAAGAGTTATACTGAAAGGGGTGCTAAAGAGTTATACTGAAAATGGTATACTAAAGAGTTGTACTGAAAGGGGTGCTAAAGAGTTATACTGAAAAAGGTATACTAAAGAGTTATACTGAAAAGGGTATACTAAAGAGTTATACTGAAAGGAGTGCTAAAGAGTTATACTGAAAGGGGTGCTAAAGAGTTATACTGAAAAAGGTATACTAAAAAGTTATACTGAAGAGGGTATACTAAAGAGTTATACTGAAAAAGGTATACTAAAGAGTTATACTGAAAGGGGTGCTAAAGAGTTATACTGAAAAAGGTATACTAAAGAGTTATACTGAAAAAGGTATACTAAAGAGTTATACTGAAAAGGTATACTAAAGAGTTATACTGAAAGGGGTGCTAAAGAGTTATACTGAAAAAGGTATACTAAAGAGTTATACTGAAAGGGGTGCTAAAGAGTTATACTGAAAAATGTATACTAAAGAGTTACACTGAAAGGGGTGCTAAAGAGTTACACTGAAAGGGGTGCTAAAGAGTTACACTGAAAGGGGTGCTAAAGAGTTATACTGAAAAAGGTGTCTAAAGAGTTATACTGAAAAGGGTATACTAAAGAGTTATACTGAAAGGGGTGCTAAAGAGTTATACTGAAAAAGGTATACTAAAGAGTTATACTGAATGGGTGTGGGTGGGATAGATTTAGTCATTGCGGTGAAGATGAAGGGGACATGAAAAAAAATTCGACCCCTTATTCCACTTCCAAGGAATTAAAAATAATAAAAGTAATTAATAGATTTAGAGAAATTATTTTACTCTTATTTACTGAAGATGAGTATCCTCAGTGACGTATTAAGAGTTCGAAGCGCCCTAGGCAAAAAAGAAATCTACTCTCCACTCCCTCTTCTTTAAAGGGGTTTTCGTGACCTGAAAATTTAGTCCATTTGTGTGAAGGTGGGTGGGGTTGACGCAATCGGTAGTGCGCTAGGTTTTTAATTTGTCGTTCCCGGTTCGAGTCCTACCTGGATCCAGCGTTGAAATTGATCTCTGCTAATCCTCAGAGTATATCATTTCTTTTCATTTATTAATATGGAAAAACATTTTTATTCGTATTTTGAACAATAAGTTTCCCTTTTTTTAGCTTGTTTTAAGAAAAACCGACATCTCATTCGACTGAAGGTGGCCTTTCCAAGCCTCTCGGTGTCCCCTATTGACTGAGGGTAGATGGTAATTTAGTGGAGATAAATCTCAACGCATGCGCAATTACGACTCGAATCTGGAAACATCAGATTACCAGCCTGGCATACTACCAATTGAGCCAATTGCCAAAACCTTTATACAGGCAAGTACAGCGAACTGCCGATGTCAAGGCCTAATTTTTCTGAGTTGGGAATTATACACTAAGAACAAAATTTATTATGAACACCACACCTTGCACGATCCGGCATTTAGTTTCGTGGGGGAGGGGGGGGGGGGGGTCCAAGAATTTTGCTTTGGGGGGAGGGGGTGAATTTGTTTTCGGGGGTTCAAAAAATCCAGTTTCCGGGAGGAATCAAGAATTTAGGATTGGGTTGGATTGTTTTACCTCTGAGCGGCCCTTTTTTTGCACACCGTGGGCTAAATGCCCTGGTCACATGGACCCCGAAGGCTCAGAGAAGGTTGGGGGAAGGGACCCACTAGACAGCTGTTAGGAGACAGATGGTAACGTCCCGTCAAGGCCATCCAGTGTGTTCTTTAACGTGCACAGAATATGGCTGTCCCGCACACGGTGCCACGGCTTAACGTTCCATCCCACGGACAGCGGTCTTTCCAAGCCCATTGGTGTCCCTTACTTCCATGTCCATGGGCAGGGCGGGGGTTTTGCGGAGATAAATCTCAACGCTGACCCAGCTGGGACTCGAACCGGGGAACTGCAGATTACGAGCCTGGTGTGCTACCGATTGAGCCATCCCCGCCCCTCGAGAATATAGGGTAGGGGGTCTAAGAATAAGACTTGAGTAGGGTTCTTCAATTAATATTTTAGTAATTTAACTTCACCGAACAGAAAAGGTTAAAATGATATTCTATACGGAATGAGATTTTATAACTTTTTTTTTAATCTATTTTTAGTGTCGTACATAAAATACGGGGCTAAAATAAAATGATACAAAAACAACTCTTTTGGATTTCATAGCCAGTAGACGAGTTTGAGATTTAGTATAAGATGACAGGATTTTGGGTGGGGGGAGTCCGGACCCACCGGATGTCTCCCTCACACACACACACACACTGAGTACGTCCTGACCGCACTCATCCACAAACCTGCTCTATTTCGCCACAATAATCCCTTAGGTGCTATAAATAGGTCTGATCTCCAGTTCTTGTATAAGCATACTTGCGACTGTTATGATGGGTAAACACGGCGACCTGAGCGAGTTCGATTGTGGACAGATAGTCGGTACGAGGAAGATGGGATACCCATATCCTTGACTGCAGAACGTCTGGTGTTTCTGTGTGTGATCATCACACGTGTGTACCAGGACTACATCAAAGCTGGCAAAATATGCAGCTGTCGAGAAAAAGGTGGGATGAGGAACAGAGGACCACAGTGCAGATGATAATGTCAGCATTCAATGACAGACAGCTAAAAAGGTTTGTGCAAAGACCATTCAATGTACCATGGTGCGACTGGGCTATGGCAGTTGATGCCCAAATCGAATACTCTTTTGACAGTACGTCATAGAGCCATGAGGCTCCAGTGGGCGAAAGAACATTCAGCTACGGAACATGGAAGATTGTTTCTACAGTGGGTAGCTTGGTATGACAATCGAGGTTCAAACTACAAGATGCGATGAGAGGTTACACGTGTGGCATAGATCACATGAGGCCATGGACCTCCAACTCTCAAGTTGGGATGGGTTGAGTTGGGTTGTTTTACTTCTGACTGGAACGTTTTTGCACACCATGGGCTAAATGTCCAGGTCACATGGACCCCGAAGGCTCAGAGAAGATTGGGGAAGGGACCCACTGGAATAGCTGTTGGGAGACAGATGGTAGCCTCCCGTCAAGGCCATCCAGCGTGTTCTTTAACGTGCACAGGGTACGGCTGTCCTGCACACGGAGACACGGCTTAACGTCCCATTCGACGGACGGTGGTCTTTCCAAGCCCATTGGTGTCCCCTACTGACCGTGGGCAGGGAGAGGGGGAATTTTGTGGAGAAAAATATCCATGCTGACCCATCTGGGACTCGAATCTGGGAACTGCAGATTACGAGCTTGGCGCGCTACCGCCTGAGCCAGCCCGCCCCTCAAGTTGGGATGTTACAGGCCAATGGAGGTGGTGTAATGTTCTGGGGCATAATTATGTGAGCTACCTTCGGACTCCTTGTACCTATTGAGACCACCATCACTGCACAAGGCTATGTCGACATACTCGCCAACCACCTAAACCTGTTCATGGCTATCCATTCCCCACATCAAGATGCCTTCTTTCAACAAGACAACACCCCATCTCATTGCTCTTGTTTGGCGGGGAACTGACTACAGGAGAATTGCAATGGGTTCACAGCCCTCGCATGGCCCTCTCACTCTCCGGGTTTGAACCTTATTGAGCATCTGTGGTATTAAATGGAATGATGCATTCCAGCTCTAAACATACCACACGGCAACTCTTGGCCCTATACGAACGGCTGTTCTGGAATCATGGGCTGCAGTACTACCGAACATTTCCAAGACCTGGTAGAGTCCATTCCGCAACGTGTTGCTGCCGTTGTGAGGTCATAAGTTGGGCCCTCATAACAGCAGCAACACGTTGCGGAAGGACATTATGGGAGGGTGTGTATAATAAATTGTCCTTTCAGTGTACATGCTTAATATTTTTTTCGCCCCAATTCTGGTTATACTCAAGGGATTCGGTATACTCAAGGGGAAGATCAATCCCTTCCCCCCCCCCCCCGCTCTGAATCTAATATGAACAAGTGTTAGAAAAAAAATGGTGAAACGAAAAATAATAGTTTGAAATTGCTCTGTTTCAATCATCTCGGTTTTTTAGTTGCCCTTATTTGGGTTGGGTTGTTTTACCTCTGAGCAGCACTTTTTTGCACACCATGGGCTAAATGGCCAGGTCACATGGACCCCGAAGGCTCAGAGAAGGTTGGGGGAGTAGACCCACTGGAACAGCTGTTGGGAGACAGATGGTAGCCTCCCGTCAAGGCCATCCAGCGTGTTCTTTAACGTGCACAGGGTATGGCTCTCCCACACACGGGGCCACGGCTTAACGTTCCATACGATGGACGGCGGCCTTTCCAAGCCCATCGGTGTCCACTACTGACCGTGGGCAGGGCGGGGAATTTTGCGGAGATAAATCTCAATGCTGACCCAGCTGGGACTCGAACCTGGGAAGTACAGATTACGAGCCTGGCGCGCTACCGACTGAGCCACCTCCGCCCCTAGTTACCCTTATACTCGTCTGTTTCTGTTAACATGGATTATTATTTCACCGCAATATTGGCTAACCGGGGGGGGGGAGGTTATAAACGTACATTTCTTAGAAATTCCTTGAAAATAAGATGTGAAATTCTCCCACCTGGGGGGTTGGCTCAGTAGGACAGGACACCAGTCTCGTAATCTGCAATTTCCAGGTTGGAGTCTCACCTGTATATATCTCCGGTAAACTCTCTTGATCAGTAGGGAACACCGATGTGCTTGGAAGGGCCGCTGTCCATCGGATGGGATTCTAAGCCCTGACACCGTGTTCAAGAGAGCCATATCCCATGCACGTTAAAAAAACACGGTGGATGGCCTTGAGGTGTGGCTGCCATCTGTCTTCTAACAGCTGTCTAGTTGGATTGTTTTATCTATGAGAGGCCCTTTTTTGTACACAATGGTCTAAATGACCAGGTGATAATTTCATTTCTCTCTCGAGGGCTCAGAAACTTGACAGCTGTTGGGAGACAAACGGTAGCCTCCCGTCAATGCAATCCAGAGTTATCTTTAACTTGCACAGGGTATGGCTCTCCCGCACATAGTGCCATTGGTTAACATCCCATCCGTCGGATGGGGGGACTTTCCAAGACCATTGGTGTCCCCTACTGACCGACGACAAGACGGGGAGTTTTCGGAGATAAATCTCAACGCTTGTCCAGCTGGAACTCGAACTTGGGAACTGAAAATTACGAGCCTGGCACGCTATCTACTGAGCCACCCTCGCCCCAACTGTCCAGTGGGTTCCCAACCTTCCCAGAGTGACCATGTACTAATGTCCTGGCCATTTAGCCCATTGTGTGCAAAAAGTGCCACTCAGAAGTAAAACTACCCAACAATCAAGTCAACTTCCCCCCTCGACGCCCCCTTAATGAAAATTTCTGGGTACGTTACTCGTCTCATAAAGTTCTTATTTTCAACGCATAATCCAGCTCTCATAAGGAGAAAGTCCAAACCAGACTTTTATTTATGTTGATGACGTTCTGAATGCCCGGAGAATGCACTTAAAAGATCATCTGAAGTCCTCCTGTCATTACATTGCGAAGCCCTGTCTTGAAATGACACACAATTCTTTGTCCGATTATTTTTCTGTCAGTCAGAGAGATGAATTTATGTCATTTCGTCGTAACGTGCAAGCTAAAGCAGGTTTAACATTAATCTTTGGACTCTTTGCTGCTTGTCAAAAATTATGGGTCATTAAAGTTCCTCCATCCAACAATGATTCAAGATGTTAAAGTACCTATCTGTTTCAAGCCTACGCTCTCTTAGATTCTTTAACAAGGTACTCTATAAGATATAAATTGCAGAAACACAAAGCCTGCCATTCGCTTCATCTTTAGTTAGGTCATCGTATTGTTTGTTATTTTCTCTAGTATTAGAACATCACATATTTTCTGTGTCTTATTCTCCTCTTGTATTATTTTCCAATACTCACCACAGCAAACATCGAGAAACTGCTTTCATCTTAATCCTTTATCCGTGACTTCATGAAAATGGTTTTTTTTTTTTGGTTCACCAACTACCTTAAGAACGAAATTGCACTCAGTCACTCGACCACACTAACTGCCGCTAGAATCCTTTCTTAGTGATGTCGGGATTAAAGGATGTTGACTGAATCCTCAGAGAACAAACCTCTTTCTTCAATTGCTTTTGGCGATCTTTCTGAAGAAACAGTGAGACTAAAAGCGGATGGTGATGCATCTCGAAACTCGGTCTTTTTCCCAGGGTTGGGAAACGATTTGGTAAATAAGTATTTGCTTGGATTTGTTTCGAAGACAGAGAGAGAAGGGAATGCAACATCCGTGTGACCTAATTGGATGATGTAGCCTTTAAAAAGGGATCAATTTGTGGCATTATTCGGTTATTCTTTTCTCAGGGATTCTTTTCAGATGTCTATGGATCACGAGAGAGCTGAAAGATTTGAAAGTAGTCATGGGGAAGTGAGTTTCTTTCTAGAGATGTGTTCCTCCTTTGCACGTTTTTCGTAATTTTCAGGAATAAAAACGTTTAAGGTAGGGGAGGTGTCAAGGCAACTGAACAGTTTGAAAAATGTCAATTAACCCAAGTGTTTGCAATGTTAGGAGAGGCCAATGTTAAATTCTTCGTCTTAAATAGGTTTTCAAATCAATTTCTTTTCCTCTTTTTTTTAAGCACATATAATTAATCCTACTATTATCGATAATGCTTTCTGCATTTGTAACAACCCACATTAGTAATAAAATTCCTTTGGAGTGTTAAAAAATAATAAATAACTACCCCCTCAAGCAGCTGCTTGCCACAGAGGTCTGACAGGAGCTTGTCAGTTTATATGCCATAGTAGAAGGTCTGTAAGGATGGCAGGACCTCAGCATAAAAACAACACAACATCCATGCCTTACCCGGGGATCGAACCCAGGTCCCTTAGATCAGTAGCCAAGCGTGCTAACGACTTGGCCACGAGACGGATCTTTCAGAAAAACTTTAAATGTTAAATTTGAATTGAATTGACACAGAGTTTAATACTTTTATACTTTTAAAAAATACTTTTTAAAAATATTAATTTTTTTAAATATTAGTTTAATACTTTTTAAAAATATTAATTTTTTTTCTCGAATACGAGATTTTGTAATTAAATTACCAGAGAAAGGTGTGAACTAAAGATGGGTTGTTTTACTTCTAATTGTAACTTATTTTTGTATATAACAAAGATCCCGGGTTTCAGCGAAAGAGGATATACTTGAGAGCTGTTACGAGATAGATGAAACCTCTCGTCAAGGCCATCCAGCTCGTTCCTTAACGTGCACACGGAGCCAGTGCTTAACGTCTTATCCGACGAACGGTCTTTCCATGCCCATAAACGTTGCATTTCTCTCATAGGGCAGGGTTGTTGGGTTGTTTTACCTCTGAGCGGCACTTTTTTGCACACCATGGGCTAAATGGCCAGGTCGCATGGACCCCGAAGGCTCAGAGAAGGTTGGGGGAGGGGACCCACTGGAACAGCTGTTGGGAGACAGATGGTAGCCTCCCGTCAAGGCCATCCAGTGTGTTCTTTAACGTGCACAGGGTATGGCTCTCCCACACACGGGGCCACGGCTTAACGTCCCATCCGACGGACGGCGGCCTTTCCAAGCCCTTCGGTGTCCCCTACTGACCGTGAGCAGGGCAGGGAATTTTGCGGAGATAAATCTCAACGCTAACCCAGCTGGGACTCGAACCTCATAGGGCAGGGTGAGGATTAGATGAGATAAATCTTAATCTGTCTCAAAACCCTAATTACAGTTTAAGACACGTTGTTGTCCCTACGACTTAGACGTTTCAACTAGTGACATATCCTGATTCATACACTGGTGCTCAAGGATTAAAGATTAGACACAAAAACAGGAATAAATGAAACATTTTATGAAGGATTTTAGTGAAGTTATATGATCGAATAATGTTAAACGACTGAATATAAAGAGATATGCTAATAATGTTATTAATACGCAAAGGAAAAAAAAAGGTGGATCAGGAGTCAATGGAAACATAACTTCAAATGGTTTAGAATGTCCTGTGGCTGCAATATAGGCTTGGCATTGATTCTTCATGTTATGAATAATGCTGTTAATTCTGTGCTTAGAGACGGCAATCCCCATTTTTGTTTAAGGGCAGGATCCAGCTTAGTAAAGCTTTTGGGAGGGGACTGACAATATTTCTCCGTAGAGAAGGAGGAGGAGTTGGTTTTGTTGGCAGCGAGCCAGGTTGGGTTGTTTCAGCTCTGAGCGGCACTTTTTTGCACACCATGGGCTAAATGGCCAAGTCACATGGACCCCGAAGGCTCAGAGAAGATTGGGGGAGGGGACCCACTGGAACAGCTGTTGGGAGACAGATGGTAGCCTCCCGTCAAGGCCATCCAGCGTGTTCTTTAACGTGCACAGGGTATGGCTCTCCCGCACACGGGGCCACGGCTTAACGTCCCATCCGACGGACGGCGGCCTTTCCAAACCCATCGGTGTCCCCTACTGACCGTGGGCAGGGCGGGGAATTTTTGCGGAGATAAATCTCAACGCTGATTCAGCTGGGACTCGAACCTGGGAACTACAGATTACGAGCCTGGCGCGCTACCGACTGACCCACCCCGCCCCTCAGCGAGCCAGGCTAGTAATCCGCAGTTCTCAGGTTTTAGTCTCAGCTGTGCCTGATTTCAGAATTTTCTCAGCTAAAAGGAGACATCGATAGGTTTGGAAAGACCGTCGTTCATCGAATGTGACGTTAAAGTTGTGGCTCAGTGTGCAGGAAAGTACACTGCTGTCTCAGAAGTAAAACAATCCAACAACAACTTTCTGCTGAATCTCGCTTCCTCATAGATCTCCTCTACGTCGTATTATACTAACAGACTCCTGTCAAACCTTTGTAGCAAGCAGCTACTTGAGTAAATTTATTCATTTTTATTTTTACAATGATGAGTTAATAAAAGTGCTAGATGAAACCAAAAAAAAGAACTCATCCAAAAAAAAAGTGTAGTGTTAGATGCTAAAAAACAATGTTACATGCAAGAATCGTTTTAGATAAGTGTTGAAAACTTAACCCTTTTGATGAGAATCGGATGAAATAAGAATTCTGTAATAAAATATCGCAGGAAAATATCCTGTAGAGAAGACACTCGAAATAATTAGCATTTTGGATAAGGGTTGCAAATTCCGAAAGATTTAATGACAGTACTTTTTTTGATAGATAAATTTCTTAATGTAAACAAATGAAATATCTTCCTTAATTCTTCGATAGCTTTTGCCTCTTTATAGACTTTTATGGGTGTTGAATGCTATTAAGAAAAATAGTTATAATCCTTCTCAAAGACGCGCTTTATCTATCTATATATGATGGTATGATTGTAATAGGAAACGAAAAACGTTCATCCATCAATCTTAACTAGGTATCCGGTGAAGCCATTGCACTGAACGATTTCCATATTTATTTTGTATTCCACACGAGCGTTCAGATAATTTATGAAAATCCCTCAAACTTTCCAAGTTACGCCCGAGTAGAACTTATACTGGCGTGCAAGTACGTGCCTAGCGTTTTCCATGCAGTTGGTTTTGCATCTGTAAGCTGTTTGTATCGTTAAACGAACGACAAATCCTCAGCAAGTCTGAAACGCTTTATTACATGCACGATACTAGGAGAAAGGGCAACATTTGCAATTGTTTTACATGACATTTCAGCAAATGCATACAGTTGCTTTTTCAATAGCAAGATAGCCTCTACTTTTTTAAACTTCGATGTATTGATAAGAGTTGGGTTGTTTTACCTCTGAGCGGCACTTTTTTGCACACTATGGGCTAAATGGCCAGGTCACATGGATCCCGAAGGCTCAGAGAAGGTTGGGGAAGGGGACCCACTGGAACAGCTATTGGGAGACAGATGGTAGCCTCCCGTCAAGGCCATCCAGCGTGTTCTTTGACGTGCACAGGGTATGTCTCTCCCGCACACGGGGCCACGGCTTAACGTCCCATCCGACGGACGGCGGCCTTTCCAAGACCATCGGTGTCCCCTACTGACCGTGGGCAGGGTGGGGAATTTTGCGGACCCAGCTGGGACTCGAACCTGGGAAGTATTGATAAGAAACTAGGTACGTTTTTAAACTTCGATGTGTTAATAAGAAAAAGGTAGTGACAGTACTTAATATTTTCTTAGTGTGGTGAAATAGTTTTAGGTTGTTATATCTTCTGAGAAGCACTTTTCCGCACACAATGTGCAAAATAGTCGGGTACAAAAGACCGAAAAAGCTCAGGGAAGGTTTGATGAGGAGCTCAGTTGACAGAGAGTTTACAATCACATTCTCATTTCCGTCAATCTTAGGAGACACGCAGAAATATCCAGTCAAAGAGGGGTGGAGGGGTGGGGAGGCGGTTGAGGTTCAGTCGGTAGCGCACCAGGCTCGTAATCTGCAGTTCTCTGCAAACTTCCCCGCCCTCGGTCAGTACTAGACACCTATGGGCTTGGAAAGGTCGCCGGCCGTCGGATGGGATGTTAAGATTTAGTGCCATGTGCAGAAGAACCATACCCTGTGCACGTTAAAGAATAAACTTAGTGACTTTGACGTGACCAGTCTGTCTTGGTGAACAGCTGTCTGGTGGGTCCCTTCTCCCAATCTTCTCTGAGCCCTCAGGGTCTTTGTGACCTGGTCACTAAAGTGACCAGTGCGCAAAAACTTTTGTGACCTGTGCGCAAAAAAAGTGCCACTCGGAGGTAAAACTACCCATCAAGGCCATCCAGCGTGTTCTTTAAATTGTACAGGATATGGACTCAACCAGTAGTTATCATATATGTGAACAAATCTACAATCTATAGAGTATAACCTTTCCAAATCTACAAACAACTAAATGTAATTATACACCAAGCGTAAACAATCCTTTGCCTTTTCTTACTAGTTTTACTAACAAAATTCTACACTAATGAACTCTTTTAACCTCCCACGCACTCACCACATAAAATACTTCTTCTTTAGATTATTTTCTCACATAAAAACTTAGACTAACTACACTGCTGGCCACTAAAAGTGCAACACCAGGAAGAACTCATCAGATTGTCCCGAAATATGCAAGATGGGTAATCCATGGGAGAACATGTAAATGATTCAAAGCGCAGCACATACGTACATCATGTGTGACGGTAACGCCCCCTGGAAGTGGTATAAGAGGAGATTACAAACAGCCGGTGTAAAGCACTGGAATTGTGTTTGCTCGCAGTTCTTGCTCACTAAAGGATCAAGTATGGCCGGTCGAAGAACGTGGCATCTATACGATGAGGTTTCCGACTTTGATCGAGGAAGAATTGTGGAATTTTGGGAAGATGGATTATCGTACCTAGACATCGGTGCTCGTGTTGGACGAAATGCTGCCACAGTGATAAGAATATGGCGTCAGTGGGTAGAGGAGGAACGAACTCACCGATGTGAGGGATCTCAACGGCCCTGTCACACAACCCAACGAGAGAACAGACATCTCGTGCGCATGTCTTTGAATGATTCTACAGCCACATCAAGCACCTTAGCTCAACAGTTAGGGTGTGCTGCACATCAATCAGTGTCTGCACGTAGTTCTACATCGCCTGCAGCATCGGGGCATCTTTGTTAGGCGGCCATTGCTTCGGCTATCAATGACTCTACAGCACAGGCGTATGCGACTACAATTGTGCCAAGAACGTCGTGCAGGGATGTATGAATGGCATCGCATCGTCTTTTGAGATGAATCCCGCTTCAGTATGCAGCACCATGATGGATGAATATATATTTGGCGGTACCACGACAACAGGCTCAGTGAGACATGCATGATGCAGCACCATACAGGTCTGGCTCCTGGTGCTATGGTATGGGGTTCCATTGGACTCCACTGATGCATGCGTCTTGTATGCATTACCGGTACTTTGAACAGCTAGTGTTACATCACTGAGGTGTTGTAGCCTGTGATCATACTTTATCTTCAGGGGCTCTCTGGTGCCATTTACCAACAGGACAATGCCCGACCACATGTGATATGCATCGTCCAACAATTCCTGGATAGCCACCATGTGACACTTCTGTCTTGGCCTGTGCATTCACCGGATCTGTCCCCAATTGAACATGTATGGTCCATGATCTGACGACGACTAGCACACCAGACACGAGCAGCTGCTATAATGAACTTTGGCTACGTATCGAAACTGCATCGACTGACATTCCCCAAACACATATCCGACATCTCATCCTCTGAATGCCGAACCATGTAACAGCAGTTATTGCTGCTCATGGTGGCTACACAAGATACTGATTTCTTTGTATTCCACAAGTCTAACCGAGTTGTATTTGTAATCATTTGATCCTTGTAACATAAGCTAAGCATTCACTAAATATGGCTTTGATATCTCTTGTCTTTCCTGGTGTTGCACTTTTAATGGCCAGCAGTGTACATTTCCATTTGAACTCCAACTGTGCTTCATAACAAAACTTTATTCCTTATTCTTTAACTTTATTCCTTATTCTTTAACTTTATTCCTTATTCTTTAACTTTATTCCTTATTCTTTAAATTTATTCCTTATTCTTTAAATTTATTCCTTATTCTTTAACTTTTTTCCTTATTCTTTAACTTTATTCCTTATTCTTTAACTTTATTCCTTATTCTTTAACTTTATTCCTTATTCTTTAGCTTTATTCCTTATTCTTTTAATCAAGTTATTCGATGTCTTTGGTGATGTAATTCTCACGCTGTAGAATACGCGAGCGTTCATGACGCGTTTATCATAAATTCATTGTAACACATTCATCTGTTGTAACAATATGATTGCCGTTCTTGATAAGGCAATGCAAAGGGACTTTCATGTTCCAATTTTGTTAAATAAATTAATAAATAAAAAATTAGCTTACTGAGTGCAAAAATGTGCTGCTGAGAGGTAAAACAACCGAAAAGAACAACCTAGGAAAGAACTGTGAACTTCTCCAATCTTAAGTCGTTTTTTTCAGTAAGATTCGAACATTTTGTCGTGGGAGGTGTTTGGCTTAGTAGCAGCGCCCCAATCTCATAATAGACAGTTCCCAGGTTCGAGTCCCAGCTGTGTGTGCATTGAGATCTATCTCCCCTAAATCCCCACCCTGCCACGGTCAGAAAGGGAACACCGATGAGCTTGGAAAGGCCCGCCATCAGTCGGGTGAGGAATTAAGTCGGCGGAACCATCTGCAGGAAAATCGCAGCCTGTGCACACAGGGCCGTGCGGTAGATTTTCTCATTATGATGCAAATCTTCGAAATGCCGCCCTTTAAATGTTTTTTCTTTAAAATATCCTTCGATTTTGATTTTAAAAAAAACTGCATAAAATGTACGAAAACTATTTTTAATTTGAAAATATAAACTACTTTAAAATAATGATATCAACTACAACAATCTACTACAGTTTTACCCTTCTAATTTTAACTTTAGCAAATTCGTTAATTAGGGATGTGTAGTCTAGAGTGGCAGCCAATGTAGATTCAATAGAAATTAATGACAGATTTCTAAGTTTTTTTTGCTTATTGACTTCTTAAGTAGTGTTTTATTAATTTTGATTTGGAAAAACTTATTTCCCCACTAGCTACAGAGACAGGGAGTGTTAATAAAATTCTCAAAGCTACAACAGTATTCGGATACAAAGTAATTAAGTTATTTTGGCACAAATAATTTAAAACATCCAAAGGTTTCATAGAATATGGTAGCATTCGGGATACATCACGTAATTCTTCTTGAAGATCATTTGCATTTATATCTGATTCATTTTCGACAGAAAGTATTGACTGGAGACTGGTACAATAATTTTCTAGAGTTTTGTCATCTGTATCCTTGAGTTTTAAAACGTCATATAAAAACTGAAAATTTTTACTATGGGTTCCAGAATCGTTCATTCAGAGAATTAAGGG
Source organism: Ryuthela nishihirai (assembly GCA_038380435.1). Taxonomy (NCBI): domain Eukaryota; kingdom Metazoa; phylum Arthropoda; class Arachnida; order Araneae; family Heptathelidae; genus Ryuthela; species Ryuthela nishihirai. The sequence goes on along the minus strand of JAWZYU010000020.1, from coordinate 33,471,455 downwards.
TAATGTCCAGAATATTATTGAAAAAGTTTATTTTAAATTTATTCTCCTCTGTTAAGGGTTGATCGCACTGCATTCAAGATTCTCTGCAATCTCATTAGCAGCAATTTTCATCTGATCATATCCAGATTGTCTATAACTTTTCACTTTTTGTATGGTATAACATCCTTGCACAATCTGACAAATTTATACTTACAGATTGCAATAGCTTCGAGACTGAATTTATTTCAAATAAAATATCATACCAAAGAATTACACCGCATATAAACTTGTAATTTTTACTATTTTTTTGCTAACCCTCTTGCTTTAACTTTAGTTTCTGCATCTCTGTTGATGTCTTCTATTATTTGGAATAATGCATCATAGATTTCGCAAAGTTGAAATCATAAAGGTTTTAATGCTACTGTGCTTGACCACCTAGTAGCACTCAATGGTTTTAGAGTTAATTGTGAAACATATTTTTAGCACTTCCCAACGCTTTGTAGAACCAGAAAAAAAAAGTGTAAAGTTTTTGTACAATAAGAAAAAAGTTGTTGTTTCTGTAGAAGAAGACGCTGCATCATTCACAACTAGGTTAAAAGAATGACATGCGCAGGGCACATAAAACGCCCTTGGATATTTTTCAAGTATTCTATTTTGTACACCCTTTCTTACTCCTTTCATATTAGCTCCGTTGTCATAGCCTTGTCCTCTAAGCCACTTTAACTCAAAACCTAACTTTTCCAAATGTGTCAGAATAAGTTCTGTCAAACCCTCTCCGGTTGAATCACTAGCTTCAAAAAAACCAATAAAGAATTCTTCAATTTCATATTTATTTTGAATGGAGTTTAAAGCGACAACTCTTATTGTTAATGAGAGCTGTTCAATAAGACTTACGTCTGGGGTACAATCGGTGATTATCGAAAAATATTTAGCGATTTTTGTTATTTCGACAATTTTGCTTAAAATTACATTTCCCATTAAATTTATCAATTCATATTGTATATTATTGCTTAGATAAGTCACAGACCATTTATCAGATTCGCGTTGAACTCTCCTGATATGTTCTTCCATAACTGGATCAAACTCAGAAAGCAATTCTACCAACTTTAGGAAGTTTCCGTTATTAGGCTGAAACAAATGTTCAGTTGTTCCACGAAAAGCTAAGCATTGTGAGGCCAATAGTCTAATTATTGACATAATTCTTTTTAGAACTCCTCTCCAATGCTGAATTTCCATATCCATAATTCGTTGATATTCAGCGTCAATAGTTTTTTTCTGCTTTAATCGAATGTCCAATTCTCTTCATGCTCTAAAAGCATTTCTGTGATTTACAGACTTTTCGTGCATTGTGAGGGCTCTTATAAGATTTTCCCAGTCAGAATAACCTTTTTTGGGCCAGTCATTAATAGCAGATGAATTATCAAATAATATACAACAAAAGCAAAAAACGGCATCATTTGTAACAGAGTAAATCAACCAACTTCTCTCAACGACTTCACAATTGCTCAACACTTTCAAATTATGCGAGGGCGAAAATCTACGCCTTCCTTTATTAATAGGAAACTCGAATTCTTTAATTTTGATGTGGACCTCTCTCAACCAGTATTTGACGAATTTCAGATGACATACAGAAAGCATTCCATAATGCAGGATCAGAAGGAATTTCGTTTAACATATGCTGGCTGCCACTGCTACTGCTACCCGGTTCTTGATGAACTTCTGATGGTGTTATTTTTTGGCTCTCTTCAACAACTTCTTCTGGAAGTGATTGGGGCGGCACTGAGTTTTTATTTGCCAAATCCAAGCAGTCGCTGTTGATGTGGATGTGGACGGCTCATCTAAACAGGACTTTTGTACTAAGAATTCATAACATAACTCAGCTTTCTTCCTTGTTCCTCTTTCTTTAAGCGTTTCTTTTTATATTGACTTCCAGACAATTTTTCCCTTTTCTGTTCCATACTGTAATAAAAATATTAAATAAAAATTCACAGTCCTTCGCAAAGATGCAACCGGGGGGGGAGGGAGGTCATTGAAAATGATTAAATATGATGATGCTTATCATGCTATTAAAGTAGGGTAGATAAAATAACGATAGAAATGAGTTGCAAAGCTAGTAAAATTTGTAGGTAACAGAACATAATAAATAGATAACGAATATCCGTCAAATTGACAGCTAGCAGCCGTTTTGACAAATGCCTTTCTTTAACTTGTTATTGTATTCTCTCCCACTTCAACGTATATGAATTTGGTAAAAATAGAGCAATAAATAACGAAAGCAAAAGTAGGCAAATGCAAATATTTCCTAAGCAACTCTCTCTCTCTATCACACACAGAACGCAAAAGTAGCCCAATATTACATAAAAATAACTCTCTATCTATCCCACAGAGGCACACGTTCCGCATCTGAGATATACCCAGTCCATGCAAATGCTACTTTTTAATTCGAGTCCCTATTGTCATAACGTAATCATTTTCAATGATAATAAGTAACTACAATTGCTGTAAAAAACAATAATTCTCTTGCCTGATCTACTTTTTAAACACAAAAACTGAATTAGTATAAATGCACAAATATTATACTGATACAGATTATTATATATCTGATTTACTGATTTAAATACCGCACAGTCACTTGCCACTTCTCAAGACAAACTAACATTAAAATCAAATATTGTCAATAATTGTAAGCTCAAAAGCAGAACTATCAACACGTAATACGTGCAATTGTCTTTTGTGATAATTGCCGCCTCAGCTTTCAGGAACGGCCGCGCGGTATATTACAAAAAATAATAGCTTCGCGCTGTCAGATCAAGTCTTTCGGCGAGCGCTCGCCAACGATGCATAGGGCGGGGGTGGCTCAGTCGGTAGCACGCCAGGCTCGTAATCTGTAGTTCCCAGGTTCGAGTCCCAGCTGGTTCAGCGTTGAGATTTATCTCGGCAAAATTCCCCGCCTTGCCCACGGTCAGTAGGGGACACCGTTGGGCTTGGAAAGGCCGCCGTCCGTCAGATGGGACGTTAAGCCGTGGTCCCGTGTGCGGGAGAGCCATACCCTGCGCACGCTAAAGAACACGCTGGATGGCCTTGACGGAGGCTACCATCTGTCTCCCAACAGCTGTTCCAGTGGGTCCCCTCCCCCAACCTTCTCTGAGCCTTCGGGGTCCATGTGACCTGGCCATTTAGCCCATCGTGTGCAAAAAAGTGCCGCTCAGAGGTAAAACAACCCAACCTATAAATGTTACTGTTTTCAGCAGCTAAAAGGAGAAATCGACGTGCGTGCTTTGAATGAAACAATTAACCAAGGGTTTCATGACACAAGAGATTAATTCGATCACTGCACTTGTCAGTTTTCAAACTCGTGTCATAGTGGAATTGTGTGCATTACGGTAATTAGACCTGAGATTAATACTCTACATAAGAAAACAGGATTTATTGCTCAAGTGCTTTCTTCGTACATTTCGTTAAGAATGACACGAAACAAAAAAATATGCAATTTGTAAATCCACAGTTAATTTTAGGTAGTGTTTTATTTATTTTTCTTTATTTTTATTTTTTTTTTTGGGGGGGGGGAGGATAAGTGAATTTAAACACTTACTGTTGCCTTATTACGCACAGTCGCTCAAAAAAGTATCCGAACACTATGGTTGATTACAGAATTCAGAAAAAATATTTGGCAACGATTTTTTTTAGAAATTAGTGATCTGGCAACCTTCGTGTCACGTGACACGAAGGTTGCCAGATCACTAATTTCTAAAAAAAATCGTTGCCAGATATTTTTTCTGAATTTTTTAATCAACCGTAGCGTTCGGATATTTTTTTGAGCGACTGTACAGTTACATGTTATGCCAATAGTTACTCAGATAAAGAACGCAGTGATTTCTTAAGTAAGCTTTTTTTTATGAAAAAATGCGACTGAGGATTAAAGATCTCAATCAAATCTATTTCAGTCTAAATTTTCAACAATTTTTGTTCGGTATTTACAGAACTAACAGGTTGGAATATTATTACAGCAAACATGCCAGTTTAAATAATTTCTCTGAAAAGTTAATAAAAAGTAGTTAAAACGAAAACATTTAATTATTTTTATTAACACTTATAAGAGTATTTGTTTTTCAACAGTTCGCATAATAATTCTGTTAATAATTGCCAATTTTGAGTTGTTTTTTTTGTAGAATAACTTTTTCTTTGTGACTCTTTAAACACGGAACTATGGGTGGATTGTTTTACCTCTGAGCGACACTTTTTTGCACACCATGGGCTAAATGGCCAGGTCACGTGGACCCCGAAGGCTCAGAGAAGGTTGGGGGAGGGGACCCACTGGAACAGCTGTTGGGAGACAGATGGTAGCCTCCCGTCAAGGCCATCCAGCGTGTGCGTGACCCCGTGTGCGGGAGAGCCATACAGGGTATGGCTCTCCCGCACACGGGGTCACGGCTTAACGTCCCGTCCGACGGACGGCGGCCTTTCCAAGCCCATCGGTGTCCCCTACTGACCGTGGGCAGGGCGGGGAATTTTGCGGAGATAAATCTCAACGCTGACCCAGCTGGGACTCGAACCTGGGAACTACAGATTACGAGCCTGGCGCGCTACCGACTGAGCCACCCCCGCCCCACGGAACTATGAGTCTCCATATATGCATCTCCCGTGATATTGTACTACTGGCGAGGGAGCCCACTATGGTGGCTAATTTCACCATGTTCTTATATTAATTTGAACTGCTGAAAGTATATTGTTCAAAATTCAGATTTAAATAGATTTCACTGAGTTCTTTAATTAATATCAGTCACAATTTTTCTATCTCAAAAAGATCTGAGAAAATTTATCAAATTTGAAATGTGGAAAGAGTTTGAGGCCAAATTTCGATCTTGCCATGATATACAGGACTAGAAATGTAAAAATTGGTGCCTAGAAGTAATACGGGTCACATATCTTAAAAACGTTACAGAATTCAAGATCCAAATCTTTCTCAAGAATCAAATATTAGTCATTTGTATGCTAACCATGATTTACATGTTCCAGAAGCGTGGTGTTTACGGGATTTCGTGGGTGTCTACGGGCAATTCGAGTCTCATATTTGAAAAACATTGCAAAAAATCGAGATCTAAAGCCTTCTTCAAGTCTACTTCAAAAGTCAAACAAAAGTCATTTCATTCTAACCAAGATATACATATTCTAAAAGTGTGAAAAGGGTCATATATCTTAAAAACATTGTAATAGAAGTCATTTTTATTTTACCCATGATTTTCATGTTGTATAAATATGAAAATTGGTGCCTAGTGGTAATTCGGATCGTAAATCTGAGAAAAAGTGCGAATTTTCGGATCAGGCGTTCAAGGTCATAGAGGGTAAAGAAAGACGATCGAGGAATGTAGAGTAAGTGGTGGTTGGTTTCTTGTATTTAATATTTTGATTTAAAATGGAAGCATTGCTTCTCTTTCTGATTGCTTCTCTTTATTTCAAGGAAGCGCCATCACTACTCAAGTCAAAGTATAAAGCAATTCTTACTATCTTGTACAATAATACAATGTTAATGGATGGCATTATAAAGTTTTCGTATAGGCCAAGTAGGATTAAGTCTTTAAGCTCATTTTCTGAGGCTCTCTGCAAAAGGTAGTAAAGAAGTCATTATTATTGATTACCGATTGAACCAATCGTTGTGAATTGGCTCAATGGGAGCGCGCCAGATTGGCAATTTGGAGTTTCCAGGTTTGGATCATCACTGGGCTGGCTTAGAGATCCCCCCCCCCCCCATAAATCCCTATCCATTCTTGATGAGAAAGGGGGAAAACCACTTGATTCTGGGGCGGGGGTGGATTACGCGCCAGGCTCGTAATCTGAAGTTCCCTGGTTCGAGTCCCAGCTGGGTCAGCGTTGAGATTTATCTCCGCAAAACTCCCCACCCTGCCCACGGTCAGTAGGGGACACCGATGGGCTTGGAAAGACCGCCGTCCGTCGGATGGGACGTTAAGCCGTGGCCCCGTGTGCGGGAGAGTCATACCCTATGCACGTTAAAGAACACGCTGGATGGCCTTGACGGGAGGCTACCATCTGTCTCCCAACAGCTGTTCCAGTGGGTCCCCTCCCCCAACCTTCTCTGAGCCTTCGGGGTCCATGTGACCTGGCCATTTAGCCCATGGTGTGCAAAAAAGTGCCGCTCAGAGGTAAAACAACCCAACCCAACCCACTTGATTCTAAATTTAGACACCATTTGAAAATTAATGTTTGAAACTCTGGTGCTATATGAGATATGCCTATTTAGAGAATATGCTGTTAGCTGAAACCTAACCGCTTGTTACAATTTTTGTCCTAGCATCCAGTTACAATTCGAGTCCTAGTGGTTTAGTTCTTATCCGGAGCTGGAATCCTGGTCTCTTGGGTGGTATTTTCACGTGGGTATAATAACTGGAATTCAAAGATATTTGATACATCCAAGCCGCATCTTGGATTGGATTATTTTACCTCTGAGTGGCACTTTTTGCACACAGTGGACTAAATTCCCAGGTCACAAGGGCCCCAAGGGTTCAGAGAAGGCTGCGGGAAGGAGACTCACTGGATAGCTGTTAAGAGACAGATGGAAGCCTCCTGTGAAAGCCATGAAGGTGATTTTTAACCTTCACAGGGCATGGCTCTCCTGCACACGGGACACAGCGTAACGTCCCATCCGACGGACAGCAGCCTTTCCAAGCTCATCAGTGTCACACTTTTTGACCGAGGGCAGGAAAGAGGTTTGGCGGAGATAAATTTCGACGCTGGCTGAAGTGGGACTCGCAGTGGAAGTGCAGATTACGAGATTGGTGCTGTTCCGACTGAGCCAATCCCTCCTCATCTCGAATTAGACCCAGGTCTCTTTGGTCGTCTGTGCACATAACTACAACAAACTAAATGAAAAAATATATTAGAAACATTCGAGTCCTGGATTGCAACCAGAATCTCTCTAACCACGATGGTATTAAATCTTATTGACATACACCAATTTTTGTCCCCATTTTGTTGGGGCGGGGGTGGCTCAGTCGGTAGCGCGCCAGGCTCGTAATCTGTAGTTCCCAGGTTCGAGTCCCAGCTGGGTTAGCGTTGAGATTTATCTCCGCAAAACTTCCCGCCCTGCCCACGGTCAGTAGGGGACACCGATGGGCTTGGAAAGGCCGCCGTCCGTAGGATGGGACGTTAAGCCGTAGCCCCGTGTGCGGGAGAGTCATACCCTATGCACGTTAAAGAACACGCTGGATAGCTTTGACGGGGGGCTACCATCTGTCTCCCAACAGCTGTTCTAGTGGGTCCCCTCCCCCAACGTTCTCTGAGTCTTCGGGGTCCATGTGACCTGGCCATTTAGCCCATGGTGTGCAAAAAAGTGCCGCTCAGAGGTAAAACAACCCAACCCCATTTTGTTGAAAAGGATTAAAAAAAAATTCTCAAGCATCCCAAGGCCACAAAAGTGACCCTTGATTGAGGGCAAACATTAGTTAGAGCAATTACTCAGTCACGGCATCAACTAGTTGCAGAGAGAGGAACCGCAATCAAAATACAGAGCAGTGTGAAGGTCAGTGCACACATCCTTTATGGCTGTGCTGTCTGCTCCTCGTGCGAACTCAGTGGCACACTTTATCATTTCCCTGGGCACGGTGTCATTGTCTCCGAGGATGCGCTGCAGTGACGTCTGAGGTTCGACTCAGAGTGGTGGTGGTGACCTTCGTCAATGGAGTCGCTGTCGTGTGGCGCAGACGATAATGATTCAGAAGGCCGCCATTGTTAAACTTGCCATAGCGTGATGCCAACGCCAAATGTTAATTAACAGAGCATAATTGGATTTCCTGTTTTCGCGGCTCCGTTTAACGTTTGGATTCTGCGGAATGGCGGAGCTTTAGCGCCGTTGCTTAGTGATTGGAATAGTTATGATTACGGATATCGTAGAGCCTTATCTGCTGCTATGTTCGACAAATGGAGAGGGACTAAAATCATTAAAACCTCCGGGGGGGGGGGGGGTTACAAAACGGAAATATCTAAAATTATGTGTCATGTGTTTCTGTGAAATTGAATCACATAATAACCTTACGTACCGATGGCTAGGTGCAGAGTAATTAAGCAAATCGTAAATCTCTATAAACAATGATTTCCATGACAGCTCTCTGTAATTCTCTTTTGGTTTAGGGATAACCCAAATTCTAGAAGCGGAAGAGGTTTTTTTTTGTAGGGGAGTTCTTTTTTTTTGTTATGTCAGGTATTGGTTTTGGGAATTTGCAACTAACTTGGTGTGTTAATCTTACTATGAAATATCACGCTGTCTTTCGATAAGAGGGACTTCTCAAACAAGTGCGTTTAAAAGATGACAGTTGGTTAATTTTTTTAAGCTGGGGTTAAGCATTCTGCTAAACAGTGGGTACAGGTGAAATATTGTCTTTGACCGGGTGGGATACGACTCCCCCCCCCCCACGATCTCTTAATAAGGGGTCAGGTGCTCGTGGATTTGTATAATACCCTTTTCAAGATAATTTTTGGGGCGGGGGTGGCCCAGTCACATAACTAATTCAAAATCATCGTCGGTACACCCACGAGTCGGTGGCCAGACTCGTAATCTGTAGTTCCCAGGTTCGAGTCCCAGCTGGGTCAGCGTTGTGATTTATCTCCGCAAAATTCCCCGCCCTGCCCACGGTCAGTAGTGGACACTGGATGGCCTTGACGGGAGGCTACCATTTCTCTCCCAACAGCTGTCCAGTGGGTCCCCTCCTCCATTCTTCTCTGAACCTAGCCCATTGTGAATCTCTGAACGTAGCCATCTAGCCCATTGTGTAAAAAAAAGCGCCGCTCAGAGGTAAAACATCCAACCCACTTAACAACTACAGAGGATATCTCGATCAGCGGCCTGTACATCAGCAGTCAGAGCACTTGACATGCTATCAATAGGTCGTGGGTTCGGATCCCACCCTGCTTAAGATAATTTTCCCTCTATATCCAGTTAAAGTATTTCAATGTGATTTAAATGGAAATTTATCATTACTGCATTTACTATGAATTTCATTTCAGCCATTCAGAGGGTCACAATTATTATTTTACATCAATAGTAAAGGAAATGATCCCTTAAATGACACGATACTGAGAGAAACACTAATTATTCTTCCATTGCGGAAAATAATAAAATAAGACATTTAGGTATGGATTCGGATTGCTCTCTTGAAAACGGAGACACTACTAGATTGGATTGTTTTACGTCTGAGCGGCACTTTTTTTGCACACCATGGGCTAAATGGCGAGGTCACAAGGACCCCGAAGGCTCAAAGAAGGTCAGGGGAGGGGACCCACTAGAACAGCTGTTGGGAGACAGATGGTAGCCCCCCGTCAAGATCATCCAACGTGTTGTTTAACGTGCATAGGGTATGACTCTCCCGCACACGGAGCACGGCTTAATGTCCCATCCGACGGACGGCGATCTTTCCAAGCCCATTGGTGTCCCCTACTGACCTTGTGCAGTGCGTGGACAGAGACACTACTGTAAGTCCCATCCGACGAACGGAGGCTTTCCCTTTCTGACCAAGGGCAGAGTGGGTTTTGAGGGTTGGGTTGTTTTACCTCTGAGCGGTACTTTTTTGCACACCATGGGCTAAATGGCCAGGTCACATGGACCCCGAAGGCTCAGAGAAGGTCAGGGGAGGGGACCCACTGGAACAGCTGTTGGGAGACAGATGGTAGTCCCCCGTCAAGGCCATCCAGCGTGTTCTTTAACGTGCATAGGGTATAACTCTCCCGCACACTGGGCACGGCTTAACGTCCCATCCGACGGACGGCGATCTTTCCAAGCCCATTGGTGTCCCCTACTGACCTTGTGCAGAGCGGGGAGGGAGACACTACTGTAAGTCCCATCCGACGAACGGAGGCTTTCCCTTTCTGATCAAGGGCAGAGTGGGTTTCGAGGAGATAAATCTCAAAACTGATACATTTGGGACTCGAACCTAGGTACCGCAGAGTACGAGCCTGGTGCGCTACCAATTGAGTCAATCTTCGCCTCAGATCTAGACTGAATGCCCTGAGGCGGAAGATCGAGCAAAAAATAATCGTTTTGCTTTTGAGTTAAATGACAAACGATAAAAAAAGATACTCATAAGGAAATTTGTCGATCGTCGAAATTTTAAGTTTTTCCAGAGATTTGGTTGGAGTTTTCGAAAATAGCATTCACCGTACACAAACTATTAGAATGGTTGGTGACCTTGAGCACCACTCAAGTACATGAATTGGTGACCTTGAGCACCACTCAAGTACATGAATTGGTGACCTTGAGCACCACTCAAGTACATGAATTGCTATATCAGTGGGTGAATCAACAGATGATTAAAGTATGAGACTGAATATTGTATTGATTAGCAATTTACATGAATCACAAATATTTGTGAGGGGCGGGGGTGGCTCAGTCGGTAGCACGCCAGGCTCGTAATCTGTAGTTCCCAGGTTCGAGTCCCAGCTGGGTCAGCGTTGAGATTTATCTCCGCAAAATTCCCCGCCCTGCCCACGGTCAGTAGGCGACACCGATGGGCTTGGAAAGGCCGCCTTCCGTCGGATGGGACGTTAAGTCGTGGCCCCGTGTGTGGGAGAGCCATACCCTGTGCACGTTAAAGAACACACTGGATGGGCTTGACGGGAGGCTACCATCTGTCTCCCAACAGCTGTTCCAGTGGGTCCTCTCCCCCAACCTTCTCTGAGCCTTCGGGGTCCATGTGACCTGGCCATTTAGCCCATGGTGTGCAAAAAAGTGCCGCTCAGAGGTAAAACAACCCAACACAACACAAATATTTGTGCAAGGTTTGCTGCACGGTCAGTTATTTGCTGCACGGTCGTAACCTGTAATAGCTGTTCAGTGGGTCCTCTTCTCCCAACCTTGTCTGAGCCCTGGGGGTCTTTGTGACCTGGCCATTTAGCCCATTATGTGCAAATCGCTCAGAGAAAAAAAACCCCCAACATTAACCCGAGTCCCAAATGGCGCACCATAACCCCAGCCATTAAACTCCAATCAACGAAACCATCAAGCAGCTTAGCTGGCAAAACAAGTGCCATCTCCTCATAAGGGAGAGACTGCTGGCATCACGTACCTACAGCTGATACACACATTTTCTTTTTATTACAACTGAAAGTTCAGAACTGGTCTGTCTGGAACGTCAGCCCATTTAAAATATGTCGAGGAAGAGACTCTGAAAGAGTTATGACTGCCAGGAAGCCCTCTGAGCACTAATTAACAGCAATTAGCTAATTATTGAGGAACGTGGAAATATTTACAACAGGTTTATCGGTACAAGACGTCACATTCCAGAAGCCCATCAATGCTGCGATGTCTGTGAACTTTTCCCCGTAACTCTTAGCGTGTGCTCTGTGAATTAATTTACGATGTCTGCATGTTTCACTTGTTGGTTCAAAGAGGAGATTGTCCCGGGATAGGAATCTCTCTGCGTTGTATAGTAGTCAGTGGATTTCTTTTCCGAACCCTTCTGCTCCAAGGCTATCGATTATGAATCAATAAGCGGAAATTCTATCGTGAGAGTCCAGAGGAAATATGTGAACACAAGAATAGTTTTTTTAGGGAGGTGTAGTTTTGCGGAAGCAATAAAAGTTGTTTTAAATTTCTATTTTAAGCTGTTTTAAGCATAAAGAGAATGGTTTAGTGCAAGGTTTTTCAAACTTCTTTTTTTTTTGGATCCCTCTCCCCACGGAGAAAAAGAATAGCATTCTCCGAGGTTATTAATAAATAAATATAAATAAATCCCTCTCAAGCAGCTGCTTGCCACAGAGGTCTGACAGGAGCCTCTCAGTTTATATGCCATAGTAGAAGGTCTGAGAGGATGGCAGGACCTCAGCAGAAAAACGACACAAACATCCATGCCTTACCCGGGGCTCGAACCCAGGTCCCTTAGATCAGTAGCCAAGCGCGCTAACCACTCGGCCATGGGACGGGTCCGAGGTTATTAGACACTGAAAAGCCCAGAATGACAACATAGATACGCTAAAACGTATACGTAAGAAACGTATACGTAAGAAATGAAATTTTAGCATTCATACATTTTGTTTTATTTTGTATATTTGTTATGTAATATGATTTTGAATTAATTACAAAGAAGCATTCTCAATGATGACTAAATAGGATATGAAATAAACACGATATGGATTTCAACATTGGAAAAAAAAACCTGGTTTCCTTTAACTTCATTAAATTCAGTTATTAAATTCTTCATTGTTTATTTATAATATTCACACACATTTATAATTATTCACAGTTCATTTATTTATTTATAATTTGTTTATTACACAAGTGTGTTATTTTTCCTTATCCCCCCCCCCCTGGGAGGGGCGGGGGTGGCTCAGTCGGTAGCGCGCCAGGCTCGTAATCTGTAGTTCCCAGGTTCGAGTCCCAGCTGGGTCAGCGTTGAGATTTATCTCCACAAAATTCCCCGCCCTGCCCACGGTCAGTACGGGACACCGATGGGCTTAGAAAGGCCGCCGTCCGTCGAATGGGACGTTAAGCCGTGGCCCCGTGTGCGGGAGAGCCATACCCTGTGCACGTTAAAGAACACGCTGGATGGCCTTGACGGGAGGCTACCATCTGTCTCCCAACAGCTGTTCCAGTGGGTCCCCTCCCCCAACCTTCTCTGAGCCTTCGGGGTCCATGTGACCTGGCCATTTAGCCCATAGTGTGCAAAAAAGTGCCGCTCAGAGGTAAAACAACCCAACCTAACAACCCCCCTGGGACGGGATGGCTCAGTCGGTAGCGCGCCAGGTTCATAATCTGCAGTTCCCAGGTTCGAGTCCCAGCTGGGTCAGCGTTGAGATTTATCTCTGCATAATTCCCCGTCCTGCCCACGGTCAGTAGGGGACACCGATGGGCTTGGAAAGTCCGTCGGATGCGACGTTAAGTGTTTCCCCCTTGTACAAGAGAGCCATACCCTATGCACGTTAAAGAACACGCTGGATGGCCTTCACTGGAGGCTACCATCTGTCTCCCAACAGCCGTTCCAGTGGGTTCCCTCCCCCAACCTTCTCTGAGCCTTCGTGGTCCTTGTAACCTGGCCATTTAGCCCATGGTGTGGACCAACCTTATCCCCCCCCCCCCGTCGTCTCCAACTGTAGGGTGCACCTTACAGTTTCAGAATCTCTGCATCTTTTTACCCCATTGGCTCTCCTTAAGAATATAATTAAGCACATAGCTATTGTCAGACCCGGATATAATCCCAATGCATTATAATTTTTTTCTACTATCTTTTAGTAATTTTTAGCATTTTTTTTTTAAATACTGGTAATATATATCTTTAATATCTTTTTCGCTTTCGCATGCGTTCCTCTTAGTTACTATCATTTTCTGAAGGTGGGGAGAGATATGATAATGATATCGTCATTTGATATGGGCGAATTCAATGAGCTTTTCTTAATTCAGTGCGAGTTACCAAATATCCTAAATATTGTTACCTCTCTGCATTGGGTCGGGGGTGGCTCAGTCGGTAGTGTGCCAGGCTCGTAATCTGTAGTTCCCAGGTTCGAGTCCCAGCTGGGTCAGCGTTGAGATTTATCTCCGCAAAATTCCCCGCCCTGCCCACGGTCAGTAGGGGACACCGATGGGCTTGGAAAGGCCGCCATCCGTCGGATGGGACGTTAAGCCGTGGCCCCGTGTGCGGGAGAGCCATACCTTGTGCACGTTAAAGAACACGCTGGATGGTCTTGACGGGGGGCTACCATCTGTCTCCCAACAGCTGTTCCAGTGGGTCCCCTCCCCCAACCTTCTCTGAGCCTTCGGGGTCCATGTGATCTGGCCATTTAGCCCATGGTGTGCAAAAAAGTGCCGCTCAGAAGTAAAACAACCCAACCTATCTGCATTCACTTCGGAAGCCTGGCAGATATGTTCTAGGGCAGGATTCGGCCTGTGAGCTGCAGGCTGCACGCAAATGGCCAACAGATATAAACTTATCTGACGAAATTATGTTGATGATCTGTCGCTTTTGACAAGAGTTCTATCGCAATGAACTCTTCCATTAGAACTAGTTTTGATTTATACGCAAAAACGTTTATTTTCTACACACAATGGGATAAGTAGTCACGTCACAAGAACCCAAAGTTTAAGATCTCAGTGAATTAAAAGGATCCGCTGGATAACTCTTAGAATACAGATGAAATCCACTCGATAAAGTCATTTAGCATGTTTCTTAACGAGCACAAGATATGCCCCTCCTTCCAAGGGAGGGGCGGGGGTGGCTCAGTCGGTAGCGCGCCAGTCTCGTAATCTGTATTTCCCAGGTTCGAGTCCCAGCTGGGTCAGCGTTGAGATTTATCTCCGCAAAATTCCCCGCCCTGCCCACGGTCAGTAGGGGACATCGATGGGCTTGGAAAGGCCGCCGTCCGTCGATGGGGCGTTAAGCCGTGGCCCCGTGTACGGGAGAGCCATACCCTATGCACGTTAAAGAACACGCTGGATGGCCTTGACGGGAGGCTACCATCTGTCTCCCAACAGCTGTTCCAGTGGGTTCCCTCCCCCAACCTTCTCTGAGCCTTCGGGGTCCATGTGACCTGGCCATTTAGCCCATGGTGTGCAAAAAAGTGCCGCTCAGAGGTAAAACCACCCAACAACCTTCCAAGGGACCACGGCTTAATGTCCAATTAGAGGGATGGCAACCATGCCAAACTAACCCTTGTTCATTTTTTTTTACCATTGTCAATTCAAGGCGGAGTAAATAGGGAAAAAGATCAATCCAGGTCACAGTGAGAACTCCAACTTGGGATGAATCAAGTCGAACACCAAGAGCAAAAAAATTCGTAAAACTCAAGGCATATTGAACGAAGTACTTTTTCTGATACTTCCGAAAACCGTCAACACATAATTTAGGCTTCCATTTGTCTCCTAACGGTTGCCCAGTGGATCCCCTTTCGCCACAACTCTAGATGTGATAGACATCAGTCTTTACATGATTATTTACATTATTGTTAAAAACAACAACAAAAACATATGTTCAATCCGAAATAGAATTTCCGCAGACTAGTTCTTTATTCTTCGTGTGATGTCTTCAAATCATTTCTTTCCCTTTGCCTAATAGCTGATGCAATATTTATGATGCGTCAGTGTGATTTGTTTCCTAAACGAGCTATTCAAATCAGCGAAGGAAGGAAATTCCATGAAACAAAACCGTTTATATTGAGTTTGTTATGCATCATTCAAACCTGATAGCACTTTTTGAATAATACACATTCTGTCGCGCCAAATAGTAACATTCTTTCACACATTTCATGTGCATTGCAAAGAGCAGTAAGGGATATGGCAGCAAGTAGATTATTGGCTTCAAATTGATGAAGTGAAAATCTCGGATCTAGGTGAATTGGGTTGTTTTACCTCTGAACAGCACTTTTTTGCACTGAAAGGTCACAAGGTTGGGTTGTTTTACCTCTGAGCGGCACTTTTTTGCACACCATGGGCTAAATGGCCAGGTCACAAAGA
Source organism: Ryuthela nishihirai (assembly GCA_038380435.1). Lineage (NCBI taxonomy): Eukaryota > Metazoa > Arthropoda > Arachnida > Araneae > Heptathelidae > Ryuthela > Ryuthela nishihirai. The sequence goes on along the minus strand of JAWZYU010000020.1, from coordinate 33,456,031 downwards.
CCCCGAAGGCTCAGAGAAGGTTGTGGCAGGGGACCCACTGGAACAGCTGTTGGGAGACAGATGGTAGCCTCCCGTCAAGGCCATCCAGCGTGTTCTTTAACGTGCACAGGGTATGGCTTTCCCGTACACGGGGCCACGGCTTAACGTCCTATCCGACGGACGGCGGCCTTTCCAAGCCCATCAGTGTCCCCTACTGACCGTGGGCAGGGCGGGGAATTTTTGCGGAGATAAATCTCAACGCTGACCCAGCTGGGACTCGAACCTGGGAACTGCAGATTATGAGCCTGGCGCGCTACCGACTGAGCCACCCCCGCCTAAGGTCACAAGGCCCAAGGGCTCGTAAAAGGTTGGGGAAAGGGAATCCATTGGATAGCTGCCAGGAAACAAATGAAAGTCTCTGGTCACGGCCATTTAAATATAAATAAAAAAATACCCCTTCAAGCAGCTGCTTGCCACAGAGGTATGACAGGAGCCTGTCAGTTTCATATGCCACAGTAGAAGGGTTTGTGAGGATGGCGGGACCTCAGCAGAACAGAAGCCTTTTACAGAAGAATATAACTCCAGTTTTTTTTTTACAAAACTTTACAGATTTCGTTCCTTTTGCCAACATATATATATAGGGGCGGGGATGGCTCAGTCAGTAGCGCGCCAGGCTCGTAATCTGTAGTTCCCAGGTTCGAGTCCCAGCTGACTCAGCGTTGAGACTTATCTCCGCAAAATTCCCCGCCCTGCCCACGATCAGTAGGGGACACCGATGGGCTTGGAAAGGCCGTATGTGGGAGAGACATACCCTGTGCACGTTAAATTTTTTTATTATTACGCTGGATGGCCTTGACCGGAGGCTGGGTTGGGTCGTTTTACCTCTGAGCGGCACTTTTTTTGCACACCATGGGCTAAATGGCCAGGTCACATGGACCCCGAAGACTCAGAGAAGGTTGGGGAAGGGGACCCACTGGAACAGCTGTTGGGAGACAGATGGTAGCCTCCCGTCAAGGCCATCCAGCGTGTTCTTTAACGTGCACAGGGTATGGCTCTCCCATACACGGGCCACGGCTTAACGTCCCATCCGACGGACGGCGGCCTTTCCAAGCCCATCGGTGTTCCCTACTGACCGTGGGCAGGGCGGGGAAGTTTGCGGAGATAAATCTCAACACTGACCCAGCTGGGACTCGAACCTGGGAACTACAGATTACGAGCCTGGCGCGCTACCGACTAAGCCACCCCCTCCCCGTGACCGGAGGCTACCATCTGTCTCCCAACAGCTGTTCCAGTGAGTCCCCTCCCCCATCCTTCTCTGTGCCTTCGGGCTCCTTGTGACCTGGCCATTTGGCCCATGGTGTGCAAAAAAGTGCCGCTCAGAGGTAAAATAACCGAACCCATCTTATTTAACCTGTCATTAAAACTGGAACAAACACTCAAAAATAAAAACCTTCGGTATCACAGTAAGAGAACGATTAATATTTCGCTGTAAGAATTAATAATATCTAGGAGAAAGAATAAATAGCGCCATATTAAGAGAGAGATAGCCGTCCCGTGGCCAAGCGGATAGCGCGCTTGGCTACTGATCATAGGGACCTGGGTTCGAGCACCGGGTAAGGCATGGATGTATGTGTCGTTTTTCTGCTGAGGTCTTGCCATCCTCTCAGACCTTCTACTCTGGCATATAAACTGACAGGCTCCTGTCAGACCTCTGTGGCAAGCAGCTGCTTGAGGGGATGTTTATTATTTATTTATTTTTTTCATTATATTAAGAGAATAACAATAATCCTATCTGAAGTGGCAAAGAATAAGTAATTACAGATCAACAGGAGCAATCCTCTGAGAGGAAAAAAGGAAATAATCGGTGGAAATGATTAAATATTATCTAAACTAGAGAAACCCAGTAGTTAGCGCGCTTGGCTACTGATCTAAGGGATCTGGGTTCGAGTCCCGGGTAAGGCATGTATGTATGTGTCGTTTCTCTGCTGAGGTCCTGCCATCCTCACAGACCTTCTATTGTGGCATATAAACTGGCAGGCTCCTGTCAGACCTCTGTGGCAAGCAGCTGCTTGAGGGGGTAGTTATTTTATCTATTTATTTATTTATTTATTGAACTAAAGAAGAATTAATATTATTATTCCCTGAGGATGCCTCTTGCTTTGTCGACTGTCACACCGAAACCTAGTTGACCTAGAATGCGACGCTGAATCGAAAACTTCTAAAAGTTTCTTGGATCGACGAACCGAAATACTTCCAAGAACCAAATCTCATCTTCCTAGCACAGGTAGAAATTTGATTTCTGACCTCGGACGATCAGAAATATTGTAACGTTCTTAAAACATAGAAAGAGACAACATAAACATGATGACCTCTGACCACATGATGAGCTGGTCGAACACGGATTTCAGTAAAGTTTCTGAGATTTATGGCTTCAAGGGATATTTATTTATTTTTTAATTTTCGTTTTCTAAATGCCGTCCCTTTATTGTCCTCAGTTTTAAATATTAATAATTATCAATATATTTCGTAATTGCATTTCTGTGATCTACAACCCGAATCATTCCTAGGCACTAATTTTCACATTTCTAGCACTGGTAGATCAAATTTGACCTTTGCGTGACCTTCGTTTGACCTAGAAGGAAACGCCAGTTGTCCAAATTTCGGATTTTTCTCCCCGAAATCTACGACCCCGGACTATACTTAGGTACAAATTTTCTTAATTTTTTTTTTTTTGCTATAATTAGCGCGCTTGGCTACTGATCTAAGGGACCTGGGTTCGAGTCCCCTGGATCATCGCGCTTGGCTACTGATCTAAGGAACCTGGGTCGAACTCGAAACCAGGGTCCTAAGGACCCTGGTTTCGAGTTCGGTAAGGCATGGCTGTCTGTGTCGTTTTTCTGCTGAGGTCCTGCCATCCTCTCAGACCTTCTATTGTGGCTTATAAACTGACAGTCTCCAGACTTCTGTGGCAAGCAGCTGCTTGAGGGGGTATTTATTTTTATTTATTTATTTATAATCAATAGCAAAAAGTTTTATTTCCGTATGGAGGGGGTTTCGTTGGCTCAGTCGGTAGCGTGCCAGGCTCATAATCTACAGTTCTCAGGTTGGAGTCTCGCCTGAGCCAGCATCGAGACTTACTCCTCTACACCCGCACACTGACCTCGGTCAGAAAGGGACACCGATGGGCTTGGAAAGGCCGCCGTCCGTCTTATGCGGGGTAATGCCATGGCCCTGTGTGCAGGAGAGCCATACACTGCGTACGTTAAAGAACACGCTGGATGACCTTGACGGGAGGCTACTATCTGTTTCCTAACAGCTGTCCAATGGGTCTCCTTCCCCCCCCCATTTTTTTTTTGCCCTGGGGGTTCTTATAACCAGTCATTTAGTCCATTGTGTGCAAAAAAAGTGCCGCTCGGAGTTAAAAAAAACACTCTTTATCGAGGAGCCTAAATGTTGTCCAAGCTGTTTAAGACCAAGATTAAACAGCGCAGTGGCGTAGCCAAAGTGGGGGGGGGGGGGGGGGGGGGGGGGCGAAACCGAGATTCAAGTACGTCAAATTGAACTAAAACATTTTAACCTCCCTTCCCTCCATTGGAAGTTTCTGGGTACGTCACTAACAACGTCAAAGTAGTAAATTGAATCTGACTGTTTATCCCTGAGCATGGGGTTCTCAAGAGGGACTTGTAGAAATTTTTAAATTCGTTTTTATTTGAATTAGTTTAACTATTTAAATTTAAATTTGTCCTTGCTCCATAGAATAATTCCGCCGAATACCAGGCACCTGAGGGTCAGTTACGCAGTCAATTACATTTTTGTGCAAAAAATCAGGCGCAATAACTAGGTAATAGGTGTTAAGCAACGAAAGCAATTTCACTGTTGTGAAATCATTGCATACTTGTCATTCATTTTGTGTTCTTTAATTTTATTAACAATATTACTCCATTCAGGCTCTCGTGCGTTGGAGCGAATTGACAGGCAACCTGATGGATAGAGTTGGGTTATTTTACCTCTGAGCGGCACTTTTTTGCACACCATGGGCTAAATGGCCAGGTCACAAGGACCCCGAAGGCTCAGAGAAGATTGCGAGAGGGGACCCACTGGAACAACTGTTGGAAGACAGATGGTAGTCTCCCCTGAAGACCATGCAACGTGTTCTTTAACGTGCACAGGGTATTGCTCTCCCGCACACGGGTCCACGGCTTAACGTCCCATCCGACGGACGGCGGCCTTTCCAAGCGTACTGACCGCGGGCAGGGCGGGGAATTTTGCGGAGATAAATCTCAACGCTTACCCAGCTGGGACTCGAACCTGAGAACTACAGATTACGAGCCTGGCTCATTACCGACTGAGCCACCCCCGCCCCTTTCACTAAAATGGAGACTAGAATGCATTTCTTCACGGTAAACACTTCCATGCTGCTTTTCTTGGCGTCACACTTTCCATTCCCATTCCATTAATTGCATCTTTTGGCCCTACTTTTTTGAGCAGCATTCCCGATAAGAATAAACATAGACCCTAAATTAGAGCCACAGTTTCAGAAGAGAGCCGTTCTAACATTATGCCAAAGATGCGATCGAGTTACTACCACAACAAAATACTGACAACGAAGTGCTTCTCCCACTAACAAGAAGCCACAGTGGCCCGGGCTTTCCAGGAAGATGGTGGCCACTTGTTACCGATGAAGTGAACTCGTAGCTCACAGCCATCACTACCGCTACTAACTGCAGTTAAGTGCAGAGAACGCAACCTCCGCGAGCCATGCGCCCGCATCCATCAGTGACCACTCTTTTTCCCCCAGGAGCTGCCGTCATTACGCACGATGACAGCTCCGTGGCCAGGTCACGTGATACCTACGCCTACACTCTTATAGTAAGGCGGACCCGTCGGCGTGTTACCCCTGACATTTTGTCTCTTCTGTTTCCTTATCAGGTAGGGAGACGGCTCCGCCATCGTCGTTTTATTTATGCGGGTAACAAAACTTCCCCCTCTGTAGATAAGTTCTGTTGTTTCGTTGGCCGTCAAGAATCGATCTCCAGGTGATAAATGTATAGGGCCTGAATGTTTTTTTTTATCTCTCTGTGTATGCTTGATGCTGCTGTTGACGAAAATTTTATGAGGTATCTCAGTTCATTTTACTCTTCTCCGATTATACCAATTTCTTTTACATTCACCGTTTGTTCCTCAGTGAAACAGGAAACGGTTGTCACTAGTATTTTGGAATTTATGTACAGTCGCTCAAAAAAGTATCCGAACACTGTGGTTGATTACAGAATTCAGAAAAAATATCTGGCAACGATTTTTTTAGAAATTAGTGATCTGGCAACCTTCGTGACATGTGACACGAAGGTTGCCAGATCACTAATTTCTAAAAAAAACTTTGCCTGATATTTTTTCTGAATTCTGTAATCAACCATAGTGTTCGGATACTTTTTTGAGCGACTGTACGTTGATTCTTCGCATAATAGTACAGTTAGATGGTAGGGTTAATAGAAGCTAGGAGAATACTGTATCTGGGTTGTTTTACCTCTGAGCGGCACTTTTTTGCACACCATGAGCTAAATGGCCAGGTCACAGGGACCACGAAGGCTCAGAGAAGGTTGGGGGAGGGGACTCATTGGAACAGCTGTTGGAAGACCTATGGTAGTCTCCCGTCAAGGCCATCCAGTGTGTTCTTTAACGTGCACAGGGTATGGCTCTCCCGCACGAGGGCGACGGCTTAACATCCCATCCGACGGACGGCGGCCTTTCCAAGCCCATCGGTGTCCCCTACTGACCGTGGGTAGGGCGGGGAATTTTGCGGAGATAAATCTCAACGCTGACCCAGCTAGGACTCGAATTTGGGAACTACAGATTACGAGCCCGGAGCGCTGAACGCTCCACTGTCGGCGTTTTCCGGCGGCATTTCGTTGTGATACCGCTTCATCGGTACCTTGCTGATTAACGAGGGAGACTGCAGACGTCTCCTTTGCCCCATTCCAACTTCTGCCGTGACCCTGCAAGTCACTTGCTTCCATCTTTTCTCATACGCATGAGAACCATCTCTTGCTAGCCACTTGAGGCACACGCCACATTAGTATGGATTCCACTGCAGCTAATCGACGCTTACTGACATCTCCAGACAGGGAAATAGAGAGGTGGCAAACACAGAAGAATGGCTTTATAAGCTCACCACTCTAGGTGATAGGAACGTAAAAGACACGAGCCTTACTAGGACTCTTTGCAACTCTCATAGCTTTAAGAGAACGAGGTAATAATGCATTTATCTCGATTTAGTTCCCTTTTTCCCTTTTCTTTAATCGAAAGTTTCATGCTATTCTTGGCTTAAGCATACTGCGCCTGAATTTGTCATTTGTGCTGTTGGCACTGCCCGAATTAGCAGTGTTAGGTTGGGTTGGGTTGTTTTACCTCTGAGCGGCACTTTTTTGCACACCATGGGCTAAATGGCCAGGTCACATGGACCCAGAAGGCTCAGAGAAGGTTGGGTGAGGGGACCCACTGGAACAGCTGTTGGGAGACAGATGGTAGCCTCCCGTCAAGGCCATCCAGCGTGTTCTTTAACGTGCACAGGGTATGGCTATCCCGCACTCGGGGCCACGGCTTAACGTCCCATCCGACGGACGGCGGCCTTTCCAAGCCCATCGGTGTCCCCTACTGACCGTGGGCAGGGCGGGGAATTTTTGCGGAGATAAATCTCAACGCTGACCCAGCTGGGACTCGAACCTGGGAACTACAGATTACGAGCCTGGCGCGCTACCGACTGAGCCACCCCCGCCCCTAGCAGTGTTAAGTAACTGAAGAATGAATAAAGTTGTTGACCTGGAAAATTGTAGAAGTGTAGCATTTATATGCATTTCATTTCTTGCTGGAGCCTAGGAAGAAAAAAAAAATACCCCCTCAAGCAGCTGCTTGCCACAGAAGTCTGACAGGAGCCTGTCAGTTTATATGCCACAGTAGAAGGTCTGAGAGGATGGCAGGACCTCAGCAGAAAAACGACACGAACATCCATGCCTTACCCGGGACTCGAACCCAGGTCCCTTAGATCAGTAGCCAAGCGCGCTAACCACTCGGCCATGGGAGTGGGTGGAAATACTCCCACACATAGGAAAAATTCAACACCAAAAATAACCTGATTGCTCAGTGGAATGCTGCCTGCGGCCCCTGTGATTTACACAATGCCTTTTCCCCACTTGCCCACATTTTTTATTATTTTCCCCTGAAGTTTGTCCGCTCCACAACCAGCAGCATAATCGTATTTTTTCCTTAACGAATTGTAATTCTGATTTTAAAAAAAGGTTTGCTTTCGTTTTCGAAAGCATATCATTTAAATTTATTTTAAAAAAATAAATACCCCCTCAAGTAGCTGTTTGCCACAGAGGTCTGACAGGAGCATGTCAGTTTATATGCCATATAGTAGAAGGTCTGAGAGGATGGCAGGATCTAAGTAGAAAAACAACACGAACATCCATGCTTATCCGGGGCTCGAATCCAGGTCCCTTAGATCATTAGCCAAGCGCGCTAACCACTCGGCCACGGGACGGTTTATTTATTAACATTAAAAACCTTTTTTACATACATTTTCGATAATAAGTTTCCTTTTTTTTTTGTTCTTTTCGGACATCTTATTTGTATTATGTATGCATGATTGTGGTGTTCGCAATTGCGCTCATTAATACACGGTTCAAAATAAATATTTTTGTCTTGAAACACTGATTTGTTTTTTGCTCCCCCCTCCCCCCGAAAAAATGGTTCATGCCGACGCCCATGCATCCTGCAGCAATTCGCCCTGTGGTGTTTCATCTGGGCTAGTTCAGACCTATAGCTTTTTGTCCTGACCAGTTCGTACCTGCAACTATTTGTCCTGACCAGTTCGTACCTGCAACTATTTGTCCTGACCTGTTCATTCTTACAACTTTTGGCCCTGACCATTTCATACCTACAGCTTTTTGCTCTGTTTAGTTCGCCCCTATAACTTTTTTGTTTCGGCCAGTTCCCACCTTCAACGTTTTGTTTTGGCTAGTTCGAACCTATAACTTTCACCCTGGCCAGTTCTACCTATGATATTGTGATGACCAGGTGATTGGATCTTGTCAGACTGTGACAGATGTGATGATCCAGTCCACAGAGGAAAGAGGGACGATGATGAAATTACTTAATTCATTCGGTGAATTCAGAGATTCGCGGGTTTTTATGCCCGTACCCTTGTATGCCTCAACTTTGCTGCGTTGAATGAAGAATAACAATGGACCATCAATTACTGTACGAGAGTTATATAGGGACAACACATTTTATTTATAATATGTACAGCTACGTGCTGGGAATGAACTTCACTCCGTGGGTCTTTGCTGCTTCACGCTGTGGTTCTTTCTGAATCCACAAAATTACTATCAAATTCACCGCTCAACTCCGTGAGCCTTTGCTGCTTTGCTACTGCAAATATTACTAAAATGAGGTGGACAATTGCACACTCTGCAATTTCTCACTTTACAGACCTCAAAAACTCGGCGAAAGGATTTTCCTTTGCCTACACTGTGGCTCCTCCTGAACCACAAGAATAAAAACAAGATTCTCCAAGAATCTGGATTCCCTCTTGGAATCGCACCCTGACTTCAAGGGTTAATTCGAGAAAGGCGGCGTTCTTTTGACGCGCGTCAACGCGACATCTTCGCTTGACAGCTAACGCACAGACTGATTCTTCCACCTCCTTCCCCTAACCTCATGCATGGACTTCACCCCGCAGGCTAGTTAGTCATATACGGCACAAACAACTTCTGGCATTGATTCTTTCCATAAGCAGAAGCTTCAGATCCGAAAACAACAACAGTGAGTCATCCCAGCACAAACATTTCCAAGAACACATAAAAATAAATACAACAATAAAATATAACAAAAATATACAATAAAAGGCTTGTAAATGGTAGCTAGGTGTAAACTGGAAGGAGAGCTGTGTACCAATCCCTAGTGATGATGCACAGAACCTGCCAGGTCTAGCAGCTAATGTCCGACCCCGCCTTCTCGTGGTGCAGGCCGTTAGTACCTTTCAAAAGAGATATTCTCTTTTGGAAGGGAACGGAAGGGGAGGGCTGCCAGTTCAGTATGGCCTACTGATCTGGTCATCTATGGCCACTTTTTTCTTTTTTTTCAACCCTGCTGAGGAGTGGTCAACTTCACAGGGTCCTGGTGCTGACCATTTATACCTACTAGACTGGACTTGTTTATGGATTTGAGCTTGATTATGGATCCTGGACTTGCTGCACTGGTGGGCCTCTGTTGAGGGAGAGTCTGCCGCTGTGTTTTCTGTTTGCTTCTGGGTTGCCAGCTCTAAGTGAACAGAGGCATGGGATACCTTATATCAGATGGTGGATAATCCTAATCAGAGGCCATCGCAGGTACCTGAACCTTACTTAGCTAGTTGGGCATCGTCAAGCCTAAATTGGAGTAATGCGTCTCAGGCAGGCCATATGGCTCTTGAAAGAGTCCACTTGAAAAGGTGGTGCCTGAAGTTCCTACCAGCATCGGTGACTTCAGCCTTTAGCAGAGGAGGAACAGGTCTTTGCCGCATGCCTGCGATCAGGGGGCTGTTTGATATTGTTGGCCCTACCAATTTCAATAAACCTAATTTCTTTAAAAATCCTACTAATCATTTTCTCTCTGCAGGAACGTGGAACGTGAGGACATTACATACAGATTATTCTCTTGATGTCCTCATGCAGGAATTCCAGCGCTATAATCTAGATATTCTAGGCTTGCAAGAGACCAGATGGACAGGTAAAGGTGAGATACTTAAAAATAACTTTAAATTTCTCTTTACAGGGAGGGAGGATGGAAAGCGTCACCAAGGCGTGGGTCTGCTGCTCAGCAGACATGCAGTGATGCTCTTCTGGGATATGATTGCATTAATGAAAGATTTCTTACAGATAATTTTAAAACAAAAATTAAAGACTTGGAGGTCATCTGTTGTTATGCCCCTACAGAGGAGTATGATGAAAATGAGAAGGATACGTTTTACAGCCAAATTCAGGATATCTTGAATTCTGTGAAGAAAGGAGATATTTCTCTTGTTCTAGGTGACTTCAATGCTAAAGTTGGTACTGACTCTGACCTTTGAGGAGGGGTGATAGGCCCTTTTGGTATTGGTAGCTGCAATGGCAATGGGCAACGTCTCCTACAGGTAAGTAAACTCAATGGTTTCAGAATAACTAACACATATTACAAACACCGCGACATACATAAATACACGTGGGTTTCACCTGATGGGCTGCATAGGAATATGATTGATTATATATTAATTAACAGCAAATGGGCTAGTTCTGTTAGAAATACCAGGGCATATAGGGTAGCTGAAATTGGATCTGACCATTACCTTGTTAAAAGTGTATTGCAACTTAAACTTAAAAAGTGTTGTGCTAGGGTTAAAAATTTTACCTATAACACTGAAGCTCTGAACGACCCTGTTATGGCTAAAGATTACCATGATAGGTTACTTAGTCATTATGACAGCCATGGTTTACTTACTACTGAAGTTGAGGAAGAATGGGATCATTTTAAACAGGCTTTTTTGGAAACTAACAGTACCCTTTTAGGAAAAAAGGAGCAGAGGAGGCAGAATTTTCTGAGTGATAAGGCACTTGAGCTTATATTACTGCAGGAATGTCCTTAATCAATACCCTACTAGTCCTAAGAGAAAGTATTACAGAGAGCTTAATAAACGTGTAAAGGATCAGTTAGCTGCTAATAAGAATCTTTGGCTTGATGGCTTGGCTGACAAAGCCGAGGAAGCAGTTAGACAACAGAACTGTACTAGATAATTAGTATTTTGTGTGGTAGAAAACGAACAGGTTTACAGGGATTGAAGGAAAAACAAGGTAAGGTTATAGAAGGTGAGGATTCTGTCATGGCTAGGTGGGCTGAGCATTTCAGTGATGTTCTAAACAATGTGGTTAGTTCTACTCCCATTGTTTGAAATGATGATAGATGCATTGGTGGCTTTAATGTTGGCCCTATAACACAATCTGAAGTATTTTGGCTATTTCTAAACTTAAACTTCATAAATCCCCAGAGGTAGATGAAATTACTACGGAAATGCTCAGAGCTGGGAATGTTTCGGTTATCACTTGGATGACTGAAATTTTGAATAACTTTTATGATAAAGGCATGGTTCCTAAAGATTTTACCAGAGCTATTGTTATCCCTAGTTCAAAAAATGTGATCACAGTTCTTGTGATAACTATAGGGGTATCAGCCTACTCTATGTTCCAGGTAAAGTTCTTTCCATGATTGTGCTTAATAGAATTAAGAATCTGGTTGACAGTCAATTGCGTGATGAGCAATGTGGATTCAGAATTGGTAGGGGATGTGTAGATCAGATATTTTCACTTAGGCAGATTCTTGAGAAATGTTTAGAGTATCAGAAACCTTTGGTTGCTAGCTTTGTTGATTTCAAAAAGGCTTTCGACTTCGTTGATCGTCATAATTTGTGGTTGATTGTGAGATCATATGGTATACCTGACAAGTTAGTTAACATAATGAAAGCTCGCTATAATAACACTGAGTCATGTGTGAGAGTTGATAAGTCTTGTAGCAATTGGTTTAGCATTACGTCTGGTGTTCGACAAGGGTGCATTTTGTCTCCTTTTCTCTTTAGTGTGGTTGTTGATTATGTTATGCGAAATTCACTTTAAGGGAAAGATTTTGGCCTTAAATGGGCTGGAGATGCAAAAATTTCTGATTTAGATTATGCTGATGATTTAGCCTTTTTGGCAAATGATGTTGATGAGATGAACTCTTTCATTCAAGCTGTTGATGAGACTGGTAGTAGAGTAGGTTTGGTTATAAACAGAGAGAAAACTAAAGTGATGAAAATTGGTCAGGCAGGCTGTGATTCAGTTAATCTGAATGGTTGCAGTCTTGAGCAGGTGTCACAGTTTAATTATCTTGGGAGCTATGTAACAGATACTGGTGATGTGCGGCATGAGATTAACAGACGGATAGGGATTGCTGCCGGAACTTTTAAGAATCTATGGAGATTGTGGAGAAACAGGCGTATACACCTAAAGACTAAAATTAGACTGTATAATAGTTTGGTTCTTTCTAGGGTTAGTTATGGTAGTGAAACGTGGACGCCGTGTAAACAAGATAACAGGAAACTAGATGCTTTTGATTCTAGATGCTTACGCAGTATCTTGGGTATTAGGTGGTTTGTAACTAATGATGAGGTTAGGCAAAGGAGTCTGCAACCTCCTTTAAGCAGCATATTGTGCAGAGAGAGACTCCGCTGGTTTGGCCATGTTGCCCGTATGGATAATTATAGATTGGCGAATAGGGTGATGAACAGTGTGCCTAGAGGCCTCAGAAGGAGGGGGAGACCTAGGATGCGGTGGGCAGACAATGTCAAACAGGACCTTGTTAGAATTGGTGTGCAGTGGCCAGATGCAGCAGATGTAGCTCATGACAGATATGCTTGGAGAATTGAACTGCGTGGTCTGGTTGGACCTCCGTAGCCCATGGCTGCTTGAGGATGATGATGATGATTATGATACAATAAATAAATAAATGTAAAATTCGAGGGACATGACAGACATTTTTGTCGTGACCAGTTCAAACTTACAACTTTTTGTCCTGACCAATTCGCACCTATAATTTTTTGTCCTAATTAGTTGGCGCCTATAACGTCTTGCCCTGATCATTTCGCAAGTACAGCTTTTTGTGCTCACCAATGATCTCCGACATTTCATCCATAAGAGCTTACGGACTTCAGGACTCTGTAGAAAAAAGACAAGACTACATTTCGCTGGTATCAATTGACAATCGCTCATTTTTAAGAATGTGAATTTTTCTGCACCCTCTCCTATAAAGTCCAGTTCTTTCTGCGGAACTCCTTAGAAATGTAACTCTTTCTGCGGACCCCTTACGAAGTCCAACTCTTTCTGCGAACCCCCAACGTAATCTAATTCTCTCTGTGGACCAACTACGTAGCCTGTTGCAGACTCATATGGAATCTAACTCTTTCTGCGGACCTCCTATGAAGTCTAACTCTTTCTGGTGGACCCTTAACGTAGTCTAACTCTTTCTGGTGGACCCTTAACGTAGTCTAATTCTTTATGCTTACTCCCTACGTAATCTACCTAAGTAGTTTAATTCTTTCTGCGGCCCCCCTACATAATAAAACACTTTCTGCGACCCCCTTCATAGTCTAACTCTTTATACAAAGCTTCTTGCCACCATTAACTAATATACTTTAACTGAATATAGATCCTTGCAGCGAAGGCTTTCTACACACCCAAGAATGAATTAGATCATATATGAGGTCTTCTAAAAAGTCTTGGTGTATACTCTTTGCCTACTCTGCAAATTTTCAGGGTGAGCAGCTGCCCACCTTGACCTCTCCCTTCTCATGCCACTGCTATCAAATGCAGCATCTGAATATCTACGCACCATTTTTTAAAATTCAATTTACGAATCGTCTAGACAATTTTGGTCCACCCAGTATATAGTTGGTTTGTTGTTGGTTGTTTTACCTCTGAGCGGCACTTTTTTGCACACCATGGGCTAAATGGCCAGGTCACATGGACCCCGAAGGCTCAGAGAAGGTTGGGGGAGGGGACCTACTGGAACAGCTGTTGGGAGACAGATGGTAGCCTCCCGTCAAGGCCATCCAGCGTGTTCTTTAACGTGCACAGGGTATGGCTCTCCCGCACACGGGACCACGGCTTAACGTCCCATCCGACGGACGGCGGTCTTTCCAAGCCCATCGGTCCAGTATATAGTAAATTATACTTTTAATTCAATTAGATTGCATTTCTCAATTAAAAACTGAATTAAATAATTATGTGAATCGTAAAACAATCAAACTATAAATAACAGAAGAATACCTTTCTCTCAAGACCCTATTTTACGTGATATAAAAAAGGTTTTATTCTGCCATTTCCATTGTAAGGCAACATCTCTGAGAGCAGTGAACGACATTTCCTGTGTTTATCAAGAGAATTGCAATTTATTGCACTTTGTGAAAGTCCTGCATTTTTTTTTCTCCTTTCACTCCCCCCCCCCAATTTTTTTGTTGTTGGGTGGTGATGATTAGTCGCTTTCAGCTGTGTCCGCACCTTTTGTTACCCGGTCGTGGTCCAGTGCTTCTAGTTCAGATTCTGACGGCAGACAAGACCTGCACATCAAGCGAAAAGGAAACTGTCGATTTTCTGCAGCTTGCTTTCGAATGCAGAAACTGAAGAAGCAAATTATACGGTGAGTCACGAATCGGTGGGTGCCCTGATAAGACGGTTATTGTCCTAAGTTACGTGGAAAAGCTGTTACTCGGTTCGCTTTTTTTCTCTCTCCCCAGTTTATTCACGGTTAGCCTAAGGGCTTTGCACCACTGCCCGCATTAGTTAAAACAAGAGCATATATCATCTGGGGAAAAAGAAAACTGGTTTTCTCTCTGATGGTTCATTAACAACATTGTACTGCGAGCTTGTGTACTTTGCCTAGTTTGTCAAAAGCGTGCTCGTTTCAAAATGCTTGCTGATAATCGAACGGTTGACTTAACTGTTATTTCCTTCAACACGTTTCTTGCGCTTTTAACTGGACGTTCGAACGAAGCCGAAGTTGTCGCAAACGGGTTGTTGTTGTTGTTGTTTTACCTCTGAGCGGCCCTTTTTTGCACACCATGGGCTAAATGGCCAGGTCACATGGACCCCGAAGGCTCAGAGAAGGTTGGGGGAGGGGACCCACTGGTCTCCTCCCCCAACCTTCTCTGAGCCTTCGGGGCTCAGAGATCAGAATATTTTCTCTACTTCTTTGTCAAGTTAGTCTATGATGGACTCCCACAGCTGTTGGGAGACATATGGTAGCCTCCCGTCAAGGCCATCCAGCGTGTTCTTTAACGTGCACAGGGTATGGCTCTGCCGCACACGGGGACACAGCTTAACGTCCCATCCGACGGACGGCGGCCTTTCCAAGCCCATCGGTGTCCCCTACTGACCGTGGGCAGGACGGGGAATTTTTGCGGAGATAAATCTCAACGCTGACCCAGCTGGGACTCGAACCTGGGAACTACAGATTACGAGCCTGGCGTGCTACCGACTGAGCCACCCCCGCCCCACTTGTAAAGGATATCACGTGGTAGCATGTAAGCTTATATAGTATCATGTGAATAGCAGGTGTGCTCATATAATATTGTATCATGTGTATAGCAGGGGTGCTCATATATTATAGTATCATGTGAATAGATGTGTGTTTATTTAATATAGTATCATACGTAGAGCAGGTGTGCTCATATAGTATAGTATCATGTGAATAGAGATGTGCTCATATAGTATAGTATCATGTGAATAGCAGGTGTGCTCATATAACATAGTATCATGTGAATATATGTGCTCATATAATATAGTATTATGTGCATATGCAGGGGCCCAGGGAGCCGTGGCTTAATGTCCCATCCGACATAAGACGTCCCTCCCAAGGCCACCGATGTCCCCTGCTGACCGAGGGCAGGTCGGGGAGTTTTGTGTAAATAAATCTGAACGCTGGCGCAGGTGGGATTCGAACCTGGGAACTGCAAATTACGAGCCTGGCGCGTATTTTGATAGGGAAGTGTATGCTAGTTTATACAGACTTGTCTGAAAGTTACAGAAATGTAAAATTTTAAAAGTAAAATAGTTGAGTATTAAATAATTTATTTGTTGCCAGACACATTTTTACTCTCTAATTCCCATGGCCGAGTGGTTAGCACGCTTGGCTACTGATCTAAGGGACCTGGATTCGAGCCCCGGGTAAGGCATGGTTGTGTGTTGTTTTTCTGCTGAGGTCCTGCCATCCTCACAGACCTACTACTTTGGCATATAAACTGACAGGCTCCTGTCAGACCTCTGTGGCAAGCAGCTGCTTGAGGGGGTATTTATTTATTTTTATAATTTTACTAAAATAACCTAAGCAAAAATAAAAACAAATAATTGAAATATCTGCGCTTAACTTCCTATTTTCCTCCGTTCTTTATCAGCCTGCATTTATGGTTCATTTTAGAATTACGAAATTCTAAAGTTCCTTTTTTTTTCAGGGAAAAAAAAACCCTTCTATTCTGCGTTTCGTTTTACAGCATATTAAACTCCCCTCACACCGTTCTTCAAAAAGCTTCCTCCATTATAGTCTGGTGGAAGCTGCCGCTGTACTTCACGAAGAAGTAGAAGAAAAGTTCGGCAAGTAAAACGAGTTATCGAAAGATATAGAATAAAGAAAAGTTCAAACAAACTCTTACTGCATGGCATCGAGGCGCCATCGAAACAATCTCCCCGACCTCGATCTTCCTAGTCCAACGTTATGTGTACCAGGTGTTGTGGTACACACGACAAGAGAGCGGCAAGTTACATTGAGACTGCTCCGACAAGAGGTTACCCAGCTGAGTCCCATCATTGCTGCATAACCTCTTCTCTCGAAGGTCACGGTCGCTCCACTACCAGAACGTTCCCATTGCGAAGCTCTGACTCACGCCATCCTGCTGTCATCGCTGAGAGTGGAATGGATCTGGCAACCCTCTCCCCTCTTATTCGCTTTCTTGCCCCCTCCCCCCAAAACATTTCCTCCTCCCAGGCTCAGCTCCATTGCCTCTGAATAATGCGATCAAATCACTTAAGCTGTCTGCAATCGAGAGCATCACTCATCTTCGTCTTGTAGCAGGAGCACAAGAGGAAAGATTTTGAGTTCTTCACTCAACAGCCCCTTGAGGCTTTCCTCCATTGTCGGTAGCACGCAACGCATATCGCCGGGAAGTGTCTAAAGGAGGGGAACAAGAAGATGAAGCTGATCATTGCTGCGGAATCATGAAGAATCGGGATGGCGAGAGATTTGAGAAGGAAGCGCATGTGTGTCTAATGACAATATTTTCTCTACTTCTTTGTCATGTTAGTCTATGATGCTTCGAGATGAATGTTTTTTTTTTGCCTTAAGAACATATTTTTTCCGATTTTTTTAATCTTTTACTGAGTAACTGATATTACATTAGTCGCTTACACCTCCTCTAGTAACCGACGTTGGGTTTATTTTACCTGTGGGCTGGATTGGGTTGTTTAACGTCTAAGCTGAGTTTCTGTGTACAGTCGCTCAAAACAAATCCGAACACTATGGTTGATTACAGAATTCAGAAAAATATCTGGCAACGATTTTTTTAGAAATTAGTGATCTGGCAACCTTCGTGTACAGTACACGAAGGTTGCCAGATCACTAATTTCTTTGGACTCGCTGGTGATGGGGGGGGGGGGGGGCAGGAATCGAAAATTTTCCAACTTGCAATCAAATTTTGTCAACTGAGAAAATAATGTCTCTGTCAGGTTCGTACCTAGATTTCCGCTCCGCCCCCCACCCTCCACGGAGCTATTTTATCAACTCTCCTACATTTTGCCATGCAACTTCCAATTTTGTCAACTAGTCATAATTTCCCAGAAATAATCCCAATATTTACATCTCGCCTGAATTGTAGCAAGTTATGGAGACAACTCAATGGATGAATTAAACCTATATAAAGTATTTAAAGACATTTATGATGGAATTTTAGGAAAAAATAGAATATATATGAGGAGAGTTGGAAAAGTAAAAAGAAATCATAGCAAAAATTGGATAACACCGAACTTGATAGAATTAATTGAAGAAAGAGATAAAGCTTGGATTAAATTTAAAAACAATGATAAAAGTGATGCTTATAAAAATAACTATAAAAAATTAAGGAATAGGGTTAATATTCAGATTAGAAATCAGAAACAACTTTATTATAGAAATAAACTTATAATGAAAAAAAATGATATGAAGTCTACCTGGCAATTAATATATGAATATTAGAAGGAAAACAGAAAAAATCATCGGACGATGTAATAATTGACAATATGACCAAAAAGAAATTATCTGTGGAAGAAATAGCAAATAATTTCAATTACATTTATAATTCACTAATTTTACAGATAAGAAATACAAATCACCAAGACGATATAAATTATGTTCCAACCATGATACAAAGAGTTTTGAAATCTATCTATATACATGAAATCACTGAAAAACAAACTGATGAAATAATTACTTCATTAGACACCAATAAATCACCTGGTTACGATAATGTTTGCATTAAACATATAAAATTTAATAAAGAGACACTACTAAATATTATATCAAAAATTATAAATCAGATTATATTTACTGCGAACATACCATACCTACTGAACTCAAAACAGGTATTTTAAGACCTATTTTTAAAGGTGGTATTAAGGAGGATTTTTCTAACTATCGACCAATAACAATTCTGCCTATTTTTTCGAAAATAATGGAAAAATATATTTATTATACTGTTTTTAACTTTTTACTTAAACACAGCATAATTAATGAAAATCAGTTTGGCTTTCAAAAAGGAAAAAACACAATTCAACTAATTTCCAAAATTGCAAATAATATTAATAAATCATTGAATAATAGGGAAAAAATTGTAACTATGTTCTTAGATTTAAAGAAAGCCTTCGATACAATAGATCATAGCATTTTACTAAATAAATTGGAAAATTACGGTATTCGCGGTATATTGTTAGATTGGTTTAGAAATTATTTATCAGACAGATACACAATTACTAAAATAAAAAACTGCTACAGCAGAAAAGCAATTACACGATGTGGAATTCCCCAAGGCTCAATTTTAGGTCCTTTATTGTTCCTAGTATACATAAATGATTTGTTCAATACAAAATTAAATATTGCTATTTATCTATATGCTGACGACATTGTTTTAATAAACAGTCAGAAATATTTAAATGATAGCATTTCAGAGGTTCAAACAGATTACAATAATATTATTAGATGGTTAAATTATAATAAAATCTCTTTAAATGAGAAAAAAACAAAACTGATGATTATTCATTCACCAGGATTTCATATTCATCAAAACCTCTTTATCAAAACTCATAAAATAAATTGCAGAAAAAAGGTTGCTTCGAATTGTGAATCATTATGCAGCTGCCCACTTGTTGAGCAAGTAAATAAAATAAATTACTTAGGAATCATTTTTGATGAATATTTTAGGTGCAATGCCCATATATCCCACATATGTGAAAGCTTGAGAATATCGGCGATAAAAATTCAAAAATTGAAATACGTATTAAATATGGAAACATGTGTCCTATTTTATAAAGCAATATGCGAATCTATTTTAAATTATGGAACAATTGTGCATGGAACAACCAACTTAACTAACATAAATAAAATAGAAAAGCTGCAGTCTATAATAACTAAAAATATCATTCCGTTTCATTTGCAAAAAATTTATAAAACTTCTACCGATAGATTAAAATTTTTAAATCTTTTTTCCTACAGCAATTTATATAAATATAATATAATAATTAAAAATTTTTTGACGAAACTTACAAACTAAAAATTCAACATAATAAAAATACAAGACTTCAAAACCAGGGTTATTACAAATTGCCACATTTTCGAAATAATTACTGGAAACATACCTCCGAATATCAAGTACCACTTATATTTAATGCTATTCCAAAAGAATTACTAAATATAGATTCTTTTAGAAGACTTAAAATGGAATTAAAAAATTATTTGGTATTTTCTAGTTAGCTGATTTTTATGTGTGATTATTATGTGTATATGTGTATTGTAGATTTATTTGATGTACACCATTTTTGTGGCTGAATGACCTATGTTAATATAATTTATTCATTTTCCTGCAGATAAGCTATTTAGCTTTGCGGGTCAAATTGTAAATGTATTTGTATTCTTTACTCTTATGAATAAAAATTATATTCTAATTAAACAAAAAAAGCCAGTATGAATTTTCCCAACTACCTTTGATTTCATCAACTCTCCTTATTTTCACAAAACCAATCCCAATCTTTACATTTCACCTGAATTTGATGAGTCACTGCAAATTTTTCAAACTATCCAAAATTATTCCAAGTTATCTCGATTTGTCAACTCTCCTGAATTTCAGAAATCCAACCCAATTATCACAACTCGCTCGTATTTTACCAAGTGGATTCAAATTTTGCCAACTGCCCTTCATTTTGCCAAGTTGTCTCGATTTTGCCCAGCTCCCCTGAATTTTGCCAACTTATTATGATTTTACAGAAAAAATCGCAATCTTTATATATCTTCCCTGAATTTGCCAAGTCACTCCGAATTTGCCAATTCCCCAAGATTTTCCAAGTCACTTCGAATTTTGCCAATTCCTCAAGATTTTCCAAGTC
The DNA here is from genome assembly GCA_038380435.1 of Ryuthela nishihirai. NCBI lineage: Eukaryota > Metazoa > Arthropoda > Arachnida > Araneae > Heptathelidae > Ryuthela > Ryuthela nishihirai. Next base: position 33,435,833 of record JAWZYU010000020.1, on the reverse strand, counting down.
ACTTCGAATTTTGCCAAGTCACTTCGAATTTTGCCAATTCCCCAAGATTTTGCCAAGTCACTCCGAATTTTGCCAACTCCCCAAGATTTTGCCAAGTCACTTCGAATTTTGCCAATTCCTCAAGATTTTACGAAGTCACACCGAATTTTGCCGACTCACCTGTATTTACTAAGTGGCTTCGAATTTTGCCAACTGCTCTAGATTTTATCGTCTCGATTTTCCTAACTGCCTTAGATTTGCCATCTAGCCTCGATTTTGACAACTACCTTTTCAAGTTGTATAGATTTTGCTAACTCCCCTTAATTTTACAAAAAAAAAAGATTACAAATTTTCACAACTCACTTAGATTTTACGAAGTCGCTTCGAATTTTACCAACTCCGAGTTACTTTGGGGGGGAGCCTCCCCCCATCCCCCCATGGCTACGCCCCTGGATAAGCGCAAGTTCATTCTCCAAATTTTCTAGCTTTCCAACTTTCTAGAAAATCTAGATAATTTCTAGAAAGTTGGAGAAAGATTTTTTTCCCCCATGAATGTATTTACAGGTGCTGGCCCGCGCTGTGTTCCACAAAAATGAGCATCTACAGTTACTCTCCCTGGAAAAATGATCGAAAAATTAATATATGTTGAATAATAATAGATAATATGAGAGAAGGTTGGGGGCAAAATGTTTTCAAGAAGGGGAAATAATTTTACTAGAGTTGGGTTTTTTTACCTCTGAGCGGCAGTTTTTTGCACACCATGGGCTAAATGGTCAGGTCACATGGACCCCGAAGGCTCAGAGAAGATTGAGGGAGGAGACCCACTGGAACAGCTGTTGGGAGACAGATGGTAGCCTCCCGTCAAGACCATCCAGCGTGTTCTTTAGCGTGCGCAGGGTATGGCTCTCCCGCACACGGGGCCACGGCTTAACGTCCCATCCGACGGACGGCGGCCTTTCCAAGCCCATCGGTGTCCCCTACTGACCGTGGGCAGGGCGGGGAATTTTGCGGAGATAAATCTCAATGCTGACCCAGCTGGGACTCGAACCTGGGAACTACAGATTACGAGCCTGGCGCGCTACAGACTGAGCCACCCCCGCCCCATTTTACTAGAGAGTTGGGAAAACAAATCATTATTTTAAGATAGAAATTAACCGCGCAGTTGCCAATACAGCAGTCATAAAATAAATGTCATAAAATAATACGACTAAGAATGCCCTAAAATCAAAAGTAAAAAGGGAAACTTATTATTGAAAATACACGTATAAAATTACGTTTTAAATGCTAATAATCTCCCCTCCCCGCCGACCCCAGAATGTAGACCTCAGAAATAAAAAGGCGCCAGACCCGAGAGAGGGGGGGGGGGGACTTGGAACATAGAAACTTGGGACTGAAAAGTCAAGTAAGAGTAGAATTACAGGAGAAGTACAAATCTGCGAAAAAGAAAAGTGATAAAAACTTTCTAATGCAAAGACTATCCGTGTTTGAAATTGTGAAATCGCATCCATTATCTGTTTGATATACTGAGATGCCAGTTTATTAGCTACCCCACCCGTCGTTACATAGATGGTTCATTCCAACACGTAATACGTCACGTGACAGCGGTGTGCGGTATAAATCAGGCAGACCAGCTCTTCGAGCATCAGTTAGAGTTGGATTGAGCGTCAGAATGGGCAAAGCGAGCGATCCGAGCGACTTTGAACGTGGCATAAAAGTTGATGCTAGGCATGACGATTCTAGCATCTCCTAAACGTCCGTACACGTCACGTACAACGGTTCAAGGGTTTACCGAGGATGGTAGAAAAAGCAAAATAACTACCAGTGATCGGCGATCCCGTGGACGAAAACAGCTTACGGTTCGAAGGGTTCAATAGGGGACTAGCGAGAATCGTGTAGACAAACAAACGGACGACAATCAGGCAAATCACAGAAGAATTAAACATTGGTGTACAGAAGGTCATCTCCGAATGCACCGTGTATTGGGGGAGGGGGTGGCTCAGTCGGTAGCGCGCCAGGCTCGTAATCTGTAGTTCCCAGGTTCGAGTCCCAGCTGGGTCAGCGTTGAGATTTATCTCCGCAAAATTCCCCGCCCTGCCCACGGTCAGTAGGGGACACCGATGGGCTTGGAAAGGCCGTCGGATGGGACGTTAAGCTGTGGCCCCGTGTGCGGGAGAGCCATACCCTGTGCACGTTAAAGAGCACGCTGGATGGCCTTGACGGGAGGCTACCATCTGTCTCCCAACAGCTGTTCCAGTGGGTCTCCTCCCCCAACCTTCTCTGAGCCTTCGGGGTCCATGTGACCTGGCCATTTAGCCCATGGTGTGCAAAAAAGTGCCGCTCAGAGCTAAAACAACCCAACCCAACAACGCACCATGTATTTGACCTTGTCTTGAACGGGCTACAACAGCCGCCGACCATCTCAAGTGCCGATGCTGTCAGCGAAGAAGACGAAAGCGCATCTCCAGTGGGTGCAGGAGCATCAACACTGGACCATTGTGGACTACAAAAAGGTAGCCTGGTCGGACGAATCAAGGTTCCTTTTGTATCATGCTGATGGAAAAATCAGAATTTGGCACAAGGAACATGAGGCCATGGAGCCATCTTGTCTGGTGTCAACATTATCGCTGGAAATGGCGGTGTGATGATGTTGGTAATGCTTTCCTGGCTCACATTAGACTCTCTGTTATCCATCAAAGGACATATGAATGCCATGATATATTTAAACATCGTTGCTGACCAAGTTCATCCCTTCATGGCTACAGTTTATTCTCATTTGGATGGATATATTCAGTATGATAATGCACATTCTCCCATGGCACGTTCGCACAATGGTCCCAGGAATATGCCAACGAGTTTTCCTTGCTTCATTCGCCTGCAGAGTCTCCATATTTAAGTCCTATCGAGGAAGGCACGGGGGTGGCTCAGTCGGTAGCGCGCCAGACTCATAATCTGTAGTTCTCAGATTCGAGTCCAGCTGGGTCAGCTTTGAGATTCATCTCCGCAAAATTCCCCGCCCTGCCCACGGTCAGTAGGGGACACAGATGGGCTTGGAAAGGCCATCGTCCGTCGGATGGGACGTTAAACCGTGGTCCCATGTGCGGAAGAGCCATACCCTGTGCACGTTAAAGAACACGCTGGATGGCCTTGACAGGAGGCTCTCATCTGTCTCCCAACAGCTGTTCCAGTGGGTCCTCTCCCCCAACCATCTCTGAGCCTTCAGGGTTCATGTGACCTGGACATGGTGTGCAAAATAGTGCCGCTCGGAGGTAAAACAACCCAACCCAACCTATCGAGAATCATTGGGATGAGGTGGTAACGGCTGTTCGCAGCAGGACTATGCCGCCACACAATTTGCAGCAACTGCACAACGCAATAATTTCCACACGGTACAACATTCCTGCACAACTCATCCAGCATCTTGTAAGCTCCATGCCCCGATGATTTTGGGCTCTTCTGATGGCCAAAGAGGAGCAACACGCTACGTAGGCGTACCTAATAAACTGACATCTCAGTGTATATAATTGCTTAGTTGTTGGGTTGTTTTACCTCTGAGCGGCACTTTTTTGCACACCATGGGCTAAATGGCCAGGTCACATGGACCCCGAAGGCTCAGAGAAGGTTGGGGGAGAGGACCCACTGGAACAGCTGTTGGGAGACAGATGGTAGCCTCCCGTCAAGGCCATCCAGCGTGTTCTTTAACGTGCACAGGGTATGGCTCTCACGCACACGGGGCCACGGCTTAACGTCCCATCCGACGGACGATGGCCTTTCCAAGCCCATCGGTGTCCCCTACTGACCGTGGGCAGGGCGGGGAATTTTGCGGAGATAAATCTCAACGCTGACCCAGCTGGGACTCGAACCTGGGAACTACAGATTACGAGTCTGGCGCGCTACCGACTGAGCCACCCCCGCCCCTATAATTGCTTATATTTAATTACTACAGCACTCAGTTGCCATGTTGACTTCTGTAAAAGCAGTGAAGACTTACGAAACGAAAAGTGCTACCTAACGCAGAGCAGAGATCTGGCCAAGGGTTGGATGCTCTTTCGTGATGGGGAGTAAAATTCGGTTAAAACAGCTTTACGTAATTTAAGGATGGCCGTCCACACGTGTGGATGTGTATACTAGATGACCAGATGTTCCTGGATGGGATGTTCTGTCCCCGTCGAATAAATGTTCCCTGAATTTGTTTGAACAGCTTCTGTTTATAAGCTTCTTTAAATATTCAATTAACAGTATGAACAGATCTTTTACTAATAGTGGTGGCAAGGCTGTTATTAAAAAATTCGCATCGCTAATGCAGATGACTGAAAAAACTGAAGTTAAAATTTTATAATGAAAGTTTCGTTAATTGCGAGCTATCAAACTAGGATGATAAGAAGTCTCCCTTTTCTTTGTACAGTTGCTCAAAAAAGTATCCGAACACTACGGTTGATTACAAAATTCAGAAAAAAATGTCTGGCAACGATTTTGTTAGAAATTAGTGATCTGGCAACCTTTGTGTCACGTGACGCGAAGGTTGCCAGATCACTAATTTCCAAAAAAAATCGTTGCCAGATATTTTTTCTGAATTTTGTAATCAACCGTAGTGTTCGGATACTTTTTTGAGCGACTGTACGTCTGGTCAAACATTCAAATTGAATTTTAATAAGTCCCCGGATCTTTTTCTTTAAAACTGGTCCCCCCTAGTGTATAGTTATATTTTGGAATGTACTACGGACTATAATGCTTTAATACGGCTGATACTCAGGGTCGTTGCCAGATTAGATCGCGCCCTGAGGCAAACAATTAAATATCGCCCCTGATGGGACGATATTTAAAAGACAAAAAAAAAAAGATTTTAAGACAAAAATATAAGAAAATCTCCAATTGCTATTTTGTTTTTATTACAAGAGAAACATTAATGCAAAACAATTATATAATAATATTAATTAAATGCTTGCTCTACGGGAATATCGCACAATAAAACTGTTTATAAGCTCTTCTAAATTTAAATTATAAGCTATGTCCACCTCTATCGATATAGTTGCTAGACCAACCAATCTTTCTTGGGTCAACCAATCCTAAAGGTCGGAGTTGCACGTGAGCAACTCCTACGCTCGGAACGAACGAGGATTGCAATGTCCACAAAATGAAATAATCCCCAAAATGATAAATATAACGAAAATTAAGCAAAACTGGTTATGGAAAAGTAAATGGAATGGACAAGCGCAGTGAGTCAGGCTGCCTCTATGCTACACCCTGTCCACGTACTGCTAATACTGGGTTGGGTTGTTTTACCTCTGAGCGGCACTTTTTTGCACACCATGGGCTAAATGGCCAGGTCACATGGACCCCGAAGGCTCAGAGAAGGTTGGGGGAGGGGACCCACTGGAACAGCTGTTGGGAGACAGATGGTAGCCTCCCGTCAAGGCCATCCAGCGTGTTCTTTAACGTGCACAGGGTATGGCTCTCACGCACACGGGGCCACGGCTTAACGTCCCATCCGATGGACGGCGGCCTTTCCAAGCCCATCGGTGTCCCCTACTGACCATGGGCAGGCGGGGAATTTTGCGGAGATAAATCTCAACGCTGACCTTGGGTCAGCGTTGAGATTTATCTCCGCAAAATTCCGGGGACTCGAACCTGGGAACTCGAACCTGGGAACTACAGATTACGAGCCACCCCCGCCCCACTGCTAATACTGCATGCTTTAATGTGTGACTAACTCTGTAATGCATTTAAGTGAACACGGAAAATTTGACGAAAATCATCTTGGAGCCATGGGCGTTGGTAGTAATTTTTCCGAAGAGGGTGGTGTGTGTGCAAAAAAATCCGTATTTCAAGATAATTGTTTGGTCGAGACGTTCATTAATGAGCGCAGTTGCGAACACTATAATCATGACGGAAATGTAACTCAGGATGCCAGAAAACAAACAATAAAAAAAATAATAAATATTTCCTCAAGCAGCTGCTTGCCATATAGGTCTGACAGAAGGCTGCCATTATACGCCATAGTAGAAAGTCTGTGAGGATGATGGAACAGAGAAGAAATTAAAGGAAAATTTTTCATTGAAATGTAAAAATGTTTTTTAACATTAAAAAAAAATATATATATACTTTCGAAAATAAAAGAAAAATAGATAAAAAAAAATCAAGATTAGGTTTCGTTAAGGGAGAAACATTAATTTTCCGCGTACGGGAAATTCAATATAAATTATCTTTTCGGCGAATTTTTACAGGGAGGAGAGCATTGAATAACTTGAACCGTTTCAGTCACTAGAGTCCAGCAAAAACCACAGAATGAGACTGCCAAGGGAAGGTATCACTTTTAGTTTAACGTCGATATCAATTTTAGAGGAAAAATTGTATTGAGCACAGTGGGAAACGAACCACGACTTCTGATAACATGTTATCAAATGGTATCATGCTTTCGTCCCATTTATTAAATCATATCATGTTATCATACCATATTATCAAATGGTATCATATCGTTGTGAATTTTTAAAATGGATAGGCACTGAGCGTGAGTGTTAATAATTATATTTTCAAACCAATTACAATACAATGCAAATTGTTGCAAAAATATGGATGAGTATCTAATTAACAAATTAACTACTATCATACATAAGTCATTAACCTTTTTTTTTACAGAGCATACAATATCAGCTCTGTCTGTTCTACTAAGGGGCGGGGGTGGCTCAGTCGGTAGCGCGCCAGGCTCGTAATCTGTAGTTCCCAGGTTCGAGTCCCAGCTGGGTCAGCGTTGAGATTTATCTCCGCAAAATTCCCCGTCCTGCCCACGGTCAGTAGGGGACACCGATGGGCTTGGAAAGGCCGCCGTCCGTCGGATGGGACGTTAAGCCGTGGCCCCGTGTGCGGGAGAGCCATACCCTGTGCACGTTAAAGAACACGCTGGATGGCCTTGACGGGAGGCTACCATCTGTCTCCCAACAGCTGTTCCAGTGGGTCCCCTCCCCCAACCTTCTCTGAGCCTTCGGGGTCCATGTGACCTGGCCATTTAGCCCATGGTGTGCAAAAAAGTGCCGCTCAGAGGTAAAACAACCCAACCTGTTCTACTAAAATACTACCTCCTCACTTTGTTTGCCATGTCACTTGAATACCTTCAGACGTAAACAATCTCTCGTCCTGTGCTAGTTCACTAAACTTTTGTTACTAACAACAGAAAACAAACACCCGCGCACACACACTAATAAATATACTTCTTATTTTCACTTATCGCGCACTGATTCAGACCATCTGAATGTCCTTTCAGATCTCACAACTTTAACACACTTAAAGCGTATATACTCTGATGAACTTCTTCATCTTTCACAATACCACACTACTGCATTACATTTCTTCCATTTTCATTCTTTCGAACTGTTCTAAGTTCTAATTCGTTGCCTAAAAATGAATCTCACGTAGGAGCACACACGAGCGTTGTCACGTTTTGTCATGAAGTCACTGCTGCTCGTTCATCTGTCGTAACAATATTATCATACTATGTTATCAAACCATGTTTTCAAATGGTATCATGTTATCATACCATATTATCAAATGATATCATATTATCATACCATATTATCAAATGATATCATGCTATCATGCCATGTTATCAAATGGCATCATGCTATCATACCATGTTATCAAATGGTATCATGTTATCATACCATGTTATCAAATGATATCATGTTATCATACCATGTTATCAAATGGTATCATGTTATCATACCATATTATCAAATAATATCATGTTATCATACCATATTATCAAATGATATCATGCTATCATGCCATGTTATCAAATGGTACCATGCTATATGCCATGTTATCAAATGGTATCATACTATCATGCCATGTTATCAAATGGTATCATGCTATCATACCATGTTATCAAATGGTATCATGTTATAATACCATGTTATCAAATGGTATCATGTTATCATACCATGTTATTAAACGGCATCATGTTATCATACCATGTTATCATGCCATGTTATCAAATGGTATCATGTTATCAGAGATGATACCATGTTATCAGTAGGTCGTCGGTTTCCATCCCACCCTGCTCAAGACAATATTTCCTCTAAAATTGATATCGACATTAAACCAAGAGTAATGTCTTCCTTTGTAGTTGAACATAAACTCCAAGAAATTTCTCCAATTTATTCAATCCTGTACTCGTAACATACTTGCCATCTTCGTGACATATCATCTGCTTCTTGAGGCTGTTTCGTGAGCAGCTGGGACAATGCCTTGAGTATTGTGTATTGTTGGTAGAAAGTTCATAACATCAATTAGAGGAGATCTTGATCAGTGGCCGGTTACTCAGTGGTCAGAGCATCTGACATGTTATCAGGAGGTCGTGGGTTCGGATCCTACACTGCTCAAGACAATTTTTTTCTCTAAAATTAATATCGACGTTGATCTAGAGTGATAACTTCCATGACAGTTGAACAAAAAACATCGAGAAATTTCTTCAATTTACAGAGAATGAGACACTGCCAAAAAAAATGTACTGTTTTGAGTTTATGGTGCCCTGAAAAATTCCTAACCAAAAACTCGTAATTTTTTTTATTACTTTTAAAAATAAAAAGCATTATTCGTAGACTGCGTAATTCTGATGACCGAAATGTATATTCTGGTAGCGTGTTGTTAAAATGACTTAAATCACTAGATGATCTGTTACCCTTGCTAATTTATTAAACTCATTTTCGAGAAACGAGGAAAGAATGTTAAATCGTAATGGGGCTCAAATATCAACCACGTAATTAAGGTAGAGGAATTTTATTACGATGATCAAAAGGTGCAAGTCATGCGGAAAGCTTTTCGAGCACCTTAGCGTTACCAACATCACGAAACTTTCGGACGTCTTAAAACATTGACCAACAACCGAAGTGGTCTCATAGCAGAATGGAGCGTGTGAAGTCACTGCACACACTCCAGTTTGGTGTGACTGTAAAGGCTAGTTTACTGCAAATGTACACGCTCCAGTTTGCTGTGAAATCGCACGCTCCAGTTTGCTGTGACTCACATGCTCAAGTTTGCAGCTACTGCACACGTTCTAACAATTTTCTATTACTTTACCCGTTCCAACAATTTTCTATTACTTTACATATTCCAATTTTCTGTGAGTGCACATCCTCCAGTTTTCTGTGAACTGCACATCCTCCAGTTTGCTGTAACTGAATATCCTCCAGTTCGCTGTGACTGCACATCCTCCAGTTCGCTGTGACTGCACATCCTCCAGTTTGCTGTGAGTGCACATCCTCCAGTTTGGTGCGACTGCACATCCTCCAGTTTGGTGCGACTGCACATCCTCCGGTTTGCTGTGAGTGCACATCCTCCAGTTGCTGTGAACTGCACATCCTCCAGTTTGCTGTGAGTGCACATCCTCCAGTTGCTGTGAACTGCACATCCTCCAGTTTGCTGTGAGTGCACATCCTCCAGTTTGCTGTGAGTGCACATCTTCCAGGTCGTTGTGAGTGCACATCCTCCAGTTGCTGTGACTGCACATGCTCCAATTTTCTGTGACTGTAGACGCTTCAATTTGCCACAACTGTACATACTGCACTTCGCTCTAATGTGACTTCACGTGATCCAGTTTGCTGTGAGACCACCTTCGATGACGGTAAATGTTTTATTTTAAAACGCCAAATAAGTTGGAAACGTTAATAACACTAAGCCGATTCCTGTGTGACCGCGCCCAAAATATAATTGACATGGGCGCTTCACGGATGCATGGCTTAGATTGGTGGGAAAGACGTGAGCATATTTTGTGATGAAAGGAAACAAAAATAGGAAATGAGATAAATTGACTCGATATTCGATGCATTGTGCTTGGGTGAAATTACTGGAAAAGTAGGTTTGATTGGTGACGTGTGTGGGGAATAGAGAATCTACGCACAAACACGGAACGAAAATAGCTCTTGTAGCAGCGAATGAAGAGATGGAAAGGTGAATGAAATGTGAAAGTTTGTGAGACCGATTATGCCGGTTGTAGTCGTATGTGAAATTGCAAAATTGTTCTAAGTCTAAGTGCATTGAGTACACATTTCCTTCTTTAAGTGCATTGAGTACACGAGTTGGGTTATGTTGTTTTACCTCTGAGCGGCACTTTTTTGCACACCATGGGCTAAATGGCCAGGTCACATGGACCCCGAAGGCTCAGAGAAGGTTGGGGAAGGGGACCCACTGGAACAGCTGTTGGGAGACAGATGGTAGTCTCCCGTCAAGGCCATCCAGCGTGTTCTTTAACGTGCACAGGGTATGGCTCTCCCGTACACGGGACCATGGCTTAACGTCCCATCCGACGGAAGGCGGCCTTTCCAAGCCCATCGGTGTTCCCTACTGACCGTGGGCAGGGCGGGGAAATTTGCGGAGATAAATCTCAACGCTGACCCAGCTGGGACTCGAACCTGGGAACTACAGATTACGAGCCTGGCGCGCTACCGACTGAGCCACCCCCGCCCCACATTGAGTACACGATGTATTGAGTAAGTAACCTCTATAGAGCGTGAAATTTAATTCATTTCTGCAAATCCTCCAATTTTGAGGCTCTTGAAAAGGCATTACTTTCTTGACAATAAGTCTGCTGGTAATATTCACCAAAACTGATGGCTATGCGAAATATGGAGGAGATACAATCAAGCGAAATAGTAAAAATACCAAAACGTGGGGCGATCGAAATGCGAAATTATCTACCTGTCAATAGGGTTGGGTTGGTTTACCTCTGAACGGTGCTTTTTTGCACCTTGGGCAAAAGGACAGCAAAAGGACATTGGGCAAAAGGACAGCAAAAGGACATTGGGCAAAAGGATGCACCTTGGGCAAATGTCCAGGTCACAAGGACACCGAGAGCTCAGAGAAGGTTGGTGGAAGGAGACCCACTGGATAGCTGTTAGTCGACAGATGGTAGCCTCCTGTCAAGGCCCTATAGCGTGTTTTATGCCTGCATAGGGTATAGCTTTTGGGGTCCACTGGGCCACGGTTTTACGTCCCATCTGACTGACGGAGGCCTTTCCAAGCCCTTCGGTGTTCCCTACTGACTGAGAGTAGGGTGAGGAATTTTGCGGAGATAAATCTCAACGCTGGCCAGGAGAGACTCCAAGCTGTAAACTGCAGATTTACGAGCCTCGAACGTTACCGACGGAACCAACACATCACCCTCAACCAACCCGACCTGTCAATATGTCGCATACATGATAAAATGATCAACATCTCTAATATTGTGAAAAACAAAAAATATTAATCAAACACACTGTCTGGCCAAATTATTATGAACGCCAATTAATTCTTCGTCGTATGTATCATGATACAGTTCCTAAATTTCAAACTTTTCAATTATCTGCACATAGTTCTCGTTCAAATGGGTTTTGAAATATTGCTAGCGGTCCCCTCAGCTGATGAACTATGGCAGCTCTGTTCCTCTCTGTCAGAGCCTGTTTCTACCCGCATTTCCCACGATTGGTGGACTTTTGAGGCTGTTATCATCCTCCATACAGTTGGAATATTGTGCCCCGTGATTTTCCACCGGGTTCTATAATCTTCGCTAGGGATACTTCTGTCTGTCGAGCTCGAAATCAGCCTTTTTACTCATGTCGCACGGGACTACGATTTTTATAGGACTTCGTAGTGACGTAGAATACTAACGTCAATAAGACATTTTGCATATATTGGTATATTTTATGGCATTCCAGTATATTTATACTGAAAGTCAGTTTCAAATTCTCTACTAGCTGGGGCGGGGGTGGCTCAGTCGGTAGCGCGCCAGGCTGCAGTTCCCAGGTTCGAGTCCCAGCTGGGTCAGCGTTGAGATTTATCTCCGCAAAATTCCCCACCCTGCCCACGGTCAGTAGGGGACACCGATGGGCTTGGAAAGGCCGCCATCCGTCGGATGGGACGTTAAGCCGTGGCCCCGTGTGCGGGAGAGCCATACCCTGTGCACGTTAAAGAACACGCTGGATGGCCTTGACGGGAGGCTACCATCTGTCTCCCAACAGCTGTTCCAGTGGGTCCCCTCCCCCAACCTTCTCTGAGCCTTCGGAGTCCATGTGACCTGGCCATTTAGCTCATGGTGTGCAAAAAAAGTGCCGCTCAGAGGTAAAACAACCCAACCCAACTCTACTAGCTGAGTGATTCGTGCGCCTGGGTAATAATTAAATGCATCTGAGTTTGAGTGCCGGATAAGACATGGACGTAACCTTTCTTGTGTTGTGTTTTTGATAAGGTCTCTCCATACTTAACGGTCTTCTCTATGGCTTGTTATACTGACAGACTCTTGTCGGATTTCTGTGGCCAGCAACAGCTTGAGAGGAAATATTAGAGTAAAAAAATTGGCTTTGTATATATTTTATACACATAGCTACGTGCAATGATCTTATGTAAATCTTGGAAATCTCAGAAAGTATTAGTAGTAAGATGATAATTCTCCGACTAATCGTTTTACAATTTTTCATAGTTATCTTGATTTCGGAACAAATTTGAAGGAACTTTTCTATTCCAGAAATTTCTGCCTGCAATAATGTTTATTTCAGGCAATGTCCCCGCAATGCATGTTGATGTAGCTCTTGGCAGATTTCCAAAGGGGCACGTCCAATAGAAGAGTCCACCACTGCACTGACTTATTTAAAAGCAGCTTTCTTTAAAAAAATAGAGACATATTTCGATTTCACATAATTTTCCAAATATTTGACAATTTGGTCCGATATTTCATACACGGGGTTCCCTCATGCCACTCTGCGTTTGTTAAAAATTCAAGTCCCTATCTATGAGAGAAATCGATTTAAAAGCTCCATTTATGCGGTGCAGGGAACTCGAACCGTCGCTCCAGATTCATACCAAAGCATTCTAACTCTAACAACGACTTCCATCATTTATCTACTAGTGTGACTTATAACACATGTGCAAGAAGATTTATTAGTCACATTATTGGATGGATATCCGAAGTCGTTGTTGGGTTGGGTTTGTTTTACCTCTGAGCGACACTTTTGGCACAAAAAGGGGTAAATTGCCAGGTCAAAAGGATCCCGAGGATTCAGAAAAAGTTGTGGGAAGGGACCCACTGGGCAACTGTTTGGGTGGCAGATGGTAGCTTCCCGTCAAGGCCATCTAGCGTTTTCTTTAACGTGCACAGGGTATGGCTCTCTAGTCTACGAGAGATCTCATTGAGTGGTTCTCATGGGCAAAATCTAATTTTTCCCCCACAAAGCTATTTATTAACTACTACGTCAAACACGTAAGAGTGTATTTATTATTCACCGATTCCTTTTTTCCTTTTCTTCATTCTTCTTATCGTTTTCGAAATTTTACTGATCACTTGTTGACCACATCATAACTTCTGGTTCCAAATTTCTCACACAGGTTTTTGCCTTTGCTACCCATGTTGGGTCTGTAAATGGTAGCTAGGTAGTCACTGGAAGGAGAGCTATGCACCAATCCCCTGTGATGATGCATAGAACCGGCCAGGCCTAGCACCTAATGTCCGACCCCGCCTTCTCGTGGTGCAGACCGTTAGTACCTTTCAAAAGAGATACTCTCTTGTGGAAGTGAACTGAAGGGGAGGGCTGCCAAATTAGTGTGGCCTACTGATCTGGACAACTATGGCTACTTTTCTTTTTTTTTCTACCCTGCTAGGGAGTGGTCAACCACACAGGGTCCTGGTGCTGACCATATAAACCCACTGGACTGGACAGATATATGGCTCTGAGCTTGATTATGGATCCTGATTTTGCTGCACTGGTGGGCTTCTGTGGAGGCATAATCTTTCGCTGTGTTTTCTGTTTGTTTGTGGATTGACAGCCCCAAGTGAATAGATTCACAGGATATGTTTATCAGCTGGTGGATAATCCGGAGCAGAGGTCATCGCAGGCACCTGAACTCTTTGCTTCTATTGGCATCGTCAAATTTTACATTAGAGGAAGTCTTCCAGTGTAGATGGCTTCAGCCTTTAGTAGTGAGGGAACGGGTCTTTTCCCCATGTCTGCGATTAGGGAGCTGTTTGATATTGTCGGCATTTCCTCTCTCAATAAATATAGTTTCTTTAAACATCCCACTAACCATTTTCTATCCCTAGGTAGTTGGAATGTAGGACTCTGCATAGAGCTTTTTCTCTTGATGTCCTCACACATGGATTCCACCATTATAATTTAGGTATTCTCGATTTGCAAGAGACCAGATGGACAGATAAAGGTCAGATTCTTAAAAATAATCTTAAATTTATCTTTTCAGGGAGGGAAGATGAGAAACATCACCAAAGCGTGGCTCTGCTTTTCAGCAGACACCCTAGTGATGCTCTTCTAGGATATGAGTGCATTAATGAAAGGTTTCTTACAGCAAAATTTCAGACAAGCGTTAAAGACTTGAATGTTATCTGCTGTTATCCCCCCACTGAGGATGCCGATGAGGATGAGAAGGATAGGTTTTATGGACAACATCAGGATATTTTGAATTCTGTCAAGAAAGGAGATATTACCCTTGTTCTTGGTGACTTCAATGCCAAAGTTGGTACTGACTCTGACCTTTGGGGAGGAGTAATAGGCCCTTTTGGTATTGGTGGCTGCAATGGCAATGGGCAACGTCTCCTACAGGTAAGTAAACTAAATGGTTTCAGAATAACTAACACATATTACAAACACCGCGACATACATAAATACACGTGGGTTTCACCTGATGGGCTGCATAGGAATATGATTGATTATATATTAATTAACAGCAAATGGGCTAGTTCTGTTAGGAATACCAGGGCATATAGGGGAGCTGAAATTGGATCTGACCATTACCTTGTTAAAAGTGTCTTGCAACTTAAACTTGAAAAGTGTTGTGCTAGTGTTAAAATATTTACCTTTAATACTGAAGCTCTTTAAGCCCCATTTATAGCCAAAGCTTACCATGATAGGTTACTTAGTCATTATGACAGTCATGGTTTGCTTACTACTGAAGTTGAGGAAGAATGGGATCATTTTAAACAGGCTTTTTTGGAAACTAACAGTACTCTTTTAGGAAAAAAGGAGCAGAGGAGACAGAATTATTTGAGTGATAACGCACTTGAGCTTATTTCAGAAAGTAGGAACTGCAGGAATGTCCTTAATCAGTATCCTACTAGTCCTAATAGAAAGCATTACAGAGAACTTAATAAACGTGTAAAAGATCAGTTAGCTGCTGATAAGAATCTTTGGCTTGATGGTTTGGCTGACAAAGCCGAGGAAGCAGTTAGACAGCACAACAGCAGAGAGCTGTACCAGATAGTTAATGTTTTCTGTGGTAGAAAACGGACAGGTATACAGGGATTGAAGGATAAACAAGATAAGGTTATAGAAGGGGAGGATTCTGTCATGGCTAGGTGGGCTGAGCATTTCAGTGATGTTCTAAACAATGTGGTTAGTTCTACTCCCATTGTTTGTAATGATGATAGATGCATTGGTGGCTTTAATGTTGGCCCTATAACACAATCTGAAGTTATTTTGGCTGTTTCTAAACTTAAACTTCATAAATCCCCAGGGGTAGATGAAATTACTACAGAAATGTTTAAAGCTGGGAATGTTTCAGTTACCACTTGGATGACTGAAATTTTGAATAACTTTTATGATAAAGGCATGGTTCCTAAAGATTTTACCAGAGCTATTGATATCCCTATTTTCAAAAAAGGTGATCGCAGTTCTTGTGATAACTATAGGGGTATCAGCCTACTCTCTCTTCCAAGTAAAGTTCTTTCCATGATTGTGCTTAATAGAATTAAGAATCTGGTTGACTGTGAATTGCGTGATGAGCAATGTGGATTCAGAAGTGGTAGGGGATGTGTAGATCAGATATTTTCATTTAGGCAGATTCTTGAAAAATGTTTAGAATTTCAGAAACCTTTGGTTGCTAGCTTTGTTGATTTCTAAAAGGCGTTCGACTCTGTTGATCGTCATAATTTGTGGTTGATTGTGAAATCATATGGTATACCAGACAAGTTAGTTAACATAATTAAAGCTCTCTATAATAACAGTGAGTTTTGTGTGAGAGTTGGTAAGGCTTGTAGTAAGTAATTGGTTTAGCATTACTTCTGGTGTTCGACAAGGGTGCATTTTGTCTCCTTTTCTCTTTGGCTTTGTTATTGATTATGTTATGCAAAATTCACTGCAAGGAAAAGATTTTGGGCTTAAATGGTCTAGAGATTTAAAAATTTCTCATTTAGATTATACAGATGATTTGGCCTTGTTGGGTAATGATGTTGATGAGATGAACTCTTTCATTCGAGCTGTTGATGAGACTGGTAGTAGAGTAGGTTTGGTTATAAACAGAGAGAAAACTAAAGTGATGAAAATTGGTCAGGCAGGCTGTGATTCGGTTAATCTGAATGGTTGCAGTCTTGAGCAGGTGTCACAGTTTAATTATCTTGGGAGCTATGTAACAGATAATGGTGATGTGCGGCATGAGATTAACAGACGAATAGGGATTGCTGCCGGGACTTTTAAGAATCTATGGAGAGTGTGGAGAAATAGGCGTATACACCTAAAGACTAAAATTAGGCTGTATAAAAGTTTGGTTCTTTCTAAGGTTAGTTATGGTAGTGAAACTTGGACACTTTGTAAACAAGATAACAGGAAGCTTGATGCTTTTGATTCCAGATGCTTACGCAGTATCTTGGGCATTAGGTGGTTCAACTTTGTAACTAATGATGAGGTTAAGCAAAGGAGTTTGCAACCTCCTTTAAGTAGAATATTGTGCAGAGAGAGACTCCGTTGGATTGGCCATGTTGCCCGTATGAATAATTATAGATTGGCGAATAGGGTTATGAACAGTGTGCCTAAAGGCCTCAGAAAGAACGAGAGACCTAGGATGCGGTGGGCAGACAATGTGAAACAGGACCTTGTTAGAATTGGTGTGCAGTGGCCAGATGCAGTAGATGTAGCTCAGGAGAGACTTGCTTGGAGAACTAAATTGCACGGTCTGGTTGGACCTTCGTAGCCCATGGTTGCTTGATGATGATGATGATGATGACCGATGTTGAGTTAAAAATTGAAATTTCTATCTATGTCATAGAACTTGAGTTTAAATTTAGGGTGGGGTAGGATATCTGTGCAAATCTACAGATATATGTGTGAAGAACTTTTCGAACACCCTCCGTGAAGCACTAAGTGTTGGTACAAATGCTTTATTTTCCAATTTATATTCAATTCATAAATATCCTTCTTTCAGTTTTCCTCTTCAAATTCGATAATGTACGTCTACATTAACGATGAATATTTTTCGTGGCTAAAACGAAATGTAAGAGAAGTTAATGTAAACTTATCTGAAATAGTGCAAATGAAGGACAAAATAACTTTGCATTAATGGGGCGGGGGTGGCTCAGTCGGTAGTGCGCCAGGCTCGTAATCTGCAGCTCCCAGGTTCAAGCTTGGTCAGCGGTGAGATTTATCTCCGCAAATAATTATTCACATAATTATTTAATTCAGTTTTTAATTGAGAAATGCAATCTAATTGAATTAAAAGTATAATTTACTATATACTGGACCGATGGGTTTGGAAAGGGCGCCGTCCGTCGGATGGGACGTTAAGCCGTGGCCCCGTGTGTGGGAGAGCCATACCCTGTGCACGTTAAAAAACACACTGGATGGCCTTGACGGGAGGCTACCATCTCTCTCCTAACAGCTGCTCCAGCGAGTCCCCTCCCCCAATCTTCTCTGAGCCCTCTGGGTCTTTGTGACCTGGCCATTTAGCCCATGGTGTGCAAAAAAGTGCCGCTCAGAGGAAAAACAACCCAACTTTACATTACGGCTTATTTTTACTGCTGAATTGACATTTGGAATAAATACGAAATAAATAAAACTTTAAATGTACATTTTATTCATAACAGCGATTTCTGCCGAACCTATCCCCCTTTTTTTCCATATGTGTGTATGGTTTTGATTTGAACGGTTACGATTTACACGGTGATTTTCTGGAAACTATCTACCATGTAAATCGAGTGATGGTTATACTCTAATTTTTCACTTTATATTCCGACATATGTAGGAATAGCCGAGTGGTTAGCGCGCTTGGCTACTGATCTAAGGAACCTGGGTTCGAGCCCCGGTTAAGGCATGAATGTATGTGTCGTTTTTCTGCTGAGGTCCTGCCATCCTCTCAGACCTTCTACTTTGGCATATAAAAACTGACAGGCTCCTATCATACCTCTGTGGCAAGCAGCTGCTTGACGGGGTATTATTATTTATTTATTATAAAAAAAATAAATACCCCCTCAAGCAGCTGTTTGCCACAGAGGTCTGACAGGAGCCTGTCAGTTTATATGCCACAGTAGAAGATCTGAGAGGATGGCAGGACCTCAGCAGAAAAACGACACATACATCCATGCTTTATCCGGGGCTCGAACCCAGGTCCCGTAGATCAGTAGCCAAGCGTGCTAACCACTCGACCACGGGACGTTAAATAAAAAAATAAATACCCCCTCAAGCAGCTGCTTGCCACAGAGGTCTGACAGGAGCCTGTCAGTTTATATGCCACAGTAGAAGATCTGAGAGGATGGCAGGACCTCAGCAGAGAAACGGCACAAACAGCCATGCCTTACCCGGGGCTCGAACCCAGGTCCCGTAGATCAGTAGCCAAGCGTGCTAACCACTCGACCACGGGACGTTAAATAAAAAAATAAATACCCCCTCAAGCAGCTGCTTGCCACAGAGGTCTGACAGGAGCCTGTCAGTTTATATGCCACAGTAGAAGATCTGAGAGGATGGCAGGACCTCAGCAGAGAAACGGCACAAACAGCCATGCCTTACCCGGGGCTCGAACCCAGGTCCCGTAGATCAGTAGCCAAGCGTGCTAACCACTCGACCACGGACGTTAAATAAAAAAATAAATACCCCCTCAAGCAGCTGCTTGCCACAGAGGTCTGACAGGAGCCTGTCAGTTTATATGCCACAGTAGAAGGTCTGAGAGGATGGCAGGACCTCAGCAGAGAAACGGCACAAACAGCCATGCCTTTCCCGGGGCTCGAACCCAGGTTCCTTAGATCAGTAGCCAAGCGCGCTAACCACTCGGCCACGATTTAAAAATTTTTAAATTGCACTGTTGTTTAAAATGTTTGAAGAATGCTATTAGAGGCTTGGTCAGGGATTGGTAATTTCAGTCATATGGATCTTTGTCGTATTGGAAAATTTACGCCAGTGTCGTCTAGTAGTTAACGTGCTTGGCTACTAATAAAAGGACGAACCCAGAAAAAGACACGGATGTCTCTTTCCTTGTGTTTCTTTTCTGCCTGAGGTCTCGCCGCATAGCGTTCCTGTCAGATTTCTTTGGCAAGCAGCTGCTTGAAGTGTAATTTATTTGCATATTTGTTTTTGTTATCATCCCTGTGGCCTAGGAGACAGGTTTGGTTTTGTCGGTAGAGTTTGGATTGGATTGTTTTACCTCTGAGCGATTAGGGGCGGGGGTGGCTCAGTCGGTAGCGCGCCAGGCTCGTAATCTGCAGTTCCCAGGTTCGAGTCCCAGCTGGGTAAGCGTTGAGATTTATCTCCGCAAAATTTCCACGCCCTGCCCACGGTCAGTAGGGGACACCGATGGGCTTGAAAAGGCCGCCGTCCATCGGATGGGACGTTAAGCAGTGGCCCCGTGTGCGGGAGAGCCATACCCTGTGCACGTTAAAGAACACACTGGATGGCCTTGACGGGAGGCTACCATCTGTCTCCCAACAGCTGTTCCAGTGGGTCCCCTCCCCCAACCTTCTCTGAGCCTTCGGGGTCCATGTGACCTGGTCATTTAGCCCATGGTGTGCAAAAAAGTGCCTCTCAGAGGTAAAACAATCCAATCCAATCCAACCTCTGAGCGGCACTTTTTTGCACACCATGGGCTAAATGGCCAGGTCACATGGACCCCGAAGGCTCAGAGAATGTTGGGGGAGGAGACCCACTGGAACAGCTGTTGGGAGACAGATGGTAGCCTCCCGTCAAGGCCATCCAGCGTGTTCTTTAACGTGCACAGGGTACGGCTCTCCCGCACACGGGGCCACGGCTTAACGTCCCATCCGACGGACGGCGGCCTTTCCAAGCCCATCGGTGTCCCCTACTGACCGTGGGCAGGGCGGGGAATTTTGCGGAGATAAATCTCAACGCTGACCCAGCTGGGACTCGAACCTGGGAACTACAGATTACGAGCCTGGCGCGCTACCGACTGAGCCACCCCCGCTCCCTGTCGGTAGAGCATCAGGCTTGAAATCTGAAGTTCTCAGTCTAGAGTCCAACTGTTCTTGCATTGTAAATATTCTCCACTAGCTCCTGTTGTGCCTACGTAGAAACAGGGAACACTGTGGGCTTGAAATGGTCGCCGTCCGTCGGATGGGACATTAGCAAATGGTTCCGTGTACATGAGAGCCATACTATTTGCACGAAAAGAACACACTGTATGTTTCCATCTGTCTCTAACGACTGTTCGGTGGATTTTCTTCCCAAACATTCTCTGAGCTCTTGGGAGTCTTTATGACTTGTCCATTTACTTCATTATGTGCAAAAAAGTGCAACACAGAGGTACACCACCCAACACAACTTTGACGAGTGGTAAGCGTGATTAGCAAGTAAACACAGATTGGATAAGGGGATAAAACACAGATGTTTTGTGCTGTTTTTCCGCGAAAATGCTGCCTTCCTCCTACATCTCCTGTATGATGCATTACATATATTGACAACTTCTGTCATACTTGGGGGCGGGGGTGGCTCAACTGGTAGCGCACCAGTCTCGTAATCTGTAGTTCCCAGGTTCGGGTCCCAGCTAGGTCAGCGTTGAGATTTATCTCCGCAATTTCCCCGCCCTACTGTCCACGGTCAGTACGGGACACCGATGGGCTTGGAAAGGCCACCGTCCGTCGGATGGAACGTTAACCCGTGGTCCCGTGTGTTGGAGAGCCACACTCTGTGCACGTTAAAGAACACACTGGATGGCCTTGACGGGAGGCTACTATCTGTCTCCTAACAGCTGTTCCAGTGGGTCCCCTCCCCCAACCTTCTCTGAGCCTTCGGGATCGTTGTGACCAGACCATTTAGCCCATGGTGTGCAAAAAAGTGCACACCATGGACACGGGACCACGGGTTAACGTTCCATCCGACGGACGGTGTCCTTTCCAAGCCCATCGGTGTCCCCTACTGACCGTGGGTAGAGCGGGGAATTTTGCGGAGATAAATCTCAACGCTGACCCAGATGGGACTCGAACCTGGGAACTGCAGATTACGAGCCTGGCGTGCTACCAACTAAGCCACCGCCGCCCCAATTTAACGGGAGACTTCAATCTGCCTACTTGCCCTAAAAAACTCTAAGATCAATGGTCCCTATAGCCTAGTCATTCACCCATTGTGTGCCGAAAAGTGCCTCTCAGAGGAAAAAACAATCCAAACCAACCCTGACATCCTGCGAAATAAAAGTTATTTCAGTGTACACCACGCAGTAATCTGACATTACCAGGTTGAAGCTCTCTCGAATAGGACTTTAAGCTCCCTCTGCAAGAGAGCCATATCTTCTTTTCATTAAGGAACATGCTGAATTGATCTTAACGATAAGTTTGCTATCTTTCTCCTATCAGCTGTCCAGTAATTTCCCCTCCGAAACCACGTGTGAGCTACTATAGTCCTTAGAACCTCGGGGGCGGGGGTGGCTCAGTCGGTAGCGCGCCAGGCTCGTAATCTGTAGTTCCCAAGTTCGAGTCCCAGCTGAGTCAGCGTTGAGATTTATCTCCGCAAAAAATCCCCGCCCTGCCCACGGTCAGTAGGGGAGACCGATGGACTTGGAAAGGCCGCCGTCCGTCGGATGGGACGTTAAGCCGTGACCTCGTGTTTGGGAGAGCCATACCCTGTGCACGTTAAAGAACACGCTGAATGGCCTTGACGGGAGGCTACCATCTGTCTTCCAACAGCTGTTCCAGTGGGTTCCCTCCCCCAACCTTCTCTGAGCCTTCGGGGTCCATGTGACCTGGCCATTTAGCCCATGGTGTGCAAAAAAGTGCCGCTCAGAGGTAAAACAACCCAATCCAACCTTAGAACCTGGCCATATAGCTCACTGTGTGCCCTAAACTACCGCTGAGAGGTAAAACAATCCAATTCCTTTCATTAAAATAGATAATTGTTTCATTAACAATTTGTGTGTTTATTTGTGACCCTTTGATAGCACGCTAACTACGGTAATGATTTATGAGATTAATGAACTCGATTGAGCATTTAGCTCAGATGTCGGAGGCATTAGGTCAGAGAGAAGAGTTTCTTCCTAATTCACGTAGAAATTAATTTACTAGATCTTAATCATCTTAATGCTCTTATGTTTCACCGTGCCAGAATTGCCGGAGAATTCCTTATGTTTGATCAAGTGAAATATATTCACTCATCCCTTGTTAAACAAGCACTTACGAGTATTCGCTGGAACAAGCGATACATACGTACATATGGGCCCTGGTTTTAAAAATAAAAATAATTGGGTTGGGTTGGGTTGTTTTACCTCTGAGCGGCACTTTTTTGCACACCATGGGCTAAATGGCCAGGTCACATGGACCCCGAAGGCTCAGAGAAGGTTGAGAGAGGAGACCCATTGGAACAGCTGTTGGGAGACAGATGGTAGCCTCCCGTCAAGGCCATCCAGCGTGTTCTTTAACGTGCACAGGGTATGGCTCTCCCGCACACGGAGCCACGGCTTAACGTCCCATCCGACGGACGGCGGCCTTTTCAAGCCCATCGGTGTCCCCTACTGACCGTGGGCAAATTTTGCGGAGATAAATCTCAACGCTGACCCAGCTGGGACTCGAACCTGGGAACTACAGATTACGAGCCTGGCGCGCTACCGACTGAGCCACCCCCGCCCCAAAATAATTGGGTGGGACGGGTTGGGTTGAGTTGTTTTACCTCTAATCAACACTTTTTTTTTTACACACAATGGACTAAATGGCCAGGTCACAAGGACCCGAGGACTCAGACCAGGTTTGTGGAAGGGAATCCTCTAGCAGCTGTTAGAAGACAGATAGTGCCTTCCGGTCAAGGTCATCCAGCGTGTTCTTTAACGTGCACAGGAAGCCACTGCTTAATGTCCAGCCGACGGACGGTGGCCTTTCCAAGACCATCGGTGTTCTCTACTGACCGAGGAAAGTGTGGGAGAGTTTTGCGGAGATAAATCTGAACGCGGTCCAGGCAGGGCTGAAAAGGGGAAGGGACGACAAATGAAACAGTAGAACCGAAAAAAGTAGGCCCCCTTCCCTACTTTTTTCGGTTCTATTGCTTGAGATTTGAATTTCATTTGGATTTTCATTGCAGTGTAACATTTTCCTCTTCGGTTTAAAGGTTTTTAAAAAATGCCACGAAAAAGGCGTGAAACATTCACAAGTTCAATAATTTTTTGCCTCCATTACTCTTACTAGCATTCTTAAGGGGGAGGGCTATAGACCCCTTGGACCTTCCCCAGTCCAAGATCCGGCTCTGCTTTGCACATATCTACTTTAGCTAGAGTAGTGAACTCCTTATGTATTCTTTTCTTTCTTCCTCCCGCTAATACGAACTGCAAACGAGTACTGTCTCGAAGCACGTTGAAACATGTTTCTCTCATACCGTCTCGTTCTTCTCTGATCGGGGCGGGGGTGGCTGAGTCGGTAGCGCGCCAGGCTCGTAATCTGTAGTTCCCAGGTTCGAGTCCCAGCTGGGTCAGCGTTGAGATTTATCACCGCAAAATTCCCCTTCCTGCCAACGGTCAGTAGGGGACACCGATGGGCTTGGAAAGGCCGCCGTCCGTCGGATGGGACGTTAAGCCGCGGCCCCGTGTGCGGGAGAGCCATACCCTGTGAACGTTAAAGAACACGCTGGATGGCCTTGACGGGAGGCTACCATCTGTCTCTCAACAGCTGTTCCAGTGGGTCCCCTCCCCCATCCTTCTCTGAGCCTTCGGGGTCCATGTGACCTGGCCGTTTAGTCCAGGGTGTGCAAAAAAGTGCCGCTCAGAGGTAAAACAACCCAAATCCTGCATTACTCTTACTAGCATTCTTAAGGGGGAGGGGTATAGACCCCTTTGACCTTCCCCAGTCCAAGATCCGGCTCTGCTTGCACATATCTACTTTAGCTAGAGTAGTGAACTCCATCCTGCCCTTTCTTCCTCCTGCTAATACGAACTGCAAACGAGTACTGTCTGGGAGCATGTTGAAACGTGTTTCTCTCATACCGTCTCGTTCTTCCCTGATCTTCGGTGCATCATAAGAATATTAAATACAAAAACTCTTTCGCAAATGTTGAAACGTTACAGAGAGGCAAAAGCAACTTCGGATGAAAATGGCACAAACTGGGAAGATGTTTCCTTTCGAAACGTACCAGGGCCGCGTCTTGGCAAATGCAAACTAGGCACGTGCCTAGGGCCCGTAATTCTGAAGAGCTCAAAAAGGGCCACCTCAGTTCAGGAGACCCAGATATGATACTGCGTCTTGTGCCCGAAAATGTTTAAACGCTACCCTAAGCCTAAACTAAATGCTTTGCGTGTCTGCTGCAGCGAACTTTTACATAACGAAAAATAGGCTGCCAAAAATACCACATTTAAAAAATTTATTTGGCTAAAAACTCTTGAATTTATTTACATCAGAAAGTTCGACTTTCTGATGTAAACTTAATGGTATGGAAGTTGATATACCTTTTTGGGTGAAAACGCTTCACAAATTATCAACAATTGACTGTTGTCATCGCAACTACTTCTCGATTTCTTAGAAACAAGATTTATTAACTAACTGACAAAATGTAATAAATAGCATAACAATTTTCTTTTTATAAATAAAATATTTTTATTAAATCATGTTGTATTTATTTATTATGTGCTGTATATATCACCCAAATTTTAATTCACCTTTTCTCCAAAAAGTGCTCCTTAACAAATTTAAAGAGTTTGCATAAAACTGTAAACTGTAAACTTTACTTGTCATATTGTAACACACACTTAACAATTTATATTTCCAAACTATTCAAATGCATCAGAAAAGTATCTAAACTGAACCAGTTTATGTACAGTTACTATCACATGAAGCGAATCTAGAGACTTTCGTTTAAGTGGGATGAGTGTATTTTCTATTTATAGCACACATTATGTAGATTTTTGATATTCGTTGTTAGGGTTTATCCCGTATCCGAAGTTTCAAGGCCAGAAAACTCTCATACGGCAATTTGAGGCGCGAATCGGTTCACTCAGTAGCGCGCCAGGCTCGTAATCTTGCAATTCTTCTTCGAGTCTCCGGCGATGAGATTTCTTCAGTTAACCTCGGTGAGATATATACACTTATGGGCTTGGGAAAGGCAGCCGTCCGTCAGAAGAGCCATTAAGCCGTGGTCACTTATACAGGAGAGAGCCATACTTTATGCATGTGGAGACTTCCACGTGTTTCCCAACAGTTGTGCTGTGTGTCGCCTTACCCTAACAAACTCTGAGCCTTTGGAGTCCTTGTGACCTTGTCATTAGAGCCCATTGTACGCATAAAAATGCCGCTCAGAGATTGTTGGGTTGTTTCACCTCTGAGGTGCGCTTTTTTGCACACAATGGACAAAATGGGCAGGTCACAAAGATTCCAAAAACAGAGAAGGTTGGAGTGAGAGTACCCACTGAACAGCTGTCAGGAGACAGATGGAGTCTCCCTTTAAGGCCATCCAGTGGGTTCTTTAACGTGTACAGGCCATCAAGAGAGAGAGAGCCATACAATTATTATTGTAGTATAAAAAATTTTATATAAAAAAATTAGCACGAAAATAAATCATCTTCTAGTTAAAATCAAATCATAAATCCCTGAACTACAATAAATAATTTCAAAATAGAACGTAATTTATGACAGAATTGGTAATCGACAATGTAACAGTAAATTAAAGCAATGATACGTTCTGAAAAGGGATTTCCCACAGGATACGGATCCTATTAGATGAAAATAAGACACCTGAATCAATGAAGTCAGAACAAAAACAAGACAACGCAAACAATGAAGCGAAAACAAGACAGCACAAATACAACTAACACAAAAAATGAAGTGAAAGAAACCAGCAAGCGCAACTAAAGTAAACAAAGGAGTGAAAACAAACCAGCAAAAGAAACTTTACGCAAACATTGAAGTGTAAACAAACCAACAAACACAACTTTACGCAAACAATGAAGTGAAAATAAGACAGCAAACACAACTAATGCAAACAATGAAGTGAAAATAAGACAGCAAACACAACTAACGCAAACAATGAAGTGAAAATAAGACAGCAAACGCAACTAAAGTAAACAAAGGAGTGAAAACAAACCAGCAAACGAAACTTTACGCAAACAATGAAGTGGAAACAAACCAGCAAACACAAATTTACGCAAACAATGAAGTGAAAATAAGAGAGCAAACGCCACTAAAGCAAACAATGAAGTGAAAACAAACCAGCAAACACAAATTTACGCAAACAATGAAGTGAAAATAAGAGAGCAAACGCCACTAAAGCAAACAATGAAGTGAAAACAAACCAGCAAACACAAATTTACGCAAACAATGAAGTGAAAATAAGAGAGCAAACGCCACTAAAGCAAACAATGAAGTGAAAACAAACCAGCAAACACAAATTTACGCAAACAATGAAGTGAAAATAAGAGAGCAAACGCCACTAAAGCAAACAATGAAGTGAAAATAAGAGAGCAAACGCCACTAAAGCAAACAATGAAGTGAAAACAAACCAGCAAACACAAATTTACGCAAACAATGAAGTGAAAATAAGAGAGCAAACGCCACTAAAGCAAACAATGAAGTGAAAACAAACCAGCAAACACAAATTTACGCAAAAAATGAAGTGAAAATAAAAGAGCAAACGCCACTAAAGCAAACAATGAAGTGAAAACAAACCAGCAAACGCAACTTATGCAAACAATGAAGTGAAAACAAATGAGCAAACATAACTTTAGGCAAACAATGAAGTGAAAACAAACCAGCAAACGCAACTTATGCAAACAATGAAGTGAAAACAAACCAGCAAACGCAACTTATGCAAACAATGAAGTGAAAACAAATCAGCAAACATAACTTTAGCAAACAATGAAGTGAAAATAAGACAGCAA
Source organism: Ryuthela nishihirai (assembly GCA_038380435.1). NCBI lineage: Eukaryota > Metazoa > Arthropoda > Arachnida > Araneae > Heptathelidae > Ryuthela > Ryuthela nishihirai. The sequence continues at coordinate 33,408,836 of JAWZYU010000020.1, read as the reverse complement.
ACCTTACTAACGCAAACAATGAAGTGAAAAGAAGACAGCAAACAAAACTTTACGCAAACAATGAAGTGGAAACAAACCAGCAAACACAACTAACACAAACAATGAAGTGAAAATAAGACAGCAAACGCAACTAAGGCAAACAATGAAGTGGGAAAAAATCAGTAAACGCAACTTACGCAAACAATGAAGTGAAAACAAACCAGCAAACACAACTTTACACAAACAAATCAGCAAACGCAACTTATGCAAACAATGAAGTGGAAATAAGACAGCAAACACAACTAACGCAAACAATGAAGTGAAAGCAAACCAGCAAACGCAACTTATGCAAACAATGAAGTGAAAATAAGACAGCAAACGCAACTTATGCAAGCAGTGAAGTGGAAACAAATCAGTAAACGCACCTTACGCAAACAATGAAATGAAAACAAACCAGCAAACGCAACTTATGCAAGCAATGAAGTGGAAACAAACCAGAAAAAGCAACTTTACACAAACAATGAAGTGAAAATAAGACAGCAAACAATGAAGTGAAAACAAACCGGCAAACGCAACTTATGCAAACCAGAAGTGAAAACAACCAGAAAACGCAACTTTAGGGAAACAATGAAGTGAAAATAAGAGAACAAACGCAACTAAAGCAAACAATGAAGTGAAAACAAACCAGTAAACGCAACTTATGCAAACAATGAAGCGAAAACAAATCAGCAAACATAACTTTAGGCAAACAATGAACTGAAAATAAGACAGCAAACGTAAGTAACGCAAACAATGAAGTGAAAATAAGACAGCAACACAACTTTACGCAAACAATGAAATGAAAATAAGACAGCAAACGCAACTAACGCAAACAATGAAGTGAAAATAAGACAGCAAACTCAATTAACGCAAACAATGAAGTAAAAACAAACCAGTAAACGCAACTTATGCAAACAATGAAGTGAAAACAAACCAGCAAACGCAACTTATGCAAACAATGAAGTGGAAACAAATCAGCAAACGCAACTTATGCAAACAATGAAGTGAAAACAAATCAGCAAACATAACTTTAGGCAAACAATGAAGTGAAAATAAGACAGCAAACGCAACTAACGCAAACAATGAAGTGAAAATAAGACAGCAACACAACTTTACGCAAACATTGAAGTGAAAATAAGACAGCAAACGCAATTAACGCAAACAATGAAGTGAAAATAAGACAGCAACACAACTTTACGCAAACAATGAAGTGAAAATAAGACAGCAACACAACTTTACGCAAACAATGAAGTGAAAATAAGACAGCAAACTCAACTAACGCAAACAATGAAGTAAAAACAAACCAGCAAACGCAACTTATGCAAACAATGAAGTGAAAACAAACTAGCAAACGCAACTTATGCAAACAATGAAGTGAAAACAAACTAGCAAACGCAACTTATGCAAACAATGAAGTGAAAACAAACTAGCAAACGCAACTTATGCAAACAATGAAGTGAAAACAAACTAGCAAACGCAACTTATGCAAACAATGAAGTGAAAACAAACTAGCAAACGCACCTTACGCAAACAATGAAGTGAAAACAAACCAGCAAACACAAATTTACGCAAACAATGAAGTGAAAGTAAACTAGCAAACGCAACTTATGTAAGCAATGAAGTGAAAATAAGACAGCAAACGCAACTAACGCAAACAATGAAGTGAAAATAAGACAGCAACACAACTTTACGCAAACATTGAAGTGAAAATAAGACAGCAAACGCAATTAACGCAAACAATGAAGTGAAAATAAGACAGCAACACAACTTTACGCAAACAATGAAGTGAAAATAAGACAGCAACACAACTTTACGCAAACAATGAAGTGAAAATAAGACAGCAAACTCAACTAACGCAAACAATGAAGTGAAAACAAACTAGCAAACGCAACTTATGCAAACAATGAAGTGAAAACAAACTAGCAAACGCAACTTATGCAAACAATGAAGTGAAAACAAACTAGCAAACGCAACTTATGCAAACAATGAAGTGAAAACAAACTAGCAAACGCACCTTACGCAAACAATGAAGTGAAAACAAACCAGCAAAAACAACTTTACACAAACAATGAAGTGAAAATAAGACAGCAAACAATGAAGTGAAAATAAGGCAACAAACGCAACTAAGGCAAACAATGAAGTGAAAACAAACCATAAAACGCAACTTTAGGCAAAAAATGAAGTGAAAATAAGACAGCAAACGCAACTGAAGCAAACAATGAAGTGGAAACAAACCAGCAAACAATGAAGCGAAAAAAAGACAGCGAACACAACTAACGAAAACAATGAAGTGAAAACAAACTAGCAAACACAAATGAAGTAAAAATAACAGCAAATAAAATGAACTCAATAAAATGACTCAATAAAATGAAAACAAACCAGCAAATACAACTTTAGGGAAACAATGAAGTGAAAACAAAACAGGAAACACAACTTGAGCAAGCAATGAAGTGGAAACAAACCATCAAAGAAACTAACGCAAACAATGAAGTGAAACAAACCAGCAAATGAAACTAACGCAAACAATGAAGTGAAACAAACCAGCAAATGAAACTAACGCAAACAATGAAGTGAAAACAAAACAGGAAACACAACTTGAGCAGCAATGAAGTGGAAACAAACCATCAAAGAAACTAACGCAAACAATGAAGTGAAACAAACCAGCAAACGAAACTAACGCAAACTACGGCAGTGTATATTTTCATTAAGATATTCCCAACTCCGCTATTCACCTTTTTTGAGAAACCAGCAGATGTTTGCTAATGGGGGTAGGGTGGGAGTTGGGGGGGGGGAGAAGTTGCTTACCTGGCTGCTGCAAGTACATCCATACCCTGCAGTCTGTAAATGCAGAGAAGCCAACAGACGGCTCGGAACCACAAACCGCGTCCGAAGCTTGCACCTGCCAGACTTTGGCCCAGCTGAACGCGCCGTTAATGACACCGTTCTGCCGGTGCCGGATGGTATGGGCTTTATGCCCGTGACCAGACCACGCCCTGGGGTCGATGGTAGAGTCGACCACGCCAGTTCGTGTGGAGCACACCCCTACTCTCTCTGCATGCAGACAGCACCTGTCCAATGTTTTCTGTTGCTGCTACAGAGAACTCATTCTACAAAGGCGAAGTCAACGGAGAAAATTAATGGATTAAATTTCGTTGCCTTTGCAAGGCAGATATTAAGGACAACACTTGATATAGTAATTCCATTAGCAACATAAGAGGGCTTTCGTGATCTTCAGCACCAACTGCTTTATTCACAGAACTATGACGACTGAGCTAATGTATTGCTGGCTTTGTTCCTTTCATACAAAGTGGTGTGCGAATGTAGTATGTGCACGCGTAAAGCATAGAAGGCAAAGCATTCTTTTGTCCATTTATTTGAACCAAGGCCTTGCCAATGCCACCCGAATACGTTGAACGGATGACAAATCTTGTAAAAGTGGCTCTTGTCCAGAAATGTAAAGTTAGAATTATTCAACGCTTCTTCAGTTTGTTAATTGAACAGTTGTGGTTGAAGTTTCGACAAACTGGCACTTCTACTGTTCGTCTCAGTTGGTAGAGCTTTTGGGTTGGGTTGTTTTACCTCTGAGCGGCACTATTTTACACACCATGGGCTAAATGGCCAGGTCACAAGGACCCCGAAGGCTCAGAGAAGGTTATGGGAGGGGACCCACTGGAACAGCTGTTGGGAGACAGATGGTAGCCTCCCGTCAAGGCCATCCGGCGTGTTCTTTAACGTGCACAGGGTATGGCTCTCCCGCACACGGGGCCCAGTTGGTAGAGCGTCAGATTCATAATCTGTAGTTTCCAGGTTAGACCCCAAACTGTGCCTGCTTTCAGATTTATGGCCTTACTAGGTGAGAAAGAGGACACCGCTGGTCTTGGAAAGTCAGCAGTCCGTTTGATAGGACGTTAAGCCGTGGCCCGTTTAAGCCAGGAAAGGACGCTAAAGAACACGCTGGGTGACTTTGTCGTGAAACTACCATCTTATTTCTAACAGCTGTCCAGAGGGTCCCCTTCGCTCAGATTTCTCAGGGCGCTTGGAGTTCGTGTGACCTGGCCATTTTGCTCATTGTGTGCAACAAAAAAGTGCTGCTCAGAGGTCAAACACCAAAATAACTGTTTCGACTCTGTGATAATGAAAATTCTCAGTTGTAGTGTGTACCGAAAATCGCATATTTTCTGTTTAAAATATTGAAACTCTAATGGCCAATACGCAGCAATAAAATGTTCGAACTCTCGACATAGCCTGCAAACAAGGAAGAAAAAAAAATTATGGAAATCAAGTTTTGTATTTTGTCTGTAAAACAAATATAACGGGGAAAAAAATACTCAGAAAGATTTTTAGACAGACGAAATAATCACTAAATTTCAGTTAAACACTTTGAAAAAAAAAAGATCCGAGAAAAGAAAAAACACGAATTCGGCTTCAGTTGAAAATCTTTTAACTTTCTTTCTTATTCCAAACGTTTAACTTTGTTATTTCAAGACTTTGTTATCTCTACTTATCTATGCAATTCAACTTTCCTATCTGTGAAAAAAGTTTTCGTTATTCCTAGAATTTAGACTTCGATTTTTAAAAAAAATTCCCCTTTTTCGGATAGATAATTTTATGAGATCCCGAAATTCGAAAGAACACAAAACATTAATTAAAAAATTTAAAATATACCTATCTTCCTATAAGGCCCTAAAAAGTAGGAAATAAATCTAAAGCATATTGATGGTGTAATCCGTCACTGAGTTCGTATTCACTCCAAAGGCGCCAGCAATCTTGTCGAATAGGTAGTTGTTGTTGTTTTACTTCTGAGCGGCACTTTTTTTGCACACCATAGGCTAAACGGCCAGGTCACATGGACCCCGAAGGCTCAGAGAAGGTTGGGGGAGGGGACCCACTGGAACAGCCGTTGGGAGACAGATGGTAAACTCCCGTCAAGGCCATCCAGCGTGTTCTTTAACGTGCACAGGGTATGGCTCTCCCGCACACGGGGCCACGGCTTAACGTCCCATCCGACGGACGGCGGCCTTTCCAAGCCCATCGGTGTCTCCTACTGACCGTGGGCAGGGCGGGGAATTCTGCGGAGATAAATCTCAACGCTGACCCAGCTGGGTCTCGAACCTGGGAACTACAGATTACGAGCCTGGCGCGCTACCGACTGAGCCACCCCCTCCCCATCGAATAAGTAAATCGGCGTCCTATCTTCCTTCGAAGCGAATACGAACTCAGTAACTGATTACACCATCGCTAGGCTTTAGGTTTATTTTCTGCTTTTTAAGGCCCTTTATAGGAAGAGAGGTACTTTTTAAATTTTTTAATTTATATTTTTTTGTTGTCACTAAACACACCTACCTTCAAAAACTTTCATTTGATATAAAGGCTCACAAACACCGAGCACATTTTCTTCCCTTTTGGAGTCACGTTTGAGGTAGCCCGTGTCATTGGAGACGTCACAAGCTTTAATTTGAGATACGACTCGTTAAAGTCAATCCCCGCGAAAATCCGCCCTCTCTATCAAGGGGCAATAGTGGGGGCAAAATTGGAAATAGCATATGACTATCATTATACGAGCTTTCATTTGACACCTAACTCGTAACTGTAGGCCTTGCGTGTGGAAGATATAGTAGAACGACTTTCACATTTCCCGTAGGGGGCGGGGGTGGCTCAGTCGGTAGCGCGCCAGGCTCGTAATCTGTAGTTCCCAGGTTCGAGTCCCAGCTGGGTCAGCGTTGAGATTTATCTCCGCAAAATTCCCCGCCCTGCCCACGGTCAGTAGGGGACACCGGTGGGCTTGGAAAGGCCGCCGTCCGTCGGATGGGACGTTAATCCGTGGCCCCGTGTGCGGGAGAGCCATACCCTGTTCACTTTAAAGAACGCGCTGGATGGCCTTGATGGGAGGCTACCATCTGTGTCCCAACAGCTGTTCCAGTGGGTCCCCTCCCCCAACCTTCTCTGAGCCTTCGGGGTCCATGTGACCTGGCCATTTAGACCATGGTGTGCAGAAAAGTGCCGCTCAGAGGTAAAACAACCCAACCCAATGTCTGGGAGGCACTTTTTAGCACACGATAGGCTAAATGGTCAGGTCACAAGGACCCCGAAGGCTCAGAGAAGATTAGAGGAGGGGACCCACTGGATAGTTGTTAGGAGACAGATGGCAGTCTACCGTCAAGGCCATCGAGTGTGTTATTTAACGTGCACAAGGAGTGGTTCATTCCACACACGGAACCACGGTTTAACAACCCATTCGATGGATGATCTCCTACTTACTGAGGGCAGAACGGGGAGTTTTGCGGAGATAACGTTGGCCCAGGAGGGACTCGAACCTGGGAACTACAAATTACGAGCCACCCCGTCCATCTATTACTAGTAGTAGTATTTTGAAAGGAGGCGGGAGATTGCACGGTCCTTTGTCTCCTTCTCCAGATCCAGCCCTGATTATAATTCACATTTAGCTTCTATCAATCGCATAATGATGTGCTATAGCGAACTTCTCTGGCGTTTCCACGGCAAGAAATAGACACCCTGAAGTTTTCCTGTAATCAGTCGGTAAGCGCCAGGCTCATAATCTGCAGTTCCCAGGTTCGAGTCCCAGCTGCGTCAGCGTTGAGATTTATCTCCGCAAAACTCCCGCCTTGCTCACGGTCAGTAGGGGACACCGACGGATTTGGAAAGGCCTCCGTCCGTCGGATGGGACGTTAAATCGATGATCCGTGTGCGGGAGAGCCATACTCTCTGCACGTTAAAACACACGCTGGATGGCCTTGACGGGAGGTTACCATCTGTCTCCCAACAGCTGTTCCAGTGGGTCCCCTCCCCCAACCTTCTCTGAGCCTTCGGGGTCCTTGTGACCTGGTCATTTAGCCCATGGTGTCCAAAAAAGTGCCGCTCAGAGGAAAAACAACCCAACCCTCAAGCACGAAAAGCACTTCCATTCGAATCTTTCGTAATGTGTGGAAAGTAATTCAAACATTGCTTCACGTTCTCATAAAAGATGGCCCAACCATTGGAACGAGTACACCTACCTGCACGTGTGTGTTGAAATAGGTGTTATTCCGTAAGCGTCTCACCAGCACTGCAACAGAGGGCATCTTTTTATTGTGCTGACCTCATAGGTCAACGTGTACTCAACCGAGGAACGGGAATTGAGCTTTGTTGAACTGTTATTAGTGTGGAATGAAGAATTAAGTCTTTTCGTAGTGCAACGCTAACGGAATGGCAGAGAAGAAAATGATCAGAGGTCAGGTCGTGGCTGCTTCAGCTTAAGACTGCGAATGAAAGTGTAGAAAAAAAAATCATGGGATGGCATTTTGTGGATTGGATTTCACAGCATGCGAGTAGTTTTGACTAAATCTCCTTCTATTGAATGACTGAAAGATTCAAAAGATATAGGGTAAGGGGGAGTATTCAGGCGAGTATTCAGGAGGGGAATGTTTGGTATGCTAAAACACCCCCTCCCCTCCCCATAAATATCGAAAAATTATAAAAATTATTTACAGAGACAGTTCATTACTTTGGGAAAAAACTCTGTTAACCGAAAGTGAGTGAAAAAGATACAAAGGAAGTTGTAGCTTTTTCAGGATGCATGAAATGGGCATGACCCACCCCTTTTCTTTTTATCTGGAACTAAGAAAGAGCAAATATGAAATAAGACACTGACCAGCAAACGATGAAATTATCTTCCAATTTGCGAAAGTTCTTCTCAGTCAGCGGTTAAGATTACGTTGTTTCCAACAAGGTTGAGTTATATTATTTCTGAGTCGCACCATTTTGTACACAATGGGTTAATAACCAGGTTACAAGGACCCAGAGGGCTTTGGGTTGGGTTGTTTTACCTCTGAGCGACACTTTTGTGCACACCATGGGCTAAATGGCCAGGCTCAGGGAAGGTTGGGGAAGGGGACCCACTGGAACAGCTGTTGGGAGACAGATGGTAGCCTCCCGTCAAGGTCATCCAGCGTGTTCTTTAACGTGCACAGAGTATGGCTCTCCCGCACACGGGGCCACCACATACGGGCCACGGCTTAACGTCCCATCTGACGGACGACGGCCTTTCCATGCCTATCGGTGTCCCCTACTGACCGTGGGCAGCGCGGAGATTTTTGCGGAGATAAGTCTCAACGCTGACGCAGCTGGGACTCGAACCTGGGACCTGCAGATTACGAGCCTGACGCGCTACCGACTGAGCCACCCCAGCCCCACCCCGTAGGCTCAGAGAAGGTTAGGGAGAGGGGATCCAGTGGACAGCTGTCAGGAGATTTCAACAAGGTAAATCACCTCTTATGGTTAAAAGAAGGGAACGAGTTTCTTTTACATGAACTGCTTACAACGTACAGGGTGATTGAAAAAGAACTGTCTTATTTCACTTGTCACATTACACTTTCAAAAATTTATCACTCAGTAACTAGGCGACTAACACTATGCGACTTCTTCTGGTGGGATACGTCAAGAACCTCGTGTTTGTACCACAGTAGTTTGTTCACACCCCACCGATCCCCCTTTGCACAGTGCTTTCCCCCCCTATGACGTCACTGACCACGCCCCTATGACGTCACCGACCACGCCCCTATGACGCCGCCGACCACGCCCCCTATGACGCAACATGACGTAATCATTACATAATCATTACGTAACCGGCCTTTATTAATAATTCCTCCCCCTTTCACCCCCTTTCCCCCTCAGTGGCGCCATCTGTTGACAGTGAGAAGTACTATTTTCCCAAAAAACCCTTTATTTTCACTCTAATTTCTCGTTTTCGGACCCCCCGGTCGCCCTACCTATATTTTAAGCCCTCCCCCTTATTAAAAACCCTCCTGGCGCCACCTGTCGACAGTGAGAAATACTATTTTCCCCAAAAACCTCTTTATTTTAAGTCTAATTTCTCGTTTTCGGCCCCCACGGTCGACCTACCTATATTTTAAGCCCTCCCCCTTATGAAAAACCCTCTGGTTGACCATTTTAAGGCCCCACTCCTTCACTCGGCTGATGCAAGTCTCAGAATAATTGCATGGAACGATTGACTGGTCTTAGAATAATTGTACAGAAAAGGATGATACAAAATTCCTTAGTAATTAAACACTCATCAAAATTCCCTTACCTCTATTAAAAATCATCCTACAGTTGAAACTCATTTTACTCTTACTGTTTCCATAGAAAATACCATAGGGTGAAATTAATAATGGTTTAAATTATTCGTAGGGATGACATGTTAAATCTGCTTTTAGAACACACGTCTGCAGTGGAAAAATTTTCAAACTCCGTTAATCAACTCCCTAGTAATTAAACACTCGTCATAATATTCCTCACCTTTATTAAAATCACGGTCGAAATAAAAATCAGTTTTTCTGTAGATGTGTTTCACCGGAAAAAAAAAAAAAATCGTCCCTCGCTCTGTGGATTCCGTCCGACCTACCATTCTTTATAACTAGCTTTTTCTATGTATTTCTTACATCAAAGCCAACACTAGCACGGAACTCTTTTGAATGCAGATCTCAAATTGTAAACCAACTCGCAGAGTTGTATTTATTCCTTAGTAATTAAAACTCTTTGCTATTCATTTAGCCAGGACGACTAAACGATTCCTTTATAATTAAAATTCCCTGCTATTAAACTCCCTAGTAATTAAACACTCGTCAAAATTCCCTTACCTTTATTAAATAAAACAGTTTTCTGTAGAGGCGTTTTATCGAAAAAAAAAAAAACTTCTCCTCGGCAACGAGAGTCGAACGCGTTACCCACAGCTTCACTCTGTGAACTCCTAACAAGAACCAACCTGCAATGGAAAAGGCATTCCTGAAGTCGTACGTGGAGTCATGCCCACACGTGTCCGTTTACCGGTCAGGTAGCAACGAAACATCTCGTGACACAATCGCCCTGGGAGGTTGAGTGTCCAGCGCTCAGCAGTGTGATGACTCATACGATGTTGTTCTCTGAGGGTAGGTGACGTCACAACAAGGGGAAAGAAACGTGGAGTGACCAGCGAGTGACACGTATCAGAAGACTGAGCACTGGGGATGTTTAACCTTCAGTATAATTTTACACAGTGTGTTAGGATTAACAACTCTTATAACATAGTTATTGCGGGTAGGCTCCCTCTCCCACTTTTAAAATTTAGATCTTACACCGACAGTCTTTTCATATACGTATTTTTATAACCATTTTAAAACCAACACTTATTTCTTTTATCCCTAGCGATTACTGGTTGTTGCATTTTTTACTAGAAGAAACCCTACCCCTGCAGTAACAGCCCCCGCAGAAAATAAAAAAATGCTATCGGGCGAAAAATTAATAAAATCTGATTTTATTCGTCGTGATGAAAAATATTGATGGGGTAATAGGTTCGACTTAAAAAACTTCGTGTTCGGATCCTCACCACGGACAACCTCTCGCTGAAGGACGGTTAAATCCTACGAAATTATTCCAAACGGGGAATCACAAGGTTTTTATTGACGAATGAATCTTGGACCTGTACTGCTTCCGTACATAGTGAAAACCCACTCACAGCCTTGATCCGTGTTCCCAATTTCCTTTACTAAGTCACTTCAAAAAACATTGTGATTGCAAAAGTATGACTAACAGTTTTATTACGCCACGTTTTAAAAATACTTATTACTGCTGTATCCGCGGTACGGGAGAGTAACACTGTTCGAAGAAAAATCAGGTAAAACAGTTTAAAAAAAAAAAAATCGTTTTCTCCGTCGTTTGCGTATGTCTCATCACGCTGGTGAAACCGGGTGAAAAAATATTTTTTTTTTTGTACGAGGTAGAATGTTAAAAGTACGTCGCGTGCAAAAACTTTAGTTCCATCACGAATGCACATTAATAGAGTAGGGAGGTCGTAGTTTAATACTTCAGCTATAAAAAAATAATACAATGTCTCACACCTCTCAACTTGTCTACACTAATCCGCTGAAATTTCATTTGCAACGGAGGCTGATACTTCGAATCCGCTATATGTTCCGGAGCTGCAGTGGAATGCATGGCCCCTGCTGAATGCTACGCTATCAGAAGTCCATGTGGCTGTCACGTTCTCCAAGCGCTCAGAATATTACTACACTTATAACTGATCTAAAGTCCGTTTTAATCAATACTTATTTCTTTCAACTCTGCGACTATTGGGCCGGCACATTTTCACTAGAAGGACCGCCTCACAGTGGCAATCCCGCAGAAAAAATTAATAAAAGGAAAAAATCTGATTTTATTCCTCCTGATGAAAAATATTGAAGGTAATAGGGTCGACCTAAAAGGCCCGTGTTCGGATCCTTGCCCCGAATGGTTTTTAACAAAAGTCCTACGAAATAAAAAACTATCCCGTTACACGACGGCGTTGTTTAAAAATACTTATTACGGTTGTATCCTCAGCAAACTCTTTCCTAGGAAGTAACGCTACTCGATGCAGTCCCAGTTACATGCTTTTACCGAGTAAAGACTGTGCGCCAGAATGTTAAAAGTAGAATTCATACGTTTCCGTAAAAAAAAAACAACTTTAGTTCCTGCTTAAAGGAGTATGGTTCGATTCAGGAAGAATAGGATTTGACCTCGTGCATTAGAAAAGGGAACAAATCCGTCCCCGGTGTCATTTGTTAGGTGGTAGTATTAGTATCCTTATACAAGCTCACTTCAAATTTTCATATGACATTCTGGGGTTGAGTTTCAACCTTTTTATTTTTTCCAACCGCGATAATGCGCAGTTTTCTGCGGAACGCGAGCGACTTCGGCGCCAAGGACGACCCGCACTAAACGATACGACCGTGCACTAGAAAACCGTGAACGGACTTGTGTGAAACGTAATGTACAGAGCTTGACAACAGTAATATAGACTGGGATCCTCGCTCACTATACTATCATAACCCTCGAGAAATTATCAAATATGAATAGACCTCTGTAAAGTTCCGACCCCACAATCTTCTGAGTTCATTCCCCGGTCGATGCGGTCAGGATCACAAGGGATGTTTTACACATTCAACGACTTTTTCTGACATTCGCTAATCAAAGTGTCTATCTACACATCAGACTTGTCATTACATCGACAAACTACGTGTCCATAGGCTGAGTAAGCATTTAGAATGAAAGATTGAGTCTGCTTCACGACACAGATTCGTAAAACGCTCATTAATTATTTTGTGAGAGAAAGCATGCATAAAGTTCAAACACTAATACATCTTCCCTTTCTAATAAACCATACGATCAAAGTAGATAAATTGCAAGCATCATCGGATCTGATTCCGTATATCTGCTTACGACGAAAATCTCACAATAGCCTATTCAGTACTTTAACCCCCCGATACAGTATGTGACTAGGTCGTTTAACTAAATTACGTGCATAAACGAAAATGTAAAGGGATATCTGTAAATTCGCACAACGGGATAGGTGAATATTTTCACAATTCTTTTGAAGGCAGAATAACTGTGACGAGAGAGAAAGTATAAAAATGCAGTGGGATGGCTGTATAAACAACAGATTACATCGCAAATACTGTAAGATAGAAAAACCGACTATTAACAAGTGTCATATAAGGAGCGACCGATAAAAGTCACACCGTAGCGGAAGGGGTAATACAGGAAAAATCATAAAATATTAACCCCCCCCCTCCCCCACGCTGGTAAATCACGGTCCATTGCGTACACACGGATGAATATCACAAAAATACTTTGCATATAGTAAAGAACCACCGAAGTTTGGAAATTTAAAATCTGAAAACTCACTTTTTATAGTATTTCCGTGAAAAGTCACCCCCCCAGAAACGAGATCTAGCTCTGTCGCCAGTTATTCCAGCGTACTATCTCTTTTCAGCACGTTTGAATAAGTGCATGTGAAGGTGGCTAGCTGCAGACACAAGCTTTTCGACAAAGATAGGATGTTTCACTACAATCTAACACGGAGATGTCTGTTAAGTTATTTTTTCCTCCTATTTCTACACTAGTGTCGAAGTCTTAGAACAAGTGGTTCGGGTTAGCACACGTTTTTGATATTATCTTGTTTGACAATCTGAAAGAACACTGTCTGTGGAACATTACCCCCCTGCAAGCTAGTACTAATTACTTTACGATTCTGAGGGACGAAGGTTGAAATCGTTGGCAGATATTTTTCAGAAATATGTAATCAACCATAGTGTTCGGATATTTGATCCATAGTAAGACATGAACGATGTTTACCTGCCATCAGCGACCCCTTCTACGGATCGTATGAGAGGTAATTGTTACGACAATTAGCTACGTGAAGTCGTGTTTATTTTTAAAAGCAAAGACACACTAATTACCGACTAGCTAGAGAACGATATATTAACCTACTAAAGTTTGATTTTAACGATCAGATAGTGTATATATCATCACTTTTTTAGTTCATAATAATATTCCAACTTTTAAAGGAAATATTGTCTCGTTATAAGCGATTACATACAAAGAAATACACACTCTATACTTTAAATCTATAGAGACAACGATCACTATCCCAGGAACACATCTGTGAAATATCACCACATTTTTGTTTTTAACGTACGGTTGAATCGTTCTACGATGCTAGCTTTGGTTTCCCATCCCTTTCTTTTACACCCACCCGATATAAAACATTCGACCCAACATAGCTTGCTAGCTGTGCGAGGTCTTGATACAGAGAACAATATTAACACTTCTAAGGCTGACCTTAAAATCCCCGTTAACTATACAAAAGAAATCACATTGACAAAAATATCAGAGACATTCATATTTATTTACATTAAGGTCACATTAATATTTAGTTCGTACATACCAGTTCACCGTGCACCTCTTTTAGTACTGTTGCAAAGTTCAATTTAGACATAAACGCGACATTAGCAGGACGATTTAGTTCGATACATGATTCTTCCACAAAACTTACGGCAATATCAGTTAGATTAACGTTTCTTACCACTTCGGGGAAATAATCGTAAGCTGATTCAGCGTTTATGGTGAGGCACGAATGGCGAAGTTGACTCGGATGATCCACTTCACACCCGAAACAGTTCTTACGTAGCAGCGTAAACAGTTCTTTTCGGAGATCTGTTTTCAAAGTCCGCTTTAAACAGTCCATAAGCTTTACGAAATCACTGCTGTCTTGTTCAAGGGGTCGATCGTTAGATGGTGGGCTTCGAGGAAGATTTGCCGCTAATTCTACCTTCCGCACTGCATTCCAAAATTTACCGTTTTCAAACTTCAGAGCCATCAAACTGTAGTAGTAGTTTTGGATCGCGCTAGTAGGTGATTGGATCGCATAAATCTGTCAACCGATGCCACTGTTCGACGCTGAGCCGAACCGATGACGAAAATACAAGTCCTCCGTCACGGGGGATGCTTTTTTTAATGACCACGCCGTGTCCACCTTTGAGCACGACGAGGCAAACCATAGCGTCCAGTTCATACTCGCCGTATTCGACATCTTCGAACGCTTCGACGATTGTAGACGCATACGAAACCAGTCCATGCCACTGCTCTTCAGACAGCATCACACCGTCCTTTGTAGGATATAGTTTTAACGAGTCATCACTCTGGAACACACGTATGTGCACTTTAGGATATGACCGATATTCACAAACGCTCGCAAACAAATCCGATCCGAGTTGAAACATATGGCTATCATCATCATCTCTAACAGCAAGTCGCTTCGCAGGAAGATCACCATCGGTCAGGGAACGTTTAGCACAAGCCATAGCAAGTCGATACTGGAAAAAATAATGCCTTACAGCCCGTCGAAGGGTAATACTTATACCTTAAACCTGTGACGTGTCCCTGTAACTCCATCCCATTGGTCGAGATCTGGTAGATTTGCCATCTCTTAGTAAACATGATGACGTCTACAAATATTTACGAGCCTGTATAGACGTGCTTTCGAAATATGCATGTGGTGCTCCTTTAAAACGGAAATCGTGGGAGCTTTTGATCACAAAAACCTTTCAGAATATCTCTGAAATTACAAACAGATAAGGAGGGTTGAATTCATTAACAGAGTATTTCAAAAGTATCTTAAAAACACACTCATAATGAAACCAAAGCTAGCATCGTAGAACGATTCAACCGTACGTTAAAAACAAAAACGTGGTGATATTTCACAGGTGTGTTCCATGGAGGCGCCACTGAGGGGGAAAGGGGGGTGTTTTAATAAGGGGAGTGGCCTGTTACGTAATGATTACGTAATGAATACGTAACAGGCCACTCCCCTTATTAAAACACCCTCCTTTCCCCCTCAGTGGCGCCTCCATGGAACACACCTGTGAAATATCACCACGTTTTTGTTTTTAACGTACGGTTGAATCGTTCTACGATGCTAGCTTTGGTTTCATTATGAGTGTGTTTTTAAGATACTTTTGAAATACTCTGTTAATGAATTCAACCCCCCTTATCTGTTTGTAATTTCAGAGATATTCTGAAAGGTTTTTGTGATCAAAAGCTCCCACGATTTCCGTTTTAAAGGAGCACCACATGCATATTTCGAAAGCACGTCTATACAGGCTCGTAAATATTTGTAGACGTCATCATGTTTACTAAGAGATGGCAAATCTACCAGATCTCGACCAATGGGATGGAGTTACAGGGACACGTCACAGGTTTAAGGTATAAGTATTACCCTTCGACGGGCTGTAAGGCATTATTTTTTCCAGTATCGACTTGCTATGGCTTGTGCTAAACGTTCCCTGACCGATGGTGATCTTCCTGCGAAGCGACTTGCTGTTAGAGATGATGATGATAGCCATATGTTTCAACTCGGATCGGATTTGTTTGCGAGCGTTTGTGAATATCGGTCATATCCTAAAGTGCACATACGTGTGTTCCAGAGTGATGACTCGTTAAAACTATATCCTACAAAGGACGGTGTGATGCTGTCTGAAGAGCAGTGGCATGGACTGGTTTCGTATGCGTCTACAATCGTCGAAGCGTTCGAAGATGTCGAATACGGCGAGTATGAACTGGACGCTATGGTTTGCCTCGTCGTGCTCAAAGGTGGACACGGCGTGGTCATTAAAAAAAGCATCCCCCGTGACGGAGGACTTGTATTTTCGTCATCGGTTCGGCTCAGCGTCGAACAGTGGCATCGGTTGACAGATTTATGCGATCCAATCACCTACTAGCGCGATCCAAAACTACTACTACAGTTTGATGGCTCTGAAGTTTGAAAACGGTAAATTTTGGAATGCAGTGCGGAAGGTAGAATTAGCGGCAAATCTTCCTCGAAGCCCACCATCTAACGATCGACCCCTTGAACAAGACAGCAGTGATTTCGTAAAGCTTATGGACTGTTTAAAGCGGACTTTGAAAACAGATCTCCGAAAAGAACTGTTTACGCTGCTACGTAAGAACTGTTTCGGGTGTGAAGTGGATCATCCGAGTCAACTTCGCCATTCGTGCCTCACCATAAACGCTGAATCAGCTTACGATTATTTCCCCGAAGTGGTAAGAAACGTTAATCTAACTGATATTGCCGTAAGTTTTGTGGAAGAATCATGTATCGAACTAAATCGTCCTGCTAATGTCGCGTTTATGTCTAAATTGAACTTTGCAACAGTACTAAAAGAGGTGCACGGTGAACTGGTATGTACGAACTAAATATTAATGTGACCTTAATGTAAATAAATATGAATGTCTCTGATATTTTTGTCAATGTGATTTCTTTTGTATAGTTAACGGGGATTTTAAGGTCAGCCTTAGAAGTGTTAATATTGTTCTCTGTATCAAGACCTCGCACAGCTAGCAAGCTATGTTGGGTCGAATGTTTTATATCGGGTGGGTGTAAAAGAAAGGGATGGGAAACCAAAGCTAGCATCGTAGAACGATTCAACCGTACGTTAAAAACAAAAATGTGGTGATATTTCACAGATGTGTTCCTGGGATAGTGATCGTTGTCTCTATAGATTTAAAGTATAGAGTGTGTATTTCTTTGTATGTAATCGCTTATAACGAGACAATATTTCCTTTAAAAGTTGGAATATTATTATGAACTAAAAAAGTGATGATATATACACTATCTGATCGTTAAAATCAAACTTTAGTAGGTTAATATATCGTTCTCTAGCTAGTCGGTAATTAGTGTGTCTTTGCTTTTAAAAATAAACACGACTTCACGTAGCTAATTGTCGTAACAATTACCTCTCATACGATCCGTAGAAGGGGTCGCTGATGGCAGGTAAACATCGTTCATGTCTTACTATGGATCAAATATCCGAACACTATGGTTGATTACATATTTCTGAAAAATATCTGCCAACGATTTCAACCTTCGTCCCTCAGAATCGTAAAGTAATTAGTACTAGCTTGCAGGGGGGTAATGTTCCACAGACAGTGTTCTTTCAGATTGTCAAACAAGATAATATCAAAAACGTGTGCTAACCCGAACCACTTGTTCTAAGACTTCGACACTAGTGTAGAAATAGGAGGAAAAAATAACTTAACAGACATCTCCGTGTTAGATTGTAGTGAAACATCCTATCTTTGTCGAAAAGCTTGTGTCTGCAGCTAGCCACCTTCACATGCACTTATTCAAACGTGCTGAAAAGAGATAGTACGCTGGAATAACTGGCGACAGAGCTAGATCTCGTTTCTGGGGGGTGACTTTTCACGGAAATACTATAAAAAGTGAGTTTTCAGATTTTAAATTTCCAAACTTCGGTGGTTCTTTACTATATGCAAAGTATTTTTGTGATATTCATCCGTGTGTACGCAATGGACCGTGATTTACCAGCGTGGGGGAGGGGGGGGGGTTAATATTTTATGATTTTTCCTGTATTACTCCTTCCGCTACGGTGTGACTTTTATCGGTCGCTCCTTATATGATACTTGTTAATAGTCGTTTTTTCTATCTTACAGTATTTGCGATGTAATCTGTTGTTTTTACAGCCATCCCACTGCATTTTTATACTTTCTCTCTCGTCACAGTTATTCTGCCTTCAAAAGAATTGTGAAAATATTCACCTATCCCGTTGTGCGAATTTACAGATATCCCTTTACATTTTCGTTTATGCACGTAATTTAGTTAAACGACCTAGTCACATACTGTATCGGGGGGTTAAAGTACTGAATAGGCTATTGTGAGATTTTCGTCGTAAGCAGATATACGGAATCAGATCCGATGATGCTTGCAATTTATCTACTTTGATCGTATGGTTTATTAGAAAGGGAAGATGTATTAGTGTTTGAACTTTATGCATGCTTTCTCTCACAAAATAATTAATGAGCGTTTTACGAATCTGTGTCGTGAAGCAGACTCAATCTTTCATTCTAAATGCTTACTCAGCCTATGGACAGGTAGTTTGTCGATGTAATGACAAGTCTGATGTGTAGATAGACACTTTGATTAGCGAATGTCAGAAAAAGTCGTTGAATGTGTAAAACATCCCTTGTGATCCTGACCGCATCGACCGGGGAATGAACTCAGAAGATTGTGGGGTCGGAACTTTACAGAGGTCTATTCATATTTGATAATTTCTCGAGGGTTATGATAGTATAGTGAGCGAGGATCCCAGTCTATATTACTGTTGTCAAGCTCTGTACATTACGTTTCACACAAGTCCGTTCACGGTTTTCTAGTGCACGGTCGTATCGTTTAGTGCGGGTCGTCCTTGGCGCCGAAGTCGCTCGCGTTCCGCAGAAAACTGCGCATTATCGCGGTTGGAAAAAATAAAAAGGTTGAAACTCAACCCCAGAATGTCATATGAAAATTTGAAGTGAGCTTGTATAAGGATACTAATACTACCACCTAACAAATGACACCGGGGACGGATTTGTTCCCTTTTCTAATGCACGAGGTCAAATCCTATTCTTCCTGAATCGAACCATACTCCTTTAAGCAGGAACTAAAGTTGTTTTTTTTTTACGGAAACGTATGAATTCTACTTTTAACATTCTGGCGCACAGTCTTTACTCGGTAAAAGCATGTAACTGGGACTGCATCGAGTAGCGTTACTTCCTAGGAAAGAGTTTGCTGAGGATACAACCGTAATAAGTATTTTTAAACAACGCCGTCGTGTAACGGGATAGTTTTTTATTTCGTAGGACTTTTGTTAAAAACCATTCGGGGCAAGGATCCGAACACGGGCCTTTTAGGTCGACCCTATTACCTTCAATATTTTTCATCAGGAGGAATAAAATCAGATTTTTTCCTTTTATTAATTTTTTCTGCGGGATTGCCACTGTGAGGCGGTCCTTCTAGTGAAAATGTGCCGGCCCAATAGTCGCAGAGTTGAAAGAAATAAGTATTGATTAAAACGGACTTTAGATCAGTTATAAGTGTAGTAATATTCTGAGCGCTTGGAGAACGTGACAGCCACATGGACTTCTGATAGCGTAGCATTCAGCAGGGGCCATGCATTCCACTGCAGCTCCGGAACATATAGCGGATTCGAAGTATCAGCCTCCGTTGCAAATGAAATTTCAGCGGATTAGTGTAGACAAGTTGAGAGGTGTGAGACATTGTATTATTTTTTTATAGCTGAAGTATTAAACTACGACCTCCCTACTCTATTAATGTGCATTCGTGATGGAACTAAAGTTTTTGCACGCGACGTACTTTTAACATTCTACCTCGTACAAAAAAAAAAATATTTTTTCACCCGGTTTCACCAGCGTGATGAGACATACGCAAACGACGGAGAAAACGATTTTTTTTTTTTTAAACTGTTTTACCTGATTTTTCTTCGAACAGTGTTACTCTCCCGTACCGCGGATACAGCAGTAATAAGTATTTTTAAAACGTGGCGTAATAAAACTGTTAGTCATACTTTTGCAATCACAATGTTTTTTGAAGTGACTTAGTAAAGGAAATTGGGAACACGGATCAAGGCTGTGAGTGGGTTTTCACTATGTACGGAAGCAGTACAGGTCCAAGATTCATTCGTCAATAAAAACCTTGTGATTCCCCGTTTGGAATAATTTCGTAGGATTTAACCGTCCTTCAGCGAGAGGTTGTCCGTGGTGAGGATCCGAACACGAAGTTTTTTAAGTCGAACCTATTACCCCATCAATATTTTTCATCACGACGAATAAAATCAGATTTTATTAATTTTTCGCCCGATAGCATTTTTTTATTTTCTGCGGGGGCTGTTACTGCAGGGGTAGGGTTTCTTCTAGTAAAAAATGCAACAACCAGTAATCGCTAGGGATAAAAGAAATAAGTGTTGGTTTTAAAATGGTTATAAAAATACGTATATGAAAAGACTGTCGGTGTAAGATCTAAATTTTAAAAGTGGGAGAGGGAGCCTACCCGCAATAACTATGTTATAAGAGTTGTTAATCCTAACACACTGTGTAAAATTATACTGAAGGTTAAACATCCCCAGTGCTCAGTCTTCTGATACGTGTCACTCGCTGGTCACTCCACGTTTCTTTCCCCTTGTTGTGACGTCACCTACCCTCAGAGAACAACATCGTATGAGTCATCACACTGCTGAGCGCTGGACACTCAACCTCCCAGGGCGATTGTGTCACGAGATGTTTCGTTGCTACCTGACCGGTAAACGGACACGTGTGGGCATGACTCCACGTACGACTTCAGGAATGCCTTTTCCATTGCAGGTTGGTTCTTGTTAGGAGTTCACAGAGTGAAGCTGTGGGTAACGCGTTCGACTCTCGTTGCCGAGGAGAAGTTTTTTTTTTTTTCGATAAAACGCCTCTACAGAAAACTGTTTTATTTAATAAAGGTAAGGGAATTTTGACGAGTGTTTAATTACTAGGGAGTTTAATAGCAGGGAATTTTAATTATAAAGGAATCGTTTAGTCGTCCTGGCTAAATGAATAGCAAAGAGTTTTAATTACTAAGGAATAAATACAACTCTGCGAGTTGGTTTACAATTTGAGATCTGCATTCAAAAGAGTTCCGTGCTAGTGTTGGCTTTGATGTAAGAAATACATAGAAAAAGCTAGTTATAAAGAATGGTAGGTCGGACGGAATCCACAGAGCGAGGGACGATTTTTTTTTTTTTTCCGGTGAAACACATCTACAGAAAAACTGATTTTTATTTCGACCGTGATTTTAATAAAGGTGAGGAATATTATGACGAGTGTTTAATTACTAGGGAGTTGATTAACGGAGTTTGAAAATTTTTCCACTGCAGACGTGTGTTCTAAAAGCAGATTTAACATGTCATCCCTACGAATAATTTAAACCATTATTAATTTCACCCTATGGTATTTTCTATGGAAACAGTAAGAGTAAAATGAGTTTCAACTGTAGGATGATTTTTAATAGAGGTAAGGGAATTTTGATGAGTGTTTAATTACTAAGGAATTTTGTATCATCCTTTTCTGTACAATTATTCTAAGACCAGTCAATCGTTCCATGCAATTATTCTGAGACTTGCATCAGCCGAGTGAAGGAGTGGGGCCTTAAAATGGTCAACCAGAGGGTTTTTCATAAGGGGGAGGGCTTAAAATATAGGTAGGTCGACCGTGGGGGCCGAAAACGAGAAATTAGACTTAAAATAAAGAGGTTTTTGGGGAAAATAGTATTTCTCACTGTCGACAGGTGGCGCCAGGAGGGTTTTTAATAAGGGGGAGGGCTTAAAATATAGGTAGGGCGACCGGGGGGTCCGAAAACGAGAAATTAGAGTGAAAATAAAGGGTTTTTTGGGAAAATAGTACTTCTCACTGTCAACAGATGGCGCCACTGAGGGGGAAAGGGGGTGAAAGGGGGAGGAATTATTAATAAAGGCCGGTTACGTAATGATTATGTAATGATTACGTCATGTTGCGTCATAGGGGGCGTGGTCGGTGACGTCATAGGGGGGGGGAAAGCACTGTGCAAAGGGGGATCGGTGGGGTGTGAACAAACTACTTACCACCTCTTCCTCGCAGACTTAAGGAAATGGAGTGCATCGTGGCTGCCATTTCAACTATAGACGGAGATATGCTACAAAAGGTCTGGGATGAATTAGACTACAGGATTGACTTTTGTATAACTACCTAACATGAATATGTATAAAGATTATTATTATTATGTGTGCCGTGTGACACAGAGGGCATATCGAGCATTTATAAGATTATAGTAATAACTGTAATAGTTCCTTTACAAATTGGTTTAGACTACATTTTATATATAGCCTAGTTACTGAGTAATTAATAAATTTTTGAATGTGTTCGATTCTTTTTGAATCACCCGATATATATATATAAATAAAATAAAATAAATACCCCCTCAAGCAGCTGCTTGCCACAGAGGTCTGACAGGAGCCTGACAGTTTATTAGCCACAGTAGAAGGTCTGAGAGGATGGCAGGATCTCAGCAGAAAAACGATACATACATCCATGCCTTACCCGGGGCTCGAAACCAGATCCCATAGATCAGTAGCCAAGCACCCTAACCACTCAGCCACGAAACCAAAAAAATTAACAATCATTTCCATATCCCGCCAACACAAATGTCTTGACCATGATACTATATGTGGCCTACCAAGATTTTTTTCGAAGCTATTAAAAAACACTTAGGTTTTTACCCCCCCCCCCCCCCCACTCCACATGACATTTTCAATGGTGTATCCCGGAGTTCTGGGGGCTGGGAGGTTCATTCGGTAGCGCGCGAGGCTGGTAATCTGCAGTTCCCAGGTTCGAGTCTCAGTTGGGTCAGCATTGAGATTTATCTCAGCAAAATTCCCCGCCCTATCCACGGTGAGTAGGAGACACCGATGGGCTTTGAAAGACCGCCGTCCGTCGGATGGGCCGTTAAACCGTGGCCCCGTGTGCGGGAGAGCCATACTCTGTGCACATTAAAGAACACACTGAAAGCTTTGATGGGAGGCTACCATCTGTCTCCAAAGAGCTGTTCCAGTGGGTCCCCTCCCCAAACTTCTCTGAGCCTGGCCATTTAGCCCATGGTGTGCACAAAAGTGCCGCTCAGAGGTAAAACAACCCAACCCGGAGTTCTGATCTTCACTTGGAGCTGAAATAGAACGAAGAAATTGTATTTTTGCAGATGTCAATTGCAGTTAAAATCAAATCCAAAAAGTTTTAGGTGTGCAAAATTTACTCCCCCCCCCCCTCCACCCAATCTCCAAATTTTGAAGGTAGGCAGCTGCCCTTTGACACATTCTTGTGTCAAAGGGCAACTGCTACCTTCCCCACCCTTGGAGAAATTTCTGCGGAAGCCATTCATTCAATTATATTTTATCACATTACAAAGTATTGACTTTTTTGCTCTCGCAACTTCATTCTAGATGTGGACACTTTTGAAAAAAAAAATAGTTTCACTTTCGAAACGTTTAAAAGTTAACAGAATTCATTAATACGCAAAGATTATGGATGATCATCATCATCATCAACATCATCCTCAAGCAGCCATGGGCTACGGAGGTCAAACCAGACTGTGCAATTTAGTTCTCCAAACAAGTCTATCCTGAGCTACATCTACTCATCTGGCCACTGCACACCAATTCTAACAAGGTCCTGTTTGACATTGTCTGCCCACCGCATCCTAGGTCTCCCCTTCTTTCTGAGGCCTTTAGGCACACTGTTCATAACCCTATTCGCCAATCTATAATTATTCATACGGGCAACATGGCCAAACCAGCGGAGTCTCTCTCTGCACAATATGCTGCTTAAAGGAGGTTGCCAACTCCTTTGCCTAACCTCATCATTAGTTACAAATTTAACCACCTAATGCCCAAGATACTGCATAAGCATCTAGAATCAAAAGCATCTAGTTTCCTGTTACCATGTTTACAAACTGTCCAAGTTTCACTGCCATAACCAACCCTAGAAAGAACCAAACTATTATACAGTCTAATTTTAGTCTTTAGGTGTATACACCTATTTCTCCACACTCTCCATAGATTCTTAAAAGTCCTGGCAGCAATCCCTATCCGTCTGTTAATCTCATGCCGCACATCACCATTATCTGTTACATAGTCCCCAAGATAATTAAACTGTGACACCTGTTCAAGATTGCAACCCTTCAGATTAACTGAATCACAGCCTGCCTGAAAAATTTGCATCACTTTAGTTTTCTCTCTGTTTATAACCAAACCTCATCAACAGCCCTGATGAAAAAATTCATCTCATCAACATTATTACCCAACAAGGCCGAATCATCTGCATAATCTAAATCAGAAATTTTTAAATCTCTAGACCATTTAAGCCCAAAAATTCCCCCTTGTAGTGAATTATGCATAACATAATCAATAACCAAACTAAAGAGAAAAGAAGACAAAATGCACTCTTGTCGAACACCACAAGTAATGCTAAACCAATTGCTACAAGCCTTACCAACTCTCACACAAAACTCAGTGTTATTATAAAGAGCTTTCATTATGTTAACTAACTTGTTTGGTATACCATATGATTTCACAATCAACCACAAATTATGACGATCAACAGAGTCGAAAGCCTTTTAGAAATCAACAAAGCTAGCAACCAAAGGTTTCTGAAATTCTAAACATTTCTCAAGAATCTGCCTAAATGAAAATATCTGATCTACACATCCCCTACCACTTCTGAATCCATATTGCTCATCACGCAATTCACAGTCAACCAGAATCTTAATTCTATTAAGCACAATCATGGAAAGAACTTTACCTGGAACAGAGAGTAGGCTGATACCCCTATAGTTATCACAAGAACTGTGATCACATTTTTTGAACTAGGGATAACAATAGCTCTGGTAAAATCTTTAGGAACCATGCCTTTATCATAAAAGTTATTCAAAATTTCAGTCATCCAAGTGGTAACCGAAACATTCCCAGCTCTGAGCATTTCCGTAGTAATTTCATCTTACCTCTGGGGATTTATGAAGTTTAAGTTTAGAAATAGCCAAAATAACTTCAGATTGTGTTATAGGGACAACATTAAAGCCACCAATGCATCTATCATCATTTCAAACAATGAGAGTAGAACTAACCACATTGTTTAGAGCATCATTGAAATGCTCAGCCCATCTAGCCATGACAGAATCCTCACCTTCTATAACCTTACCTTGTTTTTCCTTCAATCCCTGTAAACCTGTTCGTTTTCTACCACACAAAACACTAATTATCTGGTACACTTCTGCTGTCTAACTGCTTCCTCGGCTTTGTCAGCCAAGCCATCAAGCCAAAGATTCGTATCAGCAGCTGACTGATCCTTTACGCGTTTATTAAGCTCTCTGTAATCCTTTCTAATAGTGTTAGTAGGGTATTGATTAAGAGCATTCCTGCAGTTCTTTCTTTCCGAAATAAGCTCAAGTGCCTTATCACTCAGATAATTCTGTCTCTTCTGCTCCTTTTTTCCTAAAAAAGTACTGTTAGTATCCAAAAAAGCCTGTTTAAAATGATCCCATTCTTCCTCAACTTCAGTAGTAAGCATATCATGACTGTCATAATGACTAAGTAACCTATCATGGTAAGCTTTGGCTATAACTGGGTCTTTCGGAGCTCCAGTATTAAAAACAAATTTTTTAACCCTAGCACAACAGTTTTTAAGTTTAAGTTGCAAGACACTTTTAACAAGATAATGGTCAGATCCAATTTCAGCTCCCCTATATGACCTGGTATTCCTAACAGAACTAGCCCATTTGCTGTTAATTAATATGTAATCAATCATATTCTTATGCAGCCCATCAGGTGAAACCCATGTGTACTTATGTATGTCGCGGTGTTTGTAATATGTGTTAGTTATTCTGAAACCATTGAGTTTACTTACCTGTAGGAGACGTTGCCCATTGCCATTGTAGCTACCAATACCAAAAGGACCTATCACCCCTCCCCAAAGGTCAGAGTCAGTACCAACTTTGGCATTGAAGTCACCTAGAACAAGGGTAATATCTCCTTTCTTGACAGAATTCAAAATATTCTGAAGTTGTCCGTAAAACCTATCCTTCTCATCCTCATCGGCATCCTCAGTGGGGACATAACAGCAGATAACATTTAAGTCTTTAACGCTTGTCTGAAATTTTGCTGTAAGAAACTTTTCATTAATGCACTCATATCCTAGAAGAACATCACTAGCGTGTCTGCTGAGAAGCAGACCCACGCCTTGGTGATGTTTCTCATCTTCCATCCCTGAAAAGATAAATTTAAGATTATTTTTAAGAATCTGATCTTTATCTGTCC
Source organism: Ryuthela nishihirai (assembly GCA_038380435.1). Lineage (NCBI taxonomy): Eukaryota > Metazoa > Arthropoda > Arachnida > Araneae > Heptathelidae > Ryuthela > Ryuthela nishihirai. Next base: position 33,382,815 of record JAWZYU010000020.1, on the reverse strand, counting down.
ATCTGGTCTCTTGCAAGCCGAGAATACCTCAATTATAATGGTGGAATTCATGTGTGAGGACATCAAGAGAAAAAGCTCTGTGCAGAGTCCTCACAATCCAACTACCTATGGAGAGAAAATGGTTAGTGGGATGTTTAAAGAAACTATGTTTATTGAGAGAGGGAATGCCGACAATATCAAACAGCCCCCTAATCGCAGACATGGGGCAAAGACCCGTTCCCCCACTACTAAAGGCTGAAGCCATCAACACTGGAAGATTTCCTCCAACGTAGAATTTGACGATGCCAATAGAAGCAAAGAGTGCCTGCGATGACCTCTGCTCAGGATTATCCACCAGCTGATAAACATATCCTGTGAATATATTCATTTGGGACTGTCAACCCACAAACAAACAGAAAACACAGCGGAAATTTTCCCTCCACAGAAGCCCACCAGTGCGGCAAAATCAAGATCCATAACCAAGCTCGGAGCCATATATCTGTCCAGTGGGTTTACATGGTCAGCACCAGGACCCTGTATGGTTGACCACTCCTCAGTAGGGTAGAAAAAAAAGAAAAGTAGCCATAGTTGTCCAGATCAGTAGTCCACACTAATCTGGCAGCCCTCCCCTTCCCTTCACTTCCACAAGAGAGTATCTCTTTTGAAAGGTACTAACGGTCTGCACCACGAGAAGGCGGGGTCGGACATCAGGTGCTAGGCCTGGCCGGTTCTATGCATCATCACAGGGGATCACTTGATAATTTTATGTTCTATCAAATGAATTATAATCAAAAATAATTAAGGATAATATTGACTACTTTTAACCTGGTGTGCAGGAGAGCATTCAGGGAGAGTGCTTAAGGTGGTGCTACAACAACCCTTTAAATCTTTGAAAGCTCAAAAATTGAAAAATGGAACAACTATTCACAGGCTCGCTTCAAGTTGCAGTATTGTCACGGTATATAGAAAGTGGGGCATGTCTTATCCTTTATTTTTAACTTGTAGTCATGAAAGAACCAACGTGTAATGAGACATTTGGCCTTGATCTGGAAAAAAAAAGAGAGGAGCAAGAAATTGAATCGATCCAGGGAAAAAACAAAAGAGAGGGGGTTTCCTTTGGGTTGCTTTACTTCTGAGCGGCACTTTTTTGCACACAATAGGCTAAATGGCCAGGTTACAAGGACCCTGAAAGCTCAGAGAGGGTTGGGGGAGGCGACCTACTGGAACAGGAGACAGGTGGTATCCTCCCGTCAAGGTCATCCATCGTGTTCTTTAACGTGCACGAGTATCGGCTCTCCTGCACACGGAACCAAGGCTTTAATTCCCATCCGACGGTCGACGCCCTTTCCTAGCGCATCGGTGTCCCCTACTGACCGTTGTCACTTAAAAACAAGTTTCTTCTACATACACTACTATGAATACATCTGAAGAAGCCCCCCCCCCTGCCGCTGCCAATAGAAATGTCCTAACCACGCTATTGTATGTGGCGTTGCAAGATTTTTCTTGAAGGCTATTAAAAGAAATATCTTCGGTTCAGCATCCCACTAAAAAAATCCTGGATACTCGTTTGGTTGGCTTATTGGCTCAGTATGTAGAGCGCCAGGCTCACAATCTGCAGTTACCAGGTTTGAGTCCAACTCTACCAGAGTTTAAGTTTATTTCTGCTAACTCCCATCCTGCCCTCGGGGAGAAAGGGAGCATTGACGGACTTGAAAAAGCTCCCGTCCGTCGGATGGAACGTTTAGTCGTGGTTCCGTGTGCGGGAAAGCCATACCCCATGTACGTCAAAGACCAGGCTGGATGGTATTGATGATAAGTTTCCATCTGACTCCTATATTTTCAGTATATTGTCTTCGCAAAACTTCTCTGAGCCTTTGGGGTCCTTGTGACCTAGCCCATTGTGTGCAAAAACAGTGACGCTCATAGTTAAAGCAGCTGAAATGAACCGTTCATGAAATCTGACATGGTCGGACGCCAAATCATAAAGGGTTTTCATAGGGCCTGAAAACATTCCGAATGAATGCTAGATAAACTCTCCTTTTAGTGTGTTCATTAGGCGCCATTATGAGAGTCACTCTGTCTCCTCCCCACTTCGTGTGGCTGGAGAAGTTAATGGCTGTTCGCATCCTTAGCTTGTCATCTCAAGGCCGTACTAAACTAAGACGGACGTTCCTTCCGTGACAGGAGATCAGCTGGGTAAACAAGACAGGCAACGTGCTCAAAAAGATGGGAAAACAAAATCCAGACTGATGCTATGTCGTAGGATTCTTCTTAATATGTCATTATATGAACCAAAACGAAGAAAAGGAGTACATGCAATTCAAGAACTGGAACGTTTGCAATTATCATCTCCTTAGTATCCTTGAGTTTTAATTTATAAGGGATGTCCAAATGCAATAAACTCTTTAAAATCAATCTCAAGGATTGAGAGGTGCAGGATTTTAGAGAGCATTTTTTTTTAGAAGAATATATCAACAAACAACACTGATTTATACATTTGGAAAATACAATGGTTTACATAAATTAAAGAACAACCCTCTGTTTTTGTGTTAATGGGAAGCTAAGGTCGAAGCTCTATTACTTCTAAAATAAGTGTTTGTTTTAAAAAAAAATGTGAGAGCAGATAACGATCTCAATCAAATATATCGATATGTCTATTTTCAATGATATTCTCTCAGTATTCAATGGGTCATGGAAGTTTGAATATTGAACAAAAGTCTTAAAAACAAAACTAATGAATAGTGAAAGAATTCTTTAACAAACTTCTAAAATACAAACTTATTTTAATTAAACATTTTGATACAATACTTATTACTAAGTGTTAATTAACTTCTGAAGTCTATTTTTGTGACTAGCATTGTTATTGCTAAATATTCAAACTTACAGAACTCATTAAATAATAAAATAATCTTTATTCATATTAGTTATACAAGAGTTTAAACAAATGACCCGCAAAGTATCTGCATCTCTGTAGGAGAGAAGAATAATAACATTACATGGAAATACATAAAATATAGTTTAAAGCAATGCCATCGAATGCTTAGTTATATGCAGTTTCAGTGGAAGCTCCAATTGCGGTGGTTCAAATTTTTATATTGATTTTAATGTCTAGAAGAAAATTTTTAGTCTTATTTTTGATTTCTTTGAATTTGTTAAATAAAATAATTTCTCTTGGTAATTGATTGAACACGTAAGGTACTGTATAGGCCCTCGTACTCTGAACGAATATTATTGAAAATCGAGATTTTGATGTATTTGCTTGAGATCTTTATCCTCTATCACTATGCACTACCCCCTGGTAAGAATTTCACTCCTCTTTTGTACGTGAGGTGTGAAACTTTTTAAAGTATATATGTAGTAGATGGCATTCCGCACGTCGCAAACTTTCATTTGGAATAAACTCATTATGATTGTTTCGTTTCCCCGCTAACCCTCCCCCCCCCCCCCAATACACACGTGGTAGAACTTTTATTCCTCCTGTTCTAGGGAAGGTCTGAAACTCTCTAAATTATGTAGTAGATAGCAATTCTCACGCCAGACGTTTTCATTTGGCATAAAACTTATTATGATCAATCCATCGCTTCCCCCTTGGTAAAATTTTGATCCCACTCTTCGCAATACTTAGAGAGTCTCAAACTTTCGAAAGCATATAATAGATGTTACTCCTCACGTGATTTTGAATAACGGCTAATGCTGAGTCTGTATTTTGAGTAACTGCTAATGCTAAGTTTAACTGCTAATGCTGTCTATGAGAGACACCGATGTCTTAACTACTAATGCTGTCTACAAGAAACTGCTGTTTAACTGCTAATGTTAAGTCTATGATAGACACCGATGTTTTAATTGCTAATGCTAAGAATCTGAGACACCGATGTTTAACTGCTAATGCTAAGTCTGTGAAAGAGACCGATGTTTAACTGCTAATGCTAATATGAGAGACACCGATGTTTAACTACTAATGCTAAGTCTATGAGAGACACTGATGTTTAACTGCTAATGCTAAGTCTATGTGACACCAATGTTTAACTGCTAACGCTAAGTCTATGAGAGTCATCGATGTTTAACTATTAATACTCTCTATGAGAAACACCAAAGTTTAACTGCTAATGCCAAGTCTATGAGAGACACCGATGTTTAACTGCTAATGTTAAGTCTATGAGAGACACCGATATTTAACTGCTAATGTTAAGTCTATGAGAGACACCGATATTTAATTGCTAATGCTGTCTATGAGAAACACCGATGTTTAACTGCTAATGCTAAGTCTATGAGAGACACTGATGTTTAACTGCTAATGCTGTCTATGAGAAGCACCGATATTTAATTGCTAATGTTAAGTGTATGGCGATTGCGAGAAATTAAAACCCGTCCACCCTAATTTTGTTTGATGCCAGCGGGTTCGCACATAGCCTATATACTTCCCCTAGGTGATATGAAGGCTCATGCAAAGTTTGGTGCCCTTAGCTCTTTTGGGGGCCGAGGGCATAAGAGAACAGACAAACAAAATTTATTTTTTTATATGTTAGATAATGCAATTAAATACGTCTGGAAACGGGGAAAAAAGGGGGAAAGTCTTTATTAAAAATAATGCAAAAAAAATTTTCATTTCGATGTTAAACAATAAAAATAAATGATATAGTTTCGAAAGCAAAAGAAAATGCAACGGAAAAATCAAGATCATATTCCGTTAAGGTAAAAAAAAGCATTCATTTTTGGTACACAGTATTGTTCAACAAGGCCCAGATACAGAAAAAAAAAATATGGGGGGAGACTGAATTTCCATTGCAGTATAGCATTTCCTCCTCCATTTCAGTATTCTTAATAAAATTCTCAAATATATTAATGAAATTTGCATAAGTTTAATAATTATGTGCCTGTATTATCCTTATTAGACTTCTCAAGGGGGGGGGGGGGCAAATGATCCGTTTGCTCCCCCCTTTCCCCCATCCCTAGGTCCGGCCCCCTGTGCTCAGCAAACATTTATTGTTCCATCAATTTGTCCAGAGGAGCACTATCCCTCTTGACCCCTCACCTTCTCCCACCGACGTCCTGAGTCCTAGCTGGGTCAGCGTTGAGATTTATCTCCACAAAATTCCCCGCCCTGCCCACGGTCAGTAGGAGACACCGATGGGCTTGGAAAGGCCACCGTCCGTCGGATGGGACGTTAAGCCGTGGCGCCGTGTGCGGGAGAGCCATACCCTGTGCACGTTAAAGAACACGCTGGATGGCCTTGACGGGAGGCTACCATCTGTCTCCCAACAGCTATTCCAGTGGGTCCCCTCCCCCAACCTTCTCTGAGCCTTCGTGGTCCATGTGACCTGGCCATTTAGCCCATGGTGTACAAAAAAGTGCCGCTCAGAGGTAAAACAACCCAACAACCCAACCCACCGACGTCCATGCGTATATACATATTTTGGCAATATTAATTTAGAATTTGAAAAAATAAGGAAGTGGTCGATCCATTGTTTGGCGAGAATAATTTTAAAACAATATACCGGAAATCGTTCTGCTCGGTTCTGATTTATTCCGATCATTTACACCACCCTCCAAAATTTCTTTCTACATCATGTTCATCCACAGGAGACATCACATTGAATTGAAAATAAGTACGTGTATAGTAAAGTTTGTGTAATACATGTCACGACGGGGCGGCTCAGTCGGTAGCGCGCCAGGCTCGTAATCTGCAGTTTCCAGGTTCGAGTCCCAGCTGGGTCAGCGTTGAGATTTATCTCCGCAAAATTCCCCGCCCTACCCACGGTCAGTAGTGAACACCGATGGGCTTGGAAAGGCCGCCGTCCGTCGGATGGGACGTTAAGCCGTGGATCCGTGTGCGGGAAAGCCATACCCTGTGCACATTAAGGTTCTGTCTCCCATCAGCTGTTCCAGTGTGTCCCTTCCCCCAACCTACTCTGAGCCATCGGGGTCCATGTAACCTGACCATTTAGCCCATGGTGTGCAAAAAAGTGCCGCTCATTGGTAAAACAACCCATGTCACGTCTCTAGTTTTATCATCATTTACGGCTCTTAGATTCTGATATCAAAAATAAGCATGCCAGTTGTAGGCCGGTGTTCTTAATTCCTTTTATAACAGCAATTTTGCCAAATGGTGTATAAAAGCTTTGAAGCTTAATCAACTAGGAGAACTGATTACATAAAGACTAAATTCGGAAGGATTTGTGAAAGCAAGCAGGCATTAAGCAAACTGAAACAGCATTTGTGCAGACCAGATTAGTTTGACTATCCAGGACTATACAGTTCTTTTATGGCGATACGAGAAACCTGTGATCAATACTGTCATAGAGAATGTGCTCTACATATAGGGGCTTGTGCAATGGCGTGCGGAGAGATCATTGAGAGAACAGATAACAAGGACAGAACCGCGATATCGCTAAAAATATACACTACTGAGATCATTAGGCTGTTGTTGGAAAGGCATTGGCTAACAGGAAGCACTGCAAACAATATAGAGTGGCAGGGGGATCAGAAATTGTGAGCTTACTAATGCTAGGAAGACTGTAACGAGGTTGCGTTGAAACGATTTACTGTTTTATTATAAATGAAACGATGGGGGGGGGAAGGCTTCCTATTCATTCCGAGGAGAATTCTGTTTTGCGAGATCTCATTTTCTTGCCCAGAAACGGCATAATTAGCTCTTTATATCGTTATAGAAAGCGCTGTGTTGTGCGTCCTGTTGGCTTGAGGAAAAATTGGATGATGATTTCTGTTTGCAGGAAGAGCTTCTTCTACTAACGAACCGTATAAAAAACGTTTCAGTCTTCTTCAGTAAGTTATGAAATGACGTTTAAGTCATGTTTTTTTAAATAAAAAATGCAATTTGAATTGCTACGTTCTTAAAAAAAAAAAAGTGTTCGTGAAGATTAAGGTAAACACGGAGTGTATTAGAGTACAATTTGCTTTGAAGTTCTGAGATTTTTTTTGACAAAATGAGACACTTTGCAAAGATATGATTAAATTTTTAAAGTGTTTTTAAAAGCGAGGGACGGTTTTAGCGGGCAAAGGGAGGGGGCTGCATGTCCCTCCTTTGAGAATATTAATAAGAATAGTGGAAGCAAAAAATTATTAATCTTGCGTTTATTTCACAATTTTTTCAGAGAAATCCATCTAAAACGGAGGGGAAAATGTTATAAGCAATGGAGACTCAATCTCTTTGACCCCCCCCCCCTCGCCTCTTTTTCTTCCCGCTCAATTGCGCCACTCCCTCCCCCCTTTATTTTTTTCGATGGATGTAGTCCTGTTCACAACTATTCAATGATGTTTAAATATTCATCATTTTGCTGTTATAATCTTATGAAGATTGTCTCGTAATTTTTATGAACTCGTGCTTTTTTACTGAAAAATAATAATCTGATTCTAGTGAAACATTTTTAATGTTAAGAGAAAAAATGAAAGTCTATTTCAACGTAATGCAAAGGAAACATCTTCACATAAGCACTTACGATCATTGGGTTATTTTGAGGTGATCAGTGTTTTCCTTGTTGAACAAAGTACTAAATATCTCAGAAAATCCAGCTGGGTCAGCGTTGAGATTTAACTCCGCAAAAATTCCCCGCTCTTCCCACGGTCAGTAGGGGACACCGATGGGCTTGGAAAAGCCGCCGTCCGTCGGATGGGGCGTTAAGCCGTGGTCCCCGTTTGTGGGAGAGCCATACTCTGTGCACGTTAAAGAACACGCTGGGTGGCTTTGACGTGAGGCTACCATCTGTCTCCCAACAGCTGTTCTAGTGGGTTCCCTCCCCCAACTTTCTCTGAGCCATCGGGGTTCACGTGATCTGTTCATTTAGTCCATGGTGTGCAAAAAAGTGCTGCTCAGAGGTAAAACAATCCAACCCAAAAAATCTCAGAATATGGCAGAGACCCTTAAATGTACGAGCCGAAAGTCTTAAACATGATGTTGGTCTCAGGTTATACTTTGAACCAACACATGAAGCTAAAATACAAGAAGTGATTATTGAATTACGTCCACTCTACCCCATTTTACGCCATTTTGAAGATCTGTTAACTTCTGAAATAAGAATTAAATGAAAAATATAGCTGATAAAGATCTCAATAAAATCTATCTAAATCTCGATTTTCAGCAATTTACTTTTAGTTCTTAAACAGGTAGTAAGGTTTAAACATTTCAGAACGCTAATGTGTTTAGGAAATTTTTCTAAAAATTAAACGAATGTTAAAGGAATTATTTGCACACACTTTTAAAATATGTAGTTATTTATGTAATGGCTTCCCCTTGCTTTCCGAATGTCATTATCATCGCACTGGGCAAAATCCTATAGCTTCATCATCGTGCTTCGTTAAATGGATTACTTCTCTGGGTCTTGTTTCCTCTTCCTGAAATGAATCATCATGACATTGGGTGACCCCGAAGTGCAATGTAACAACAAACAACTTTAAAACACGTTGAGTTCAAAATAACAAAATATAAGCACATATCAGTGAAAAACTAAGGTTTAAGTCGAAAGATGCAAATTGAAGTTTTTAGACTCGTCGTATGTCTCTCTTATCCACTCTCCTTCATTTCCTAACGATAGGGGGCGGGGGGGTGGCTCAGTCGGTAGCGCGCCAGGCTCGTAATCTGTAGTTCCCAGGTTCGAGTCCCAGCTGGGTCAGCGTTGAGATTTATCTCCGCAAAATTCCCCGCCCTGCCCACGGTCAGTAGGGGACACCGATGGGCTTGGAAAGGCCGCCGTCCGTCGGATGGGACGTTAAGCCGTGGCCCCGTGTGCGGGAGAGACATACCCTGTGCACGTTAAAGAACACGCTGGATGGCCTTGACGGGAGGCTACCATCTGTCTCCCAACAGCTGTTTCAGTGGGTCCCCTCCCCCAACCTTCTCTAAGCCTTCGGGGTCCTTGTGACCTGGCCATTTAGCCCATGGTGTGCAAAAAAGTGCCGCTTAGAGGTAAAACAACCCAACCTTCATTTCCTAACGCCAATTAACGTACTGGATGAATAAATAGAAGAACACTAATGCATAGAGACTCCTTTTTCTTATGAGGGTAGCTCTAAAACCATTTTCTCTATGAGTGCCAATCTGCAACCTATTCTTATGTGATTCAATTCGTACCTCTTTCTCAAGAAGCCGTTCTACAACCTTCTTTTTTAAACGGACCATTCTACAACTCTTATTTTATGGGGACATTTTTACGATATTTTGGGGGCTACTCTACAATCTTTCTCCTATGCAGTTCCTCTAATCAATCTGTTTTTGATGAAGTATAATTGGAACTTCGTCTAATGTGATTCATTTGGGGCACCCCTCTAAGATTTGTTTCTTATGGGGGAGAATACAAGTAGTGGTATAATGAGTAGTAGTGGTATAATGACAGTTCTAGACTAGTGGTGGATCCATGTTAACTCTATGGGGATCCACCACTCACTTTACTGCACCTAGCGATGAGAACCCATGGTTAAAGGATACGTTAGATAAGAGGTGAAGCAGTGGTTCGTCGGTAAATAAACGTCCCTCCTCCAAGGTCATTTCCCTTGCTATCACAATCTGGTCAATGCGAGAGTAGGAAGAAACTTTGCGTGCGAGAGTAGGAAGAAAGTAATGCAGATAAGTCTGTGTTCGATTGGATTGTTTTACCTCTGAGCGGCACTTTTTTGCACACCATGGGCTAAATGGCCAAGCCACAAGGACCCCGAAGGCTCAGAGAAGGTTGGGGGAGTGGACCCACTGAAACAGCTGTTGGGAGACAGATTGTAGCCTCCCGTCAAGGCCATCCAGCGTGTTCTTTAACGTGCACAGGGTATGGCTCTCCCGCACACGGGACCACGGCTTAACGTCCCATGCGACGGGCGGCGGCCTTTTCAAGCCCATCGGTGTCCCCTACTGACCGTGGGCAGGGTGGGGGAAATTTTGCGGAGATAAATCTCAACGCTGACCCAGCTGGGACTCGAACCTGGGAACTACAGATTACGAGCCTGGCGCGCTACCGACTGAGCCACCCCCGCCCCTCTGTGTTCGAGAGTGGAGGGGTATACTATATGTAAAGAAAATGGAAGAGAATTGTTTTACGTACAATGGTATACGTAAAACAATTCCGTGTAATATTTTTATTTATATATATTTACATTAAAATCCTACAAAATGTATTTTTTTAGATATTTTTTTTCAGATAGAACCAAAATGTATGCTTTTCTGCATAGTAATTCAAAATCACTCGAAGAGAATGAAAATCGTAGAGAAAGGAGTATTTATATTCCCAGACTATTGGTTTTCTTTTCACATCATTGTTTTGTAGTGTCCGTATCGTAACCATTTTCTAATACGTATCTCTTGTCATCGAAGGGAAAAAGTCCTAGCTTTCATGAAGTTACAGTATGAAGATTATGACTGTATTTAGAATTTTTATTTCGTCAACGCGTGAAGGCAACCTGTTGAAGAGGCAATTTTTATCATCTTCATGACATGTGTTCTTTCACTGCACTTCTGGTGACACCCTTCGCTGTTTTCTTTTCTCCCTGATCACTTAAGAGACTGTACATTTTGATCTTCAAACCTACGAATTCTTTGGCAGGCATGCCACCAAGTTCATCTTTCCTTTTCCCCAATACTTTTTTGTTCTGCACAGAAAATAAAACGTGTTCTGGAGAATAGGTAGATGTGCATATCGTCTTTCATGTCAGTATAAACGTGTTCAGTATGAATTTCATAACATTTTGGCGGATTTTTCTTTGTAAATATTGGTAAAATATATATAAATATAAATATGGTTAAGACTAATGTGGTATGAGTTATAAGTTATGAACTCTGAGTTATGAGTTATTTCCACATAATGGAAAAAAACTACAACTAATCCAGAATCTGTGGCACTAAAGAATAATTTAGCATTTTTCCGTATTTGTTCAATATGTACTCATAATGAAATTGGTACAGAAGAGTTTTACTCAAGTCAAGTATGCTAAAGCCAGCTTATATAGGCCTATTAAGCTTTAACGATGATTTTTTTCTCTGTACAGCAGCAAGATCTTCATCAAAGATGCGAAAGGCGTGAAACGAAGGAGATACGTTTAACTTTAGCATCCTTTTGTCATTCTGAACCAGCTCAATATTTACACGATTTCTCAGATTATCCATGGTCTTCCCAAAAGCAGCATAGTTCATCAATTTAAAGAAGTCTTTTTCAAAATCATTTTCTGCCTGCTTTCTTCGATCAGTGTTGAATTCTATACAGTGGTGAAAGTAGACATCACTTCTTTCCGGTACGCTTCAATGTATAGCTATGTGTGGAAAATCACACGCAGGTGAACACTCCAGTGAAGCCATAGTACAGGGGTAATAATGACTGTAAATAAGAAAAAGTACCCCCTCAAGCAGCTGCTTGCCACAGAGGTCTGACAGGAGCCTGTCAGTTTATATACCACAGTAGAAGATCTGAGAGGATGGCAGGACCTCAGCAGAAAAACGTCACACACATCCATGCCTAATCCGGGGCTCGAACCCAGGTCCCTTAGATCAGTAGCCAAGCGTGCTAACTACTGTGTGGTAATGAAAATAAGGTGTCCCTCTATTTTGTCTTTCATTCTATGTTTTACGCAAATAGCGAATGATTTATGCAATTTTAATGTGAAAAAATATTAATATACCTAAATGCTTCCTAATTGCGTTCTATTCTTGTATTTCAGCCTCATTCCAAAAATATAATATCTAGATGTTTTTAAAATTATTTTAGAACTTAATGCAGTTTTTTTATAAAGAAAAATAAACTTTTGACTGATATTATAATTATGATCACTCAACTTGCATAATCTAAACCCAAATGCCATATATAGCAGAGGCGGGGGTGGCTCAGTCGGTAGCGCGCCAAGCTCGTAATCTGTAGTTCCCAGGTTCGAGTCCCAGCTTTGTCAGCGTTGAGATTTATCTCCGCAAAACTCCCCGCCCTGCCCACGGTCAGTAGGGGACACCGATGGGCTTGGAAAGGCCACCGTCCGTCGGATGGGACGTTAAGCCGTGGCCCCGTGTGCAGGAGAGCTATACCCTGTGCACGTTACAGAACACGCTGGATGGCCTTGACGGAAGGCTACCATCTGTCTCCCAACAGCTGTTCCAGTGGGTCCCCTCCCCCATCCTTCTCTGAGCCTTCGGGGTCCATGTGACCTGGCCATTTAGCCCATGGTGTGCAAAAAAGTGCCGCTCAGAGGTAAAACAACAACCCATATGTAGCAGTTTTTTAGAAAACCATTTATTGAAGATTCAGAGTAATCTTTAAAATTCATAAAGTTTAGTCAATGATTATAAGAAGTACAGAAATTTCGCTTCTGTGATATCCCGACCATATATGCAAGATTGCAGCATTAGCGAATCAAAAAGGCGGTAAGAAAAGCGTGACTTTTGCCAAAAAGAAAAGATGCGAGACGATTTTGCTAAGCACTCTTTTGAGAGCCAAGCGAAATCATCTAGCTTTTCACTCTAGTCACGAGTACCATAGGCTGACATATACAGTCGCTCAAAAAAGTATCCGAATACTGTGGTTGATTACAGAATTCAGAAAAAATATCTGGCAACGATTTTTTTAGAAATTGGTGGTCTGGCAACTTCGTGTCACGTGACACGAAGGTTGCCAGATCACCAATTTCTAAAAAAATCGTTGCCAGATATTTTTTCTGAATTCTGTAATCAACCACAGTATTCGGATACTTTTTTGAGCGACTGTACATATAGTTGACAATCAATTTTTTTTTGTGTTATTTGATTATTATGATTCCGACATTTCGGGATCCGAAACGGCTTGACGTATCTAGTATGTATACCAATACTATAACTTGCGACACCGAAGGTTAAATTCCAAGGGATGTATAAAGTAAAAATGCACTAGAGAATTAAATTCTTAATTGATTAATTTTTTTACACCCTTCAAATAGCTGTTTTCCCACAGATCCCATAAGAGCATGCCAATTTAAGATGTCAGAAGACCAGTTATGAAGACAAGATCTCAGCAGAAAGACACTGCGAGAAAGAAAATTCATAACTATAGGGTCCTGAACCAAGGTCCCGTATATGAATGCTTGTGTTGTTTTTCTACTGATGTCCCCCCCACTCCCATACTCACAAATATTCTCTATGGTGATCCAGGTTCGAATCCTGTACTGGCATGGTTGTTTGTTCTGTGCTATTCTTGTATAAGAAGGCCTGTATAATCTAGAAGTAGCTTCAACTGCCCTTCTCTGTTCTCTATGTAACTTATGAAGAAAAAAGAAAGTTATAAAATATTTCGCGTACAGTAAGGGATGCCACCATTCCGGTTTTCATCCGGAGACTCCACGTTTTGAAATCTATCTCAAGACTCCGGTTTTTGAAAGCAAATTTCTGTTTTCTGCAATTACGGTTTTGAAATGATCAAAGAGATGCCGCCAGTTGTACTACCACGGCCTACTCAGGTCATGAAATGGGCAAAACCGTAGATTGTATACACGATTACCGGGTTCAACCAAATTCAACTCGCTAAAATGACTAGAGAAACCAGCTCCAAAAATTAGCGCTTCCCTTAAAACCAATGCTAAATACATTTAAAAAAAAATCTATTATAATATCTTTGATAATATTTGTTATTAACAGGGCCAAAACGAAAAAAGGTCCTATATTTCAATTGAAAAAAAAAAAAAACCGAACAAGATTCGAGTGAAAGCAGAATTATGCACGAAAACTGATTATAATGTGAATTGTGCAAAATGTTTAGAATATATTCAGAAGCCAGAACAAAAAGATTGTAAAGATAATGGAATGTATGAATCGAAATTCGAAATATAATATATATTTTTTATTAATTAATAAAATTTTGAAAGAACAAAAATGATTGCGTTAATTATTTTAAATAAATATATTGTTATTATTGTTTTTTTTGGGGGGGAGGGGCGAGCGAAATTTACTTAAAGCCAATTTTATGATCTCTGGATATTTACATCTCAAAAGGTGGCAGCTCTATTTATAGCGTTGATCGAAAATTATATTTAAGAAAAATAATGGCCAACTTTTATGGGACCCTCTCCCAAACTTCAAACTCATTAGTTAAATATGGGGAAGTATCCATCGCCCCCATTAAATTGCCTTCCGTTATGCTCAGAAATGTTAGGATTTTCAATTCAGCAATATGTAAATTATTTACAAAAATATATTTATACCAGAAGTCATTGCTTGCCACAGAGGTCTAACAGCAACCTGTCAGTTTATATGCCATAGTAGAAGGTTTGTAAGAATGGCGGGACCTCAGCAGAAAAACAAAACAAATATCCATGTCTTACCCGGGGCTCGAACTCAGGTTCCTTAGATTAAAAAGACGAAAATTAAATTTTAAATACCCCCTCAAGCAGCTGCTTGCCACAGAGGTCTGACAGGAGCCTGTCAGTTTATATGCCACAGTAGGAGATCTGAGAGGATGGCAGGACCTCAGCAGAAAAACAACACACACACACACATCCATGCCTAATCCGGGGCTTTTTTTAGAAAACCAGAAATATTATCTTGTAAAGGATTACATTTCAACGTCTAAGTCAGTTTATATCCTTTCTTTGATTTGTCATCCCTTTTTCCCATTTCTGCTTCTGGTAGGGTTTAAGACCGAATCAGACAGCTACGGCGGATGCCCATTGTCCATGGATACTTAACGACTCCCCGAGGGACGGCTTTGGTTAGAATCACCTCTGTCTGTCGAGTTCTGTTCTCTTTTCCCAGTCGGCTTTTACTAATTGTTCAAAGAGAGAAAGCACTACCTCAGATATTTGGATTAACATCCGCCTGGGCACTCCTTGTCGGCAGAAATGGAACCTCAAGCGCCTCAAGTATGCGGTTTTCAAGTAACAGGTATCTGAAGGGTTAAACTATAGTAGTACAATTAAAAATCGATGAACTTTTCTTCAAAGGAACGATTCGCTCTTTAAAAAATTAAATGCTCGGTTGAAACTGCATTAGTGTGTAAAGAAAATCATTAACGGAGCCACCACTGAAAAATGTTTTACCGGTACGGCGTACCGGCCAGAAAAAGTGAAAGTAGGCAAAAAAGTGAAACCGGCCTACTTCCACCACTGATTCTATATAACATTTCATCCAGGGTAATGCTGAAACTCTACGTATCATCTTCAACTTCATTCCCAATGCCAAATACAGTTGTAGTTATCGATAATGCAAAACATACTTCACTTTGTCATATAAATTTGGCAACAGTTACTCCGTTCCACAAGAATCAAATAAATCCGAATGGTGAGCAAGATTTTTGCTGTAAGGTGATAGCATAGAGCTTTCTATTCGCAATTTTTCAGGTGCTAGTGTATAATCACTATGAGCGTCTTGAATATTCCAAGTCGACTTCCAAGATGTACAAGTAGACTGGCTACATCTACTTGTATTCTCCCCGATAAGAAACAAATCTTAGAGGGTTGCCCCAAATGAATCACATTAGACGAAGTTCCAATTATACTTCATCAAAAACAGATTGATTAGAGGAACTTCATAGGAGAAAGATTGTAGAGTAGCCCCCAAAATATGGTAAAAATGTCCCCATAAAAGAAAAGTTGTAGAATGGTCCGTTTAAAAAAGAAGGTTGTAGAACGGCTTCTTGAGAAAGAGGTACGAATTGAATCACATAAGAATAGGTTGCAGATTGGCACTCATAGAGAAAATGGTTTTAGAGCTACCCTCATAAGAAAAAGGAGTCTCTATGCATTAGTGTTCTTCTATTTATTCATCCAGTACGTTAATTGGCGTTAGGAAATGAAGGTTGGGTTGGGTTGTTTTACCTCTAAGCGGCACTTTTTTGCACACCATGGGCTAAATGGCCAGGTCACAAGGACCCCGAAGGCTTAGAGAAGGTTGGGGGAGGGGACCCACTGAAACAGCTTTAGGGAGACAGATGGTAGCCTCCCGTCAAGGCCATCCAGCGTGTTCTTTAACGTGCACAGGGTATGACTCTCCCACACACGGGGCCACGGCTTAACGTCCCATGCGACGGACGGCGGCCTTTCCAAGTAAATCGGTGTCCCCTACTGACCGTGGGCAGGGCGGAGAATTTTGCGGAGATAAATCTCAACGCTGACCCAGCTGGGACTCGAACCTGGGAACTACAGATTACGAGCCTGGCGCGCTACCGACTGAGCCATCCCCGCCCCTCTTTCGACTTAAACCTTAGTTTTTCACTGATATGTGCTTATATTTTGTTATTTTGAACTCGACGTGTTTTAAAGTTGTTTGTTGTTACATTGCACTTCGGTGTCACCCAATGTCATGATGATTCATTTCAGGAAGAGGAAACAAGACCCAGAGAAGTAATCCATTTAACGAAGCATGATGATGAAGCTACTGGATTTTGCCCAGTGCGGTGATAATAACATTCGGAAAGCAAGTGGAAGCCATAAAATGTCTACGAGAGAAAATGTTGTGTCTCTACCAAGGAAAAATGTGTTTAAACCGTCTCAACCGGTGCGCGACAATTGGGCGATGATCAACTTGGAGATTTACGAATGTTTAATTGGACGACAGAAACTTAAAAAATTTCGCACGCTAGCAGGCATATGATTTGGCGGATTTTTCTTTGTAAATGTTGGTAAAATACATATAAATGTAAATATGGTTAAGACTAATGTGGTATGAGTTATAAGTTATGAACTCTGAGTTATGAGTTATTTCCACATAATGAAAAAAAAACTAAAACTAATCCAGACCTAACAACCTAATCTGATCTAAGTTTACCTCCGTGAATTTGCTTCCGACGTTCTAATTTTCGATAAATTAAAAAAAATTATTTTTTCGAAGAATTGATCATTCGAAGAATTTGTTTCCGAAGAACTTATCGTGAATCTAAAATAAGCATGTATAAGAGCAAATCATTTTCAAAAATGAGTTAAAAGTACTTCAATAATATCTTTTCCTTTTTAAATCATTTTCGGACCACTTTTTTTAGCCATCTCTTTCTTAAACGATTCTACAAATTTTGATACATGATAAACGAAAATGTTTATTAATTAGCTGACTCATGTTTTGCATGGGAAATTTCAATATAACTTCTATACAATTTTGTAATTCTACAGAGTAAAAATAAACTTAATTATAAGCCAGGAGATTTTTCAAATTTTATGTTTAGAACATTCTTTTAACTTGTTTCTGAAAAAAATATTATTTAAATTTACCGGAATGTAGATCAATAGAAAAGAATGGTGATTTTAATAAACAAAACGATAAAAAATTTATTTGTATTGCACATTTGAGCTATTATTTTGTCGCCCACTTGGCTATCGCCCAGATGACCATCGCCCATTCGTCGTCGCCCAGTTAACCGTGTCCGGTCTCAACTATCGATTCACCAGTAGCTGATGAGGAGAGATAAGTGACGAAAACAAATTTAAAATAATTTACTTTCACCTTGTCTAAGTGGGGCGGGGGTGGCTCAGTCGGTAGCGCGCCAGGCTCGTAATCTGTAGTTCCCAGGTTCCAGTCCCAGCTGGGTCAGCGTTGAGATTTATCTCCGCAAAATTCCCCGCCCTGCCCACGGTCAGTAGGGGACACCGATGGGCTTGGAAAGGTCGCCGTCCGTCGGATGGGACGTTAAGCCGTGGCCCCATGTGCGGGAGAGCTATACCCTGTGCACGACGCTGGATGGCCTTGACGGGATGCTACCATCTGTCTCCCAACAGCTGTTCCAGTGGGTCCCCTCCCCCAATCTTCTCTGAGCCTTCGGGGTCCATGTGACCTGGCCATTTAGCCCATGGTGTGCAAAAAACGTGCCGCTCAGAGGTAAAACAACCCAATCCTTGTCTAAGTTTTTTTTTACATCATCATCATCCTCAAGCAGCCATGGGCTACGGAGGTCCAACCAGACCGTGCAATTTAGTTCTCCAAGAATGTCTGTCCTGAGCTACCTCTGCTGCATCCGACCAATGCACACCAATTCTAACAAGGTCCTGTTTGACATTGTCTGCCCACCGCATCCTTGGTCTCCCCCTGTTTCTGAGGCCTTTAGGCACGCTCTTCATAACCTTATTCGCCAATCTATAATTATCCATACGGACAACATGGCCAAACCAACGGAGTCTCTCTCTGCACAATATGCTTAAAGGAGGTTGACGACTCCTTTGCCTAACTTCATCATTAGTTAAAAAGTTGAACCACCTAATACCCAAGATACTGCGTAAGCATTTAGAATCAAAAGCATCTAGTTTCCTGTTATCATTTTTGCAAAGTGTCCAAGTTTCACTACCATAACTAACCCTAGAAAGAATACTGCAAAAAACCCGCTCTAAATCTTCTTCGTGATTTTTTTTTCATTAAAGAACATTCTAAGAATTCAAAAGTTAACTTCAAACTACGCGACAGAGTGGCCCGGGGTGACTAAGTCTGTGGTGCGCCAGGCTCGTAATCTGCAGTTCCCACGTTCGAATCCCTACTCTGCCTGCGTTTAGATTTATCTCCGTCAAACTCCGCCTTGCACTAGGTCAGAAAGGAGACACCGATGTTCTTGGAAAGGTCGCCGTCAATACTGTCTGCTCTTCTCCCAGCCTTCTCTGAGTCCTTGGGGCCCTTGTGACCTGGCCATTTGGCCACTGTGTGCAAAATGTGACGCACAGAAGTAAAACAATCTAGCCCAACCCGTACCATGTGCACGTTAACACGCTGGCTGGTCTTGATAGGAGGCTACCATCTGTCTCTCAACAGCTGTGTGATAGGTCCTCCCCTTCCCACAACCTTCTCTGAGTTCTTGGGGTCTCTGTGATCTGGCCGTTATGGAAAAAGGGCCACTCGGAAGCAAAACAACGCAACATAATCTTTAGCATATTTTTTTTCCTTACCGTTGATTTCTGGTAAAGTTTAATGTTTCTTTCCAGCAATTCAATAAGTTAAAACCAAGTGAATTTTAAGTATTTTATTTCTTCATTTTGAATTATTTGAGTGGCATTTCCTGCAGGATACTTCTTTTGCAGGGCCAGATCTAGAAGGAGGGAAGAAGGGCAAAGTGGACCAATGCCTCCCCCTTGAGATTAGTTGGTTGTTTAGGGTTAACGGCGCATCAGCAACGATGGTTATTATGCTCCAAACAGGGAACTCAAATTTGCAGATTACGAGCTTGGCGCGCTACCGACTGAGCCACCTCTTCCCCATTTATTGGGGCGGGTGTGGCTCAGTCGGTAGCGCGCCAGGCTCGTAATCTGTAGTCCCCAGGTTCGAGTCCCAGCTGGGTCAGCGTTGAGATTTATCTCCGCAAAACTCCCCGCCCTGCCCACGGTCAGTAGGGGACACCGATGAGCTTGGAAAGGCCACCGTCCATCGGATGGGACGTTAAGCCGTGGCCCCGTGTGCGGGAGAGCCATACCCTGTGCACGTTAAAGAACATGCTGGATGGCCTTGACGGGAGGCTACCATCTGTCTCCCAACAGCTGTTCCAGTGGGTCCCCTCCCCCAACCTTCTCTGAGCCTACGGGATCCTTGTGGCCTGGCCATTTAGCCCATGGTGTGCAAAAAAGTGCCGCTCAGAGGTAAAACAACCCAACCCAACCCAACTTCCCCATTTGTATGGTATATTGAGTCCTGTTTTTTTTGATAGATGGCTAAGCATTGTAGATATTGAAAGCGCATCAAATTTTATATTTGGTTTTAGAATTTAGAAAATCATTTTTGTAATATAGAATAAGTGTACGATTACCACTTATAGAGAAGAACAGTGCAAAGGTGAATGATCTGTAAAGGCTTAAGTTCCTACACAATGCAATCCTAAACAAAACCTAAGAACAGAACTGCCAGCGCAAATCCAGTCAGGATAACAAATTTTTTTCAACTCATTACGTGTTTCTTGTCTGCAGGACGTTTTACTGTGATTATTAGGAAGAAGTGTCATGCTATGAAGTAGCATTGATTTGAAACCCTACCCCCCAAGTAAATTGGGGCGGGAGTGGCTCAGTCGGCAGCACGCCATAATCGTAATCTGCAGTTCCCAGGTTCGAGTCCCAGCTAAGTCAGCGTTGAGATTTATCTCCGCAAAACTCCCTGCTCACGATCAGTAGGGGACACCGATGGGCTTGGAAAGGCCGCTGTCCGTCGGATGGGACGTTAAGCCGTGACCCCGTGTGTGGGAGAGCCATACCCTGTGCACGTTAAAGAACACGCTGGATGGCATTGATGGGAGGTCAATCTGTCTCCCAACAGCTGTTCCAGTGGGTCCCCTCCCCCAACCTTCTCTGAACCTTCGGGGTCCTTGTGACCTGGCCATTTAGCCCATTGTGTGCAAAAAAAATGCCACTCAGAGGTAAAACAACCCAACCTTGCGATTATTTATTACTGAATTTATTTACTATTAACCATAGGTTGGATTATTTATATGCGATACTTTTAGAAATTTTCAAACTAAGATAATTTATTTTTTAAACAGATATATAGTGCAGTTTGAGAAACTAGTATAGATAAACTGTGATTAAATACGAATTCTAAAAATTCATATTTATTTTATTGAATGGTTTTAAGCAATACTTATTATTTAAGTTTTAATTCATTCTAAGATAAAATCTTACGACGCATTACAGTTGTAAAATATTCTAGCTTCCATAACTCTTTAAATATCGAACGAATATGGTTAAAAGTTCAAATTTAATTGGGGGCGGGTGGCTCGTAATCTGCAGTTCCCAGGTTCTAGTCCAAGTTGCGTCAGCGTTGAGATTTATCTCCGCAAAACACCCCGCCCTGCCCACGGCCAGTAGGGGACATCGATGGGATTGTAAAGGCCGCTGTCCATCGGATGGGACGTTAAGCCATGACTCCGTGTGCTGGAGAGCTATACCCTGTGCACGTTAAAGAACACACTGGATGGCCTTGACGGGAGGCTACCATCTGGTCTACCAACAGCTGTTACAGTGGTCCCCTCCCCCAACTTTCTCTGAGCGTTCGGGGTTCTTGTGACCTGGCCATTTAGCCCATGGTTTGCAAAAAAGGGCCTCTCAGAGGTAAAACAACACAACCCAAATTTAATTAGATTTGTAGTAAATAATCACAGGATAAGTCCTGTAGACATGGAACTCATGAAATGATGAGCTGAAAAAAAATTTCGTTTTGTCATGAGTGGGATTTCGAACCCATGTCTCCAGGTAACCTGCCTGTTATGCTAACCACTACACCATCAATGTCTAACCTTTTCTCAGCTTATGTGACCTTATAAACCTTCCAGGTTTTATTTATTTGATCGCACTAGTGGCGCCATCTATCCAGGAAGTGGACAACTCTGTTGCCTCATTAGAGATGGAATTAATATTTGTCACTTACGCTCAGGGCGTTAAATCAATAAATCAGTAATAAAGAATCACAGGATAAGTCCTGTAGACATGGAACTCATGAAATGATGAGCTGAAAAAAATTTGGTTTGTCATGAGTGGGATTCGAACCCCACTCATGGCAAAATTGATGGTGTAGTGGTTAGCATAACAGACATGTTTCCTCAAGACGTGGGTTCGAATACCCACTCATGGCAAAACCAAATTTTTTTCAGCTCATCATTTCATTAATTAGATTTATTATGATCTTCAATCAAGGCCTGACTTACGCATAAGCAAATCTATTATTTATATAATTAAGCAAATCTATTGTGCAAACACTGTTCATCTTTGCAAACTAATGTTAGAATAATGTTTTCACCACATCAATTTCGTGTTTATTTTTCAATGTTCCCCTCAATAAGAATAATTATATATAGTTCGACTTCCAGATTTTTGGGGCCTCTTAAATTTAAATAGCTTATGGTTTCTTAAATATGCCTGAGCTTAGGGCCTCAGAAGATCAAAGTCAGGCCCTGTCTGGGGCGGGGGTGCTCAGTCGGTAGCGCGCCAGGCTCGTAATCTGTAGTTCCCAGGTTCGAGTCCCAGCTGGGTCAGCGTTGAGATTTATCTCCGCAAAATTTCCCCGCCCTGCCCACGGTCAGTAGGGGACACCGATGGGCTTGGAAAGGCCGCCGTCCGTCGGATGGGACGTTAAGCCGTGGCCACGTGTGCGGAAGAGCCATACCCTGTGCACGTTAAAGAACACGCTGGATGGCATTGACGGGAGGCTACCATCTGTCTCCCAACAGCTGTTCCAGTGTGTCCCCTCCCACAACCTTCTCTGAGCCTTCGGGGTCCATGTGACCTGGCCATTTAGCCCATGGTTTGCAAAAAAGTACCGCTCAGAGGTAAAACAATCCAATCCAATCCGGCCCTGTCTTCAGTCTATCTTCAATACATTTAGAAGTTTTTATCTTCTGTCAGATTAAAATTTAGTCACATTAAATGAATAATTTAGAAGTTATAGAGCTTCGAATTTAGATTCCCATTGACAGGTGCACACCAAGAACTATTTCAAAATTCTGTGTCCCAAAATTAAACGTTAAATGTTGAAATACATTAAAAAGTTTCTTCCTAAATGTTTGCAGAAATTGGAGTGCATCTTATATGCTGTAAAGTATGGTAGTTGTTTTCGTTTCTTTCGTTTTCATTTGAGCTTCTGAGGGATTGGGGTTGGAGACTTGGGTGCACACATGCCCTTTGACATAAGACGGAAATTCTGTAAATATTTTGGGCGGGCAGTGCAGATGACTTAAAAAAGTGCACATACAACGTAACAGCGGACAGTTAGCGCCATCTATCCATGAAAAATGTAAATGTGTAGTTCCAAATACATTAAAAGAAAAAAAAATTGCAACACCTAGAAGGATTAATGGCATTTTATTGAAACGCAGGCAGCTGTTAGCATACCCTGAGATGTGCGATTAATTACATCGTCAAAAAAATATGGATAATTATCATTTTACCTACCCGGTAAAGTGCTATAATAAGTATGATGTTGAACTCCCTCACGCTACAATGCACTCATGAACATGGCGGGGAAAGCTATCGTACAACTCTATAATGTCCTCCTGAGGGATAGAACGCCAAATAGCGTGAAGTCGTTGTTCCATTTCAGCGACAGTGGTTGGCGCACCTCTTGGGTGTTGTTGCAGCTGTCTTCCCAACATGTCCCAGATGTGTTGGGTTGGATTGTTTTACCTCTGAGCGGCACTTTTTTGCACACCATGGGCTAAATGGCCAGGTCACATGGACCCCGAAGGCTCAGAGAAGGTTGGGGGAGGGGACCCACTGGAACAGCTGTTGGGAGACAGATGGTAGCCTCCCGTCAAGGCCATCCAGCATGTTCTTTAACGTGCACAGGGTATGGCTCTCCCGCACACGGGGCCACGGCTTAACGTCCCATCCGACGGACGGCGGCCTTTCGAAGCCCACCGGTGTCCCCTACTGACCGTGGGCAGGGCGGGGAGTTTTGCGGAGATAAATCTCAACGCTGACCCAGCTGGGACTCGAACCTGGGAACTGCAGATTACGAGCCTGGTGCGCTACTTACTGAGCCACCCCCGCCCATCCCAGATGTGATCAATAGGTGAAAGGTGCTGGCCATGGTAGTATCTGAACGTTTAGTTCATGTAGCTACTGCAGATTAATGCAGGCTATGTGGGGATGGGAGTAATCTTGCTGGTAAAAGGTTCTGTGTTGCTGAAAAATGGGACAGCCACTGGCTGCAAAATGCTGGTAACATATCGTTGCGCAGTTAGAGATCCCCTGATGATGACCAGTTCAGACCACGATGTCCAACTAATGGCATCCCACACCAAGATACCAGATGCCAGAGCTGTGTGACGATGTCGCACACACTGAGTGACATTTCTTTTCCCTGGATGACGGCGAACACGTTGTGTACCATCGTGCTGACCAAGACAAAAACGGGATTCGTCACTAAACACCACGGTACTCCACTCTTGTTCGTTCCAGTTCTGTCTGAGGCGACACCGCTAAAGACGTGCTTGCATGTGGGCAGATGTGAGGGGCAAACGTAGTGCCGGACGATAGGCTCGCAATGAAAACTCCAAAAGCCTGTTGTTAACCGTTTGCCTGGTCGGTATTCGATGTGTTACCTATTACCAGTCTCTATGCAGTTGCGTTGTAGTCGCGAATCTGTTATGCAATGCAATGCGTCGCAAATGGCAGTCCTGTCGCTCTGTGGTCAAGCATCATCTTCCTGATCCTGATCCTTGTCGGCGTGTGCTGGATCCTTCTTGAACCCACTGGCGCCATATGTGTACGATGGTGCTAGGGTTGTGGCCAATCTTGTTGGCCACATCTCTGTACGACAAACCAGCTTCTTTAATGCCGATGATTCTTCCATGCTCAAAGTCTGTTAACTGTTTGAACGGCTGTCGACGTCTGTGTAAGGGCATCTCCAGTGGTTTGGAACAATTTCCACAATGTTTTGCCAACCAGGGAGCTTTGGTTGCCTTTAACTGTGTTTGACTGCTCGGAACTTGTGACGTCAGCTTGCACCTGTCCAATCGTTTGATCGTCCTAATCAGTTCCATGCATTCCCATGTACTATTGCATCCCTAAATTTCGTCACGTTTGCATAACTTCTTGCAAATGTTGCATTTTTTATTTCCTGTAGTGTATATCATCGTGAAAAGTATAAATTTGCTAGGCTCCATGGCGTAACTGGGGGGAGGCGGGGAGTGTCAAATGAAGTGGTCGCCCCGGGCGCCACAATTCAAAAAGCGGCAAAAAGGTTTTAAGAAACCAAATTTCATAGTTTTTTTTTTTCATTTTGCTCATTTTAGGGATTTCGCATTCCCCCCCCCCCCTCATTTGCTCCCCTCATTTCAGAGCTGGCAAAACTGAAGCACTGCATTGTGGGGACGACAGTAACAGTTGCTTTCCCAGGGAGGCAAATAACCTAGTTACGCGACTGCTAGGCCGAGATCTAGAAATAAATAAATAAATAAAAGGAGGGGGGGGGGGGGGATAAGAGACTGAAATTCCATGGCAGGATAACATTTCCCCTCAATTTTAGAGGTCTATTAAAAATTCCTTGAAAAATGCATAAAATGTACACAAGTTTAATAACTATTTGGCTCCATTACCCTTATTAGTATCTTGAAGGGGGGAGGGGTAATAACCGGGGGGTCATATAATTCCTGGGCGAGTAACTGTTACTGTACAGGGCCGGATTTAGGGGGGGGGGGGGGCGTATGGCCCATCTAAATCATCAATCATATTCAAATATAAGTGATGGAGGTTGGCTCATAATATATAGTTCCCAGGTTCGAATCCCACTTGGGCCAGCGTTGCGATTTATCTCCTCTAAACCTCCACCTCATCCTCTATCAGAAAGGGGACATCGATGGTCTTGGAAAGGCCGTCGTCCGTCGCATGAGACGTAAAGTCGTGGTTCCGTGTAAAAGAGAGCCATTCTCTGTGCACGTTAAAGAACATGGTGGACGGCGTCAAAGCCATCCAGCATGTTTTTACCTCATTAATCCTGTAGTGCGCAACATAAGGTCTAGGACATACGTAAGCATTTTAACGTAAACATCTTAACATGCAAAAATTGTTTTTTACTTAATGTTACAGATGCTTTGAATTTCTTTCGATTCCATATATTTCAGATATTTAATTTGAATTAATGTAAAAGCAGTTTATAAAATTAAAATTTGATAAAATGCTATTTTTATTTATCTTTTAACAGGGACTCAGCCAGAATTTCTTCTAGAGGAAAAGATACTGTTGGTAGTGGTTGGTCGTCCCAGCCATTGTAGAGAGGCTCTCCCATTGTTGCAAAATTTTGAAAAACGGGAGACTATCACTGGTTAATCGGTGTTAGTCTCTCTTTTTCGGTAAAAATTGAAATCTCACTCATCCTGACTCAGTTGTGTTCTTACCCGTGTTCTGTGTCTCAACTGCAATTGTGAAGAAAAAACCGTGTTGAATTTTGACAGAGAATTTTTGTGCCGCTCAGACACACTCTACCGTAATTAACTAGTATCGTAATTACAACATCCTTATGAACAGTCTTCATGTTCAGCGATTCAAGAGCAAAAAAAATGATAATTCCTGAATCATCATCATCATCCTCAAGCAGCCATGGGCTACGGAGGTCCAACCATTCAATTTAGTGCAATTTAGTTCTCCAAGCAAGTCTATCCTGAGCTACATCTACTGCATCTGGTCACTGCACACCAATTCTAACAAGGTCCTGTTTGACATTGTCTGCCCACCGCATCCTAGGTCTCCCCTTCTTTCTGAGGCCTTTAGGCACACTGTTCATAACCCGATTCGCCAATCTATAATTATCCATACGGACAACATGGCAAAACCAACGGAGTCTCTCTCTACACAATATGCTGCTTAAAGGAGGTTGCAAACTCCTTTGCCTAATCTCATCATTAGTTACAAAGTTGAGCAAACTAATGCCCAATATACTGCGTAAGCATCTAGAATCAAATGCATCTAGTTTCCTGTTATCATGTTTACAAACTGTCCACGTTTCACTGCCATAACTAACCCTAGAAAGAACCAAACTATTATACAGTCTAATTTTAGTCTTTAGGTGTATACGCCTATTTCTCCACACTCTCCATAGATTCTTAAAAGTCCCAGCAGCAATCCCTATTCGTCTGTTAATCTCATGCCGCACATCACCATTATCTGTTACATAGCTCCCAAGATAATTAAGCTGTGACACCTGCTCAAGACTGCAACCATTCAGATTAACTGAATCACAGCCTGCCTGACCAATTTTCATCACTTTAGTTTTCTCTCTGTTTATAACCAAACCTACTCTACTACCAGTCTAATCAACAGCTCGAATGAAAGAATTCATTTCATCAGATTCGAAGGGTATCTTAGTATTCAACTACTACTGTAATGAAGAACAGTGATGTAACCAGAATTTTTCCAATGGGTTGAGACATTTGAGTCTTATTCGAGGGTTTTTGATGTGTTAGCATCTAGAATCAAATGCATGTCTGTATTTTCAGACACTTGCTTAGAAAGTATATGATTCAAACCCTCCAGAGAGGTTGTTGAGGGGGAGGTGATTATTATTCCATTACGCCACAAATTCAGAATCTAGCAAGTGAACAATGAAAATGAGAAAAAAAGCTGCTCAAATAGCAAGTAGTGCAAAAAGGGGTTTGGGGGTGGAATTTGGGATGAAACCTTTGATCCCCCCCCACCAAAAGATAATAACAATATCTCTGTGCCGAGGAAGCCGCACACAATGTTTTTCCCTTGATGATGATTATCTTCGAATCTCCTTGACCATCATATTTTTTTTGCATTTACTTCTCGATTACCTCGATTGAAATGCGATTAATCTGAAGAATGAATTTTTTTTTTAATGTGGAGAGAAGACTAATTTCGCTTGGGGTGGAAGAAAAAGTAAGGTCGTTTGGGATGTGAAACTGTCAATTCAAAAATTTTCCAGAATAACATCTGAACAATTATTTTAAATATGAAAATTTACTAAATCGAAGTTTATCAGGCGGAAATTATTTAGATTTAGCAAAACATATGACTAGATAGAATACATACGTAAATAATATACCTCTCAAATAATAATAATAATCTCGGTATAGAAGATGAGGGATTCAACACTATTGATCACAGGAAAACAAAATATAACTCTTAAACTTTATGCTTCATGAATATAATATGTACTTCTGAATTTCGTAAACTTCAGATAGCTTGGGACCTTTTTTTGCGGTATCATTTTCTGCAGTATAAAAATTTAAAAGTATGTCAAAAAAAACTAATCAATTTTCGCTTTATATTTACTCGTGGTAATAAGCAGTTTCTTATGTGTAAACTTTGTAGCTTTTTAAACAGCTAAGAAGAATATGTGAAATATCCGGTGAGAATCAGTCATATATTGCGGCGTTCATGAATGTTGCGCTTATTTGTGTATTTTCTAAAGACAGGTTATTTTTTCCCGAAGGATCGGGGGTGGCTCAGTCGGTAGCGCGCCAGGCTCGTAATCTGTAGTTCCCATGTTCGAGTCCCAGCTGGGTCAGCGTTGAGATTTATATCCGCAAAATTCCCCGCCCTTCCCACGGTCAGTAGGGGACACCGATGGGCTTGGAAAGGCCGCCGTCCGTCGGATGGGACGTTAAGCCGTGGCTACGTGTGCGGGAGAGCCATACCCTGTGCACGTTAAAGAACACGCTGGATGGCCTTGACGGGAGGCTACCATCTGTCTCCCAACAGCTGTTCCAGTGGGTCCCCTCCCCCAACCTTCTCTGAGCCTTCGGGGTCCATGTGACCTGGCCATTTAGCCCATGGTGTGCAAAAAAGTGCCGCTCAGAGGTAAAACAACCCAACCCAACAACCCGAAGGATCGGTACCTGACCACGGACCAAACTTTAGCAAATGATGATATACTTCGTAACCATACATACAGTCATCAAAGAACGCCAGTTTTTAAAATCGACTAGTTGATGACCTCTCGTTCAGGAAACAAATGTTTTTTTTGTCCTAAAGCAAAAACGTAAAAAGCTAAAAAAAAAACGACCATTTATCAACTGAATTGTTTTATCGTTGCAACTTCCTCTGTGTTCAGCAATTCAACTGCCAGAAAATGGATAATTCCTGAGCAGATAAAAGAACTTAAATCGATTCGGGAGAAAAAGTATCCACAAATAAAAGTAGTAATGCTTCCGAACAATGGGACTGACATTTGTAACTGATAAGAGAAATGAATCAATAAGAGTAAATGATATGCCAAGTTATCTTTTCGGATCGAAACTGGAGAAATGCAGAAAAATGCGCAATGAGGAGAAATGAGAATGAGACTATGATTTGAAATATGCATAAATGAGTTAGAGAAGATCGGGTCGAAAAGATAAAATGCCTTTCGCCTTCTTGCGTTTAAAGCATTCTTCTTTAAATGGGAGTAGGGGGTGGCAAGAGGGGGATGAATATGGAGAGAGGAGAAATAGAGATTCAATTTTTGAGTACGAATCCAATAAGAAAGAATGGAAGGTTCATTTATAAATTATGGCGGGGGTTGGTTCAGTCGGTAGCGTGCTAGACACGTAATCTGCAATTCCCAGGTTTGAGTATCATCGAAGCCGATGGACTTGGACCTAATCGCACTTTTCTTTGCTTGGAATTTCATAAAAATTACAGTTTATTAGTCGCCATTATCATAGTCATCAATGAACTGAAGGACTTGGTTACTATTTGTATTGGAGAGGGGGTTGCCTCAGTCGGAAGCGTGCCAGGCTCGTAATCTACAGTTCCCAGCTTCCATCTTAATTATTCCTGCTTTGAGATTTAATCTCTGCTTAACTCTCATTCTGCTCGTGATCAGACATGAGACATCGATGAACTTGTAAAGACCTCCGATCGTCGGATGGGACGTAAAAGAGTCCAGGGTAGCCACACTTTCTACACGTTAAAGACTACAAAGGCTGTGCTTCACATAAAGAATAGAGCGGCAAGTTCCCTCAAAGGGAGTCTTATCCAATCATAAAATTGTAGTTCAGTAAGTAACTCGCCAAGTTCCATTTCTCTGGTTCGAGTCTCAACTGTGCCTGCACTGAGATTTATTTCTACTACCTTCACCGTCCCTCAATGAGAAAGAGGACACCGATGTACTTAGAAAGGTAGCTGCCTATTGGATGGAATGTTAAGTTGTAGCCCTTGTGCAGGAGAGCCATACACTATACACGTTGAAGAACACAGTGGATGGCCTCAGTGGAGGTTTTCATCTATCTCCTAACAGTTGTCTAGTGGGTCCCCTTCCCAAAACCTTTTCTGAGCCCTTTAGGGTTCTTGTGACTTGTACATTTAGTCTACAGAGTCCATAGTGTGCAAAAAGAGTGTTGCTCAGAGATAAAACAACCCAACCTATCTCGAATTCCTAGTGCGTAATTATCTAGTGGATATCCTTCTTTATCTATGACCTGAGTTTTAAGCCATTATACTTAGACTTTGGGTTCGATAAACAGCACTCAAAGCTCAAGCAAAGCGTTTGCTGCTTTCGATTAAAGTGCTATAAAAATTAATATTCGAAGAAATAAGTAAAATAAAAATCAAAATAATGAAAACAGTCAATGAAACATATTTCTTTCAAATTTGAGAGCAATTAAAATATTCGGCCAACAGACGAGAATCAGTTGAAAAAACGGTGATGTCGAACCTAAGGTTACCATTTGTCCTACAAAAATAGATCATGTCCTCCATTTTTTTCCCTCCTGTTTGTTGCAATTAAGAACTTTTTTTGCTTTTACTTTTTTAATTTTCCTTTTCTAAATTTCTTGAACCGAAGACTATCATGTAATTGGCTGTTAACCGTGAAATAATTTACTGTAAATGCAAATCGTGAATGCAGAAATCATCTGTTAATGTTGTAAAAGTTACCGTTTTCTGTAATACTCAATGTGAACAATTTACATGCCAGATTGAAAAAACATATGCCCTTTAGAAAACTACATAAAATTTTGCCACAGTCCACGGATATATGGGGATATGAAAGCTGGCAGCAAGTTTTTTTACTGGCAACATAAAGGATATAAGAAACTATTCCTAGTTTGTACAAGCCTTCTCAAACAAGACTGTTTACCATTACTGCAGTCAGAATTAAAACAAACACACATTTGCCTCCTGGAACAGTAGAAAATCCCTAATCATTTTACCAGTTAAGGCCAAACAAATCATGATTGTTTATTAAGAATGAATAAAAAACCGCACACGTCATATATCTGAAGTGTATTGAATAATTAATGTAGCGCGTTTTTATGACTGATATGTAATTCTGCACTTGAGATAAATTTGATAAGAAAAAATTTATTTCACAAATTGAAAACATGTCCTCCGTTGACTCCATTTCTAGAATTTTTGTCCTTCTTTTAGAACATTAGCATCTGATAACCTTACGTTTACCAAGAATCGCTCTGTCACAATACAGACTCACTTCTTAACATCCACTTTTTATGACGTAGGGTTATCTCAATCGATATCACGCCAGGCTTGTAATCTGCAGTTTCAAGGTTCGAGTCCTGCCAGCGTTAAGATTTATCTCTGTAAACTTTATACCCTTGGTCTGTAGTGGTCACTGATGGGCTTGGATATGATGCCGTCCATCAGATCGGACGTTGAGCCATGCCCCAGTGTGTGGGATTTGGGTTGGGTTGTTTTACCTCTGAGCGGCACTTTTTTGCACACCATGGGCTAAATGGCCAGGTCACATGGACCCCGAAGGCTCAGAGAAGGTTGTGGGAGGGGACCCACTGGAACAGCTGTTGGGAGACAGATGGTAGCCTCCCGTCAAGGCCATCCAGCTTGTTCTTTAACGTGCACAGAGTATGGCTCTCCCACACACGGGGCCACGGCTTAACGTCCCATCCGACGGACGGCGGCCTTTCCAAACCCATCGGTGTTCCCTACTGACCGTGGGCAGGGCGGGGAATTTTGCGGAGATAAATCTCAACGCTGACCCAGCTGGGACTCGAACCTGGGAACTACAGATTACGAGCCTGGCGCACTACCGACTGAGCCCCAGTGTGTGGGAGAAACCTACCCTGAGCATGTTGAATGGCCTTGATGAGAGAATATGATCTGTCTCCTAATGGTTGTTTATGGGATCCCCTACCCTCAACCTCCTTGGGGCCCTTGTAACCTGGTCATTTATCCCATTGTGCGCAAAAAAATGCCACTCAGAGGTGAACCAAATTCCCTTTAACACAGAACAAAAGTCGCAGAAGAAAAAATTATTACACTTCTAAATTTTTAAAGACTTCTAAAATGGAGGAGGAAATGTTACCCTGCAATGAAAATCCAGTCGCTTGACCCCCCCCCCCCCCACTTTTAACTTTTTTCGCATGATGGCATCACTTCTCAGATCTGAATATTTATGACTTTTCATAAAAAAATAATGGTTCGTTTTGATGAGGAAAAATCAGGCAAAATATTTAACTAAATCTTTTTTCTCGTGTTCAAAATTGTATCTTGCAAGCTATTAATAAAGTTTATACCCGTCTTCAAATATAGCATTTCCACTGAATGGCAGTATTTACCCTTTCTAAATGTTTTAAAATGCTACTTACAATTTTCAATATAATAAATGTGTCAGCTTTTTCTAGTTCATTGAGAATTACAGTGAGATGCCAGTTTATTAGGTACACCTACCAAGTATCGTGTTGGGCCTCGTTTGGCCTTCAGAACAGCCCAAATTCATCAGGGCATGGAACTTACAGTATGCTGGATGCGTTGTACAGGAATGTTGTACCAGGTGCAAATGACTGTGTCGCGCAGTTGCTGCAAATTGGACGGTGGCACAGTATCGCTGCAAGTAGCCCTTATCACCTCATCCCAAAGATGCTCTATACGGTTTAAATTTGGGGATTGTGCAGGCCAATGAAACAAGGAAAACTCGTCGGCATGATCCTGGAAATATTTTAGTGAACGTACGTGCCTTGTGCATAGGTACCAGGATCGTAATCTACAATTTAAAGGCTTGAGTCCCGACAGCATCTTTTCAAACTCCCTACCCTCAGTCAGTAGGGGACACCGATGGATTTCGAAAGGATCCTCTCCATCAGGTGGGATGTTAAGCTTTGGCCCATATGTGGGATAGACCTACCTTTTGCGTGCTAAAGAACATGCTGAATGGTCTTGACGGGAGTCTATGATCTGTGTCCTAATGGCTGTCCATTGGGTCCCCTTCCCTCAACTTTCTTGAGGCCCTTGTGACCTGGCCATTTAGCTCAACGTGTGCAAAAAGGTGCATTCAGAGGTACCCCAAATTCATTATCATGCTGAATGTGTCCTTCTGATTGAGGATAAACTAGCCGTGATTAACTTGGTCATCACATGTTCAAACATCTCAGTCGGTAGCGCGCCAGGCTCGTAATCTGTAGTTCCCAGGTTCGAGTTCCAGCTGGGTCAGCGTTGAGATTTATCTTCGAAAAATTCCCCACCCTACCCACAGCCAGTAGGGGACACTGATGGGCTTGGAAAGACCGCAGTCCGTCGGATGGGACGTTAAGCCGTGGCCCCGTGTGCGGGAGAGTCATACTCTGTGCACGTTAAAGAACATGCTGTATGGCCTTGACGAGAGGCTACCATCTGTCTCACAACAGCTGTTCCAGTGGGTCCCCTCCCACAACCTTCTCTGAGCCTTCGGGGTCCATGTGACCTAGCCATTTAGCCCATGGTGTGCAAAAAAGTGTCGCTCAGAGGTAAAACAACCCAACCCAACTCATGTTATTTGCACCAAATTCTGATACTTTGTTCAGCATGAAGCAAAAGGAACCTTGATTCATCCGACCAGGCTACCGTTTTTTCACCCCTCCTCAACGGTCCAGGGTCAATGCTCTAGTTCCCACTGGTGATGCACTTTCGTATTCTTCCCTGACAACATCGGCACTCGACATGGTCGTTGGCTGTTGTAGCTCATTCGCGACAAGGTCCGATACACAGATACACACGATACACAACTTCTGTACACCAATGTTTAATTCTTCTGTAATTTGCCTGGTTGTAACCCATCAGTTCGCTTGCATGATTCTCGCAAGTCTCCTTTTGATCCCCGCCCCTTCTGATCCACAAGCTGTTTCGCCCACAGGATTGCCGATCACTGGTAATATTTTGCTTTTTGCACCTCTCAGTAAGCCCTTGAAACGGTTGTAGATAGAAAGCCCAGGAGGATGGCCATTTCAAAGATGCTATAAGCAGCACACCTAGCACCAACTATCATGCCACATTCAAAGTCACTCAGGTTGCTTGTTTTACCCATTCTGACGCTCAATTTAAATCGACTGACGCTCAAAGAGCTTGTCTGCTTGATATATACTGCACACCGCGGTCACATGACTTATTACTTGTTGGAATGAACCATTTATGTAATGAGGGGTGTTGTATAAAAAAAACTGACATCTCAGTGTACATTTGCTTTTAACTCGTCCTTGCACTGCATTAACTGAACACACGCGAACCAGCCAAACAGACCTTTGACACTTCCCACCCTGCCCACAGTCAGTAGGGGAGACCGATGGGCTTGGTAAGGATGCCATCCATCGGATGGGATATTCAGGCATGATCCTTGCCTGGGAGACATACCCTTTGAATGCTAAAGAACATGCTGAATAGCCTTGATGGGAGGCTACAATCTGTCTCCTAATGGTTATCCATTGGGTCCCATTCCCTCAACCATCTTGGGGTCTTTGTGACCTGGCCATTTAGTGAAAAAAATTTCCTCTCAAAGGTAAAACAATACAACCCCATTTTTATTCAGTTTTGGGGTTTTTTTGTAGCCTGTTAAATATTCCAGTGTTCATAACTCTGAATGCTGAACAAATATTGTTTAAGCTAGAGATTTAGATATATTTAATTAATATCTCTAATTACTATTAATCATTTTAAATTAAAGAAGTTACTGAGCTCTGAATGTGATTTTCTATCGATATAACATGGAACAGTTCCCTCATTTTTCTGTTCAACGCCTGTATTTATGTACTTTATTTTACATTGAACATTGTTTGTTTCTTGTGTCGTTACATAACATTTCCCCATAAAATTTTCTTGGTTTAGTACTGTATTTCAAATAGTAGAGTTTTGATTTAGAAATAGACCAAGTTGTCACATAAAACTGAGGGATCATATACTGTATGATCCCATCTTCTGATATAAATAATGAATACATCATATTGTGATTCTAGGATTAAATATTTACATATTTAAGTAGGCTTTTTATAAAGCTAAAAAAAGTATACATTTTTTAATAGTGTTCAAATAGGGTTCAAAAAACCTTCACAAGTTTTCCTAAAAAAAAAGAAGTGAACTTTACACAACCCACCCCCCCCCAACAAAAATTCTACACTTTCTTTTAACAGTATAGTTGTTTTATTATGGCTAATACGAGAAGTGGCTGCTGCCATCTGTTGAGAGTTTATACAATTCAGAAATTCAATATAAGTTTTATGGGTTGGGTTGTTTTACCTCTGAGCGGCACTTTTTTGCACACCATGGGCTAAATGGCCAGGTCACATGAACCCCGAAGGCTCAGAGAAGGGTTGGGGGAGGGGACCCACTGGAACAGCTGTTGGGAGACAGATGGTAGCCTCCCGTCAAGGCCATCCAGCGTGTTCTTTAACGTGCACAGGGTATGGCTCTCCTGCACACGGGGCCATGGCTTAACGTCCCATCCGATGGACGGCGGCATTTCCAAGCCCATTGGTGTCCCCTACTGACCGTGGGCAGGGCAGGGAATTTTGCGGAGATAAATCTCAACGCTGACTCAACCTGGGACTCGAACCTGGGAACTATAGATTACGAGCCTGGCGCGCTACCGACTGAGCCACCCCCGCCCCATAAGTTTTATGGAAAATATGTACAATTGTATAATACATAATCATAGAAAACTTATTATCATGCATTGACACATAAATCTCAATTTATTATAATATACTACATATTCTAGAGTGTTGAAAATATTAAAATTTTATTGTTGAGCACAGCTACTACCTAATTTACAAAAATTTTATTGAGAAGAAAAATTTTGATTTTTTCTGGTTACTTTTCTCTCTAAAGGAAAAGAAAATTTTAATGTTGCCTCATGGAGACATTTGGAAATGAACATTTTTCAGAGTCAAAGTTGTGTCACGTGGTGTAAGCAATTGAAACCTTCCTCAGTAGTGAAAATATAATGCAGGGAAGTGGCTGCTCCTTGACTAGGTGGCTTCACTGCAATGCACGAACTTGCCATGTTTAGAGGGCGCTGCAATCGAAAAGTTTACATTACGCCTATAAAAGCTGGCTCTCTTTTCCCTTAGACACTCCTTGCCTCAAATAGAGCAGACTCATTATACTGCATTGTAAGTTTAGTTCTTTGCCCACCTCCCTCTTCCTTTTTTATCGGCTGGACTGTTTCTCGGTCACTAACAACTCCTTTTTTTCCCCCAGATTCAGACATGCATTTTCCGATAAAGGTTAGGATTCTGTTTAATAAGTATAATAAAGTTATTACAGAAACTAAAATTTCAGTATTCTGAAATCGTTATATTTAAAACAAACACATTTGAATTTTTTAAATAATACTTAAATTTGGTATAAATAAAATAATAAGGAATTGAAATGACACAGAGTTAAAAGAATTTGTTTTAGTTCTTCACTTCTGTTCCACAACAATTTGGTTTTTTCTAGAGGTCCTGTGTAGTTAGAGGCTGGCCTTCTTCTTCTTCTTATACATCCTTCTTTCTAAGCTGGACCTATTTGTAAAGGGGGCCTCGGCCCCCTTATCATCAGGTCCATAGGCATAAAGGGCAGTGGGTGCAGATGAAAACGGCAAAGACTGGCCAGCACAGTGAAGGCTGGCAATCGTACATTTTGGCAATTGGGCTTTAGGCCGCAGGCCGCCCAGTGGTGGAGAAGCTGATGTTGAAGGGTGAAGTGTGTCCTCACCCTCTCCACCACTGGAGAGGGTGAGGACACACCTCTCCAGTGGTGGAGAGGGTGATGTTGAAGGGTGTTGAAGGGTGAAGGCTGATGTTGAAAGGTTGCATGTCATGTGAAGGGGGGAAGGGGGTGGAGAGAGATAGAGGAAGAAGTAGTGTATATATATTTTTTTTATAATTTTCCGAGTGGCGAATGTTATGTTATTTTTTGAAGTTGTGGCCATGATTGGTTGCCAGTATGGTAGATTTGAGTCAATCAAAGGGGGATGAAATATTTGGTTGGGGGAGCTGAGACGGTGGGATAGGTAATATTCCTGTGTCAGGAAGATGGAGGAGGAAATATTTATGGTAGCTTATCTAACTCCAGAGGTTAGCATTGGGTTGCCCTGCCGTGCAGTGAAATGTTGCGCAGGGGTGGATCTGGGAAAAGTCTACGTTCAGTGACAGGCTTATATATGGGAAGGAGTATGATAAATGTAATTTTTTTTGGAGGAGAAGGGAGGAAAATGATATAGCTACGTTATATGAGTTGGAAATGAAATTTATGTGTTCAGTGTGTGGTGGTCAGTGTTTAATTTTGTAGAGCCAGTGGAAGGTCAGCCATGAGCTTGGGGTGTGTGGCAGGAGTGCAGTTTAAGGTTCCCATCAAAGGGTAGTGGGAGATGTGGTGAGATTCCATATGTATATTAGGTATGATAATGTGTACAGAGATGTTATGTTCTGGGAGAGATTCCATGTAAGTTATTGGGTTAAAGAGAAATATAAAAGTTTCCAATATATAAATAAAGTTTTCCTTTATGTGACTTTATTTTTGATAGTTAGATTGATTTTTTTTGATGATTTTATACTATTTTTTTATTTTTATTTAGTTTCTATGGAATAAGTTGTCTAAAATGCGTCTTTTGATGTCCTATGGGGATCTTTTATTGGCATCTGGATCTTTTAGTGTCCCAAGGATCTTTTAAAAGTGAGGTAGAGGCAGAGAGGCTTTAGGGGAATCTCCCAGTGCTGTTGATATAATGGGCCAAGGCCCTTTAGTGGCTTTTTATATTATTATGAGTAGGACCAAGAATTGTTTGGGCTGAGAAATAAGTGGTTCCCAGTGTGGTGAGTGTCTGGAAGAGGGTAATTTTATGTATTGTGTATTTGGTGCAGTGTAGAAGGTAGTGTGGAATGTCTTCTATCACATGGCATGTAGTGCAAAGAGCAGATGGTACCTTTTGTATCATGAAAAGGTCCTTATTCAGATTTGTTCTGGCAGTGCATAGTTGATGAATTGCTGTTTGGGCTCTTCTTGATAGGTAGTTGAGATGTAGTGTGTGTGGGATGGAAGCAATGGTGGCTCTGAATGTATTTTTAATTGTGGCCTGTTGGATCCAGTTTTGTGTCCATGTGGAGTGGAAGAGTTTGTTGATTTCAATTAGGTGATGATTATATGTCTCAGGGGTGTGATAATTAGGTGTAGGGATATTGTGTCCTTGTTTAGCAAGATGGTCAGCAGTGTCATTATGGGTTATGTTACAATGAGAGGGTATCCAGTGGAATGTTAGTGTTTTGTGAGTGGCAATTATATTGTGTGAAATTCTGTGAATATGGAAAAGAGAGTAATTTTGTGATAGGTTGTATGTATGTTTGTTGATGCTGTGCAAGGCAGATTTTGAGTCAGTGATAATATGTATGCTGTGTGTATTTTGTGTGGAGGACCATTCCAAAGCCATATGTATTGCAGCTAGCTCTGTAGCAGTACTGTTTTCTGCATGGTTCATTTTGATTATATGTGAGAAAATTGGTTGGGTAGAGTGGAAGGCAGCAGAGCCATTTGTTGTGTGTGGGATGTGGGAGCCATCTGTGAATATAATGAGGTCTGTGGTAGGAATGTTTGTGATGAGTTGTTCCGCTGCAAATTTTAGTTCTTGTGGGAGGTGTTTATATTTTTGGGTGATGTGTGGTAGTGTGAGATTTATGGAGGGTTTTTTAATAGTCCAATAGGGGATTGTGTATCTAGGGTTTAAAGGTTTGATTTTTCTCCATGTTGAATATAGTGGGTGCTGCTTTATGATTTGTTCAGTGGGGGATGTGTTGGTAGGAGACTCAATTCTATTTATAGTGGGGTGGGTTGGGGTTTAGATGTTTTAATTTGACGTAGTGTTTGCAAGTGAGTTTGTGTCTGATGTTGTCGAGGGGAGGCATGTTGGCGTCTGCCCATGTGGCCAAGTTTGGGCAGCCAGTTTTAAGACCCAGTGCAAGTCTGATGGCTCTGGTTTGTATGGTTTCAAGTTTGTTAAAAAATGTGGGTGAGGTAGTGTTTAGAGCTAGCAGGCCATACTCCAGTCTGCTGTTGATAAATGTTTTAATAAGAGTGATCATAGATCTGTCACTTGCACCCCAGCTAGCTCTTGTGATTGATTTGAGAATGTTGAGAGCTCCATTACATGTGGATTGTGTATTTGTGATGTGTTGTTTCCAGTTAAGCTGTCGGTCTATAGTTAGCCCTAAGTATTTGTAGTGTTTAACTAGGGGGATGGTGTGATTGTTTATAGTTATGCTGAGTGAGTTGGCGGGGGGTTGTTTATGTGTTATGGGTAAGACCGCAGATTTAGGTGCAGAGATGGCTAGTCATCATTTGTTTGTAAAGTCAAGGATCTGGTTGACTGCTGTTTGTAGGGCTGTTTGTATAATGAGGGTATCATTTCCTTTGGTCCAGAGCACTATGTCATCAGCAAAGATGGAGCAATTAATGTCCTTGTTAAATACTGTTGGTAGATCATGTAGAAGAATGTTGAAAAGTGTAGGTGATACCACACTGCCCTGTGGTAATCCCCTAGTTAAATTGTGGGGGTCAGAGAGAGTAATCCCCAGTTTGACTTTAACCTTTCTCTGTGTGAGGAAATTTTTGATAAAATGCAAGATGTTTCCTGCGATTCCTAGTTGGTGTAATTTGAAGAGTATAGTGGTGTGTGAGGCAGTATCAAAAGCAGAGGTTAGGTCTAGAAAGACACAGCAAAAGATTTCTTTGTTTTGAAGAGCAATTTCTGCTGAAGTGACAAGGTCAAAGAAATTGTCTGTGGTGGACATGTGCTCTCTGAAGCCAGTTTGGCATACAGGGAATGTTTTTTTGGTTGCTAAATAGTATTTGAGTCTGGAGAGCACCATTCTTTCTTGAACTTTGAGGACACATGATGTGAGTGCTATGGGTCTGTATGAGCTGATTTGAGATGCTGGCTTGTGTGGTTTGAGAATGGGAATTATGTGAATTTCTTCCCATTGTGTGGGGAATGTAGGGTTTTCCCAGCATTCATTGAATATGTGAAGTAGAGTATGTAAAGCCTGTGTGCCTAGATTTTTAAGTGTACTATATGTGATAGATTCAGGCCCAGGTGTGCTTTTTTTATTTCCCTGATGAATGGCAATATTTAACTCATGTTGTGTGAATGGTAAGTTGATGGTGGGTAGTTTGCAAGATGTATCATGTGTTAGTATCTGGTTCTTGTGGTGGCAATGTTGTTGGTATATGTGGGAATTTGCCAGATGGTTGGTAGTGATGAGGTGTGATGCTATGTGGTTAGCCCCTTGCTTTGCTGAGAGGTTATTGGTCCACAGTATGGTGTGCCAAAGGGCTAAGGGCTGAGTCTGGGTCTTAAATGTTCTTATTGTTGACCAAATGAGGGTGGAGTCAGTTCTTGGGTGATGTTGTTACAAAAGTTTCTCCATTCTTTTCTTTTAGTGTTTAGTCTAATTCTTCTAAGGATGGCATTTTCTTTGTTAAAAGTAATGATGGCAAGTACAGTGGGGTGTCTTCTGGTTGTGTCCTCTGTTTTTCTCCTTATTTGTAGTTGTTTGGTTATTTCAGGGTGGTTTTTGGTGAAACCAGTCATGTGTTTGGTGGTAAATTTATTGTTTTGGATGCTGTGATTAACACATGTGTAGAATGAGGTTAAATTGTCTGGTGTTTGTGTGGTGATACTGGTTTCACAGTTTGCGGAGAAGTTGTGCCAGTTAATGTGTGTTTTTGTTGAGTATGCTGTGGGTTTAACTCCTTGAAGGGTGAGGAAAATTGGATAATGGTCACTAGCCCATGTGGAATGGTGTACTTGCCAATTTATGATGGGGGAAATGTCTGATGATGAAAGGGTGAGGTCAAGAACTGACTCATATGGGGGCTTGGTGAAGGTGGGTGAACCATCATTGTGCATGGCCAATTTGTAGTGTAGAATGAAAGTTTCAATTGTGCTTCCTCTATTGTTTGTGTAGTTGCTTCTCCATAAGGTATTGTGTGCATTGAAGTCTCCTACAATGATGTTGGGGCCAGGAGATAGAGAGAATATGTGATCAAAGTCTTTTATTAATGTTTTGATGTTGATGTGTGTATTAGGGTAGAAGTATACATTGTAGAGGTTTAAAATTGTATTATGTAATTTAATGTTCACTCCTACAATGTCCATGTAGATGTAGGTGATTGGGTTAGGAATTAGGCAGTGGGGGTATTTTTTGTGTATCAAGGTGGTTGAGTTAGAGTGATTTTTCTTAGTATTGGCTCTGTGTATAATGTATGGTTTATAGTTGAAATTTTCTGGTATTCTGGTCTCATTTAAAGCCAATATGGGTATTATGTGTAGATTTGTGATTGTTTTTAATTCGAGGATTTTTTTGGGGAGGGATCTGCAATTCCATTGGATGCAAATGCATGGGGTGGTGGTGTCAGGAGGGAAGAGGGGGGAACTGCTGCAAGAGGGGGTGGGAGGGGGGAGAGTTAATGTAGTTGCTGGAGAAGTGCCACTATGGCCTGTATGGCTAAGTTGAGTTGGGGGGTTCTGTTTTGTGGTGGTAGAAGGGTATCAATGAGAGGGACAATTAATTGCAATAGTTGGTGGGTGAGGTTGTGTTGGGTAGTTGGTGGTGGTTGAGATTTAGCAGCTGGGGTCCATTTAGTCTTGGTTCTTCTCAGATAGTTAGTTTTTGCCCTTCTGGTGGAGAATTTGGGTGAGGTTGGGGGTGTTTGCTGTTGGGTAAGTTGAACTGGTGCTTCTTCATCTGATGTAGGGATGGCATTCCTTGTGGGCAAGGCAGGGAATGTGGTGGGAGAGGTGAGGTCAAATGTATGGTCAGGGTTTTGCGTGGTGGTAGTAAGAGAAGGGTGTGGTTTTGCTTTCCATTGTGGTAGGACTGTGGGAGCGGGAAGTGGAAGTAGAGGTTTAGGTGTAGGCAACTGTGGAGGAGGTGTGGTAGTAATAGTGGTGATTGGAGTTTTATCAGTAATTGCGTTGGCGATGCTTGTGGTGGCTGCTGTTTTTATTTAATTGCCCTTAGTCGGACAGGACACTTGCCAAAGGTGGCTACATGGGTTCCTGCACAGTTGCAGCATAGTAGTGGTTGGGTCCTTTTGCATTCATGTGACATGTGGGGTTGGGCACAGTATTTGCATCTTGCTGTGCTTCTACAAATTTTTATAATGTGGCCATGTCTTTGACATTTAATGCATTGTGGAGGGGGGTTGCTGTAGGGGTGACTGTGTGTGTGGGGAGTCCAAGTTCCACAGTAGGTGGTAGGGGAGAGGAATTGAAGTATAAAATGACCTTGTCTGTATTTCTTCGTATGGTGCTGCCATCCATGATATGGTGGGCGTAAGTGATTCGTTTGATTTTGTGGACGTC
The DNA here is from genome assembly GCA_038380435.1 of Ryuthela nishihirai. Taxonomy (NCBI): domain Eukaryota; kingdom Metazoa; phylum Arthropoda; class Arachnida; order Araneae; family Heptathelidae; genus Ryuthela; species Ryuthela nishihirai. Next base: position 33,340,949 of record JAWZYU010000020.1, on the reverse strand, counting down.
GTATTCAGCTAAGGCTTCTAGGATACTTTTATCGCTTAAGTATTTATCCACACCTTCTATGGATCCATATGGCTTATTATAGGACTCTGGGTATTTTGACTTTATTTCTATGTTATGAATATGTGTTAGGGCCATGAGTTTTTTTGCCTGGCATTGATTTTTGACATGTACCAGGTACTCTCCTCTGTGAGTAAATCTGGCTTCAAGTGGTTTTTCTATTGTGGAATTTACGGTTTTGGTGATTAGATTAATGTTTATGTTCTGTAATAATGTGGTGGGAGTGGAGTAAAGGAGCACTGGAACATAATCTTGAGTTATAGTGAAGTCGCAAATGGTATCGTTGTCAGAGGAAGCCGATTGTTTCCTGGATCTTTTTCTGTTATTTACGATGGTCCATGAGTCTTCTGTGTCTTTATCCGATGCATTTTCGTGTGTGTCCATTTGTGTTTGGTTAGATGATACCTGGGTGGGGAGGGTGAGTTGTGTGTGACTTGTGGTGGCTGTTGCTAAAGGTAAGATATTTATAGTAGCTAGGTTGGGGACCGATAGGCATTTTCCTGCCTTTTGGAGTTGAGATGAACGATGTGCCTGATTGCCAGCACAAACACTGGTATCAGCCGCCTTCACTGTTATCATACAGACCTGGTTTCATGTTTCAGAAGCTTGACGATGGTTGCTCCTGTCAGTGGCTTTAGCAGTCGATCTTGGGTCTCTTGTCTTCACTGGGTTGATTCCTGGATCCATAGTTAGCATTTCCCTCATCATAGTTAAAAATGAACAAAAACTAGTCTTTAAAAAGACTGTTCAAAATCGGAGAGAAAACAAAGCAGCCTGCTCTGTTTACCGCGGTTTCTAGCTTCCTTACAGGCTGGCCTTCTTCTTCTTGCACAACCCTCTAATTTCTGGTCCTATTTGTAAAGCAGGCCTCGGCCTGCTTATCATCAGGACCACGAGCCAATGTCATCTGTGGGTGATAGAGTGAGGGAGAAGGTGTTTAAAAATTGGTATTTTAATTTTAGAGGAAAGAGTGGAAGGAAAGGCCGAAAGTTTGCACAGGTCTTATTTTGCTCCATCGATGATAAATGCCGTGAAAATCGTGGATGGAGAGCGAAAAATGGGGGGATTGGGTATAATTTAGTGAGAATTTAGAATTTAGGTGAGAAAACATTAAAATTGGGGACGGTGGAGCTTTAATTTGAAGGGGGGGGGAGGAATTAAGCCGAAAAGTAGCGTCAGAGCAGCGAGACGATGGAAACCGATCGCCGAAGGCTCAGCCAATTGGAATTGAAAAACGAGCTAATGTTTCCACTTTGTCGTCTGCTTATGCCATTATTTCTTCGTCTCTCCATTAACTGTTGTCTGTCATCTGTCTTTACACCCTGTCTGTCCGTCTATAGAAAATCAATTTTTTACTTTTAGAGCTAAATGATAAATTCTTTTTGGGTTGGATAGGTGACGAACAAATGCGATTCCCAATTTTCAAAATTTTCAATGGCTTTAATAGCGCCCTCTAGCGATGGGAAAAGATGGAAAATGCTAAAATTTCAAAAGAATATTACAAACTATTTACACTGGAAATCTGAAATTTTTGTAGTAGAGTGTTATGGTCAGGAGGTTTACAATGCCAACAAGGCTTAGCCAAAAGGGGATGAGAAAATGAAACTTTTTTTTAAAGAGATAAACGAAACAATATTTATATATGCTTTACAGACACTGAAAAAATATTAATGATTTAAGCAATATTTGATAATCTCAGTGTTATCTGTAGACATCTATAAATCACTAAATGTTTTTGTAAAAAAATCCGGCATTAGTTCAACAGGCTAGAATACTCTGACATGTTTCTGGAGAGATATGGGATCGAATCCCATATGTCAGTGAAATTTTTTCCCACAAAAATATTAATATTTACATTTTTCGAATCCCCATCAGTGGAATTTTCAGTGTTAGAGAATGCTATAGGCGGTAAATAAAAACTCGAAAGGCGACCTCTAGCGGCGGAAAAAAGCTGGAAAATACCAAATATTTAAATGAATATTGCAAACGATCTTTTTTTGCTAGAAACTTAAATTTTTGGTCATAGAGTGTAAGGGTCAAGTGGTTTACCCTAGTAGTAATGATTTGTCCTGTTGGTAAAATGCAACTTTCTGTTTTATGAAATAAATGAAAACTTTTTTTTGCACGTTACAGGTACTAATAAAATATTAATAGTTTAGTTTCTCAATTATACAGTAATTCGAATTTTCACTGTCAGAGGGTACTGAAAGTGTGAAATAACTAGAAGAACGCATATCGTCTCTGGCACATATGGGAATCTTATTTTCAAGAGAATGAAGTTCTTCCTTTGCCTACTTTTTCCACTCTTTAAAAATTTTAATTATGGATGTTCGTGTTATTTTCTGCTGAGGTTCAACCATCCTCATGAACTTTCTACTATGGCGTATAAATTGACAGGCTCCTGTCAGACCACTGTACAAGCAGCTGCTTGAGGGGTTATTTATTTATTTTTTTAATGTATGATGGGGGGGAAATGCACATAGTAGTATTTAATTAGCAATTATAAAACATAAAAAGTATTTGTCTTTTAGTTCTTAAATTTAAAAAGTTGCTTTTCTCTTGCTCCTCTGAAAATAGTGGGCAGATTATTGCTGTCAGGGGAATTTCTACCACAACAAAACTCTATACGCCGAAATTTCTACCATAAACAGATCACTTGAAACATTTGTTAAAAGTTTTTCAGTTTCAATATTTAGTGATCTCTAACTATATAAATTTAAACTACCTTTGAAAATGCGAATTTCATTTCATGAATAACCAACTAAAAAAGAGATTTCCAATTATCTCTTAAAACAAAACCGTTCCTTTTCTTAGCTACCTTGGGCTTAGAGTCAACTCATTGTTGTCAATGGAATTTTCAAGACTGTCACATTACACAACCAAAACGTCAAATATCTAGCATAAATACATTGTTTGCAATATTCGTTTTAAATTTTTGGGATTTTTCGATTTTTTTTCCACCGTTAGAGGGAGCAATTATAGCTTTTGATGCATTCGCAAAATGCAAATTTTAATATTTCATCAATACCTGTCCAATCCAAAAAGAATTTTTAATTAATATCTAAAAACATACACTTTTCTGTTAAAACAAAAAAAGCGTTGAATTCACCTCCCTTCTGGGTCTAACGGGTCAAATGATTGTTGCCAATGGTAACTTTATAACCTTCACATTTCAACACCAAAATTTCAAACTTCTAACATAACTACATCGTTTGGAATATTCGTTTGATATTTTGGAAATTTCAAAATTTTCCACCCTTAGAGGGCGCAGTTATAACTTTTGGGAGATTCGAAAAATGCAAATCGTAACATATCACTAATACCTATCTAACACAAAAGGAATTTTTTTTATTTATCTCTATAAATAAAAAAGTTCGATGTCTATAGAAGGAAAGAAAACAAAGTGAAATTATATCTTTTATTTTTTTTCTTAAAAATAGTCATAAAATTTACTTTTTCTTTTTTAGCCGTTTTCTAAAGTACTTCCAATCATGAACACTGAAATCTGTATCAAATATTACTCTACCCTTTTCCGGAATCCATAAGTACCGTGCAATACCATTTAGCTATGCACGCTAAACAATACGAGCACGACAAAACATGGCGTCCAAGTTTGAGATGGCCAACCTCTACCTATATAGGGCCGCTAGTGTTTTCTAACATAGAATACAAAATTATGAATATAAAGAATAGTGAAATGTGAAAAATACAGTAAATAAACTTGAAAAAATAGCGCAAATTTGCATAAGGATGAATTTTGAATCTCATTTGTGTATTATTCATTCAGATTACATGTAATTTTGGAAGGTAATTTTTCGTACCTAAAAATATAAGAAATATTTGTTATAAAACATGAAAAATTTTCAAACCACATGTTAGTTTATCAATAATGTCACAAAGTTAAATCGAAGATTACTAATGTGAGAGAAATATGAAATATAAAGACTATAGTGAGCGCTTTCCTTATATGACAAGTTATCAGACACAAGAAAAAAAAAACAATATTCAATATAAAGTGCAAAAATACAGGTAGTGGACAAAAAAAATGGAAACAGTTCATAGCAATGGAATTTATTTCCATGTTATATCAATAGAAAAATCGCATTCAGAACTCAATAACTTCTTCAATATGATTTTTAGTAAAAAATATGTCTAAAGATCAGTTGAAGATTTTAATCAAATATATCTAAATCTCGATTTTAAGCAATACTTGTTCAGTTTTTCAATATATATTTGGCACGTACTCGTTTTGTTTTCAATATTTGTTTAGTTTTCAGTGTACGACTCTTTGAGTCGTGCACTATTTACTATATCGATGGTTGCGACTTACTATATCGATGGTTGCGATTTTACTATATCGATGGTTGCGACTTAGGGCACAAATTGCCCGCCGTCTATTAATTTGGATAAAAAGGAAAAAGCAATGAGTGTTACAAGATTTAACCACGACATAACCAAAGTTTTAGACTGTTGCTTCGCTTGACTATCTTCTTGCCACTTCTCTTTTCATCGCATTTAAAAAAGAAAAGTTAATTTGGTAATATTCCTTTTTTGTTAGTTATTTCTGGAGGTCATGGAAAGATAACTCACCAATGGGTTTACCAATCAATTAAAATTTTTCTAAATACTACTTTATCAACTATTTCAAAACATTAAATTTTCAAGACTCACAATTCAGCCTAATGCAAATTTGCTCTATCCTTTAAAGTTTAATTACTGTATTTTACACTTTAAATATTGTTCTTTATATTCATAATTTTGTATTAAATATTAAATATAAAATAAATAAAAAATAAATACCCCCTCAAGCAGCTGCTTGCCACAGAGGTCTGACAGGAGCCTGTCAGTTTATATGCCAAAGTAGGAGTCTGTGAGGATGGCAGGACCTCAGCAGAAAAACAACACACCAAACCATGCCTTACCCGGGGCTCGAACCCAGAGTCCCTTAGATCAGTAGCCAAGCGTGCTAACCACTCGGCCATGTGAAGGCTATTAAATATTAGGAAAACGAAATTGTTGTGGAACAGAAGTGAAGTAGTAAACATACAAGAGTTTGTGAAGTGCAAATAAATAAATAACCAACCTAACCATCATAAAAATATAACCGTAACTGTAAATATATTGAAACATGTGGGGGATCAGATTCTTTATTTTATTTAGTATACGTGCTTTAATTTTAGTCTAACTATAATTCCAAATTAGTTATATTAGTCATTGAATAAATGTGGACAGCGCTAAATTTCATATTAAGAATAATACAGAATAGATTCATATAATGGATAATGAGAAGCGACCTCATCTTTTAAAAGAGCAGCGTATCCCAAAAATATATAAAAGTGCTCAGAAAATCCTTCAGGATGCTAAAAATAAAAAAGGAAATATTAAAACGCTTCTGTATTCGTCAAGATTTCGTGGAGAGGTATATATTGTCAGAGTGTTTTAAATTTTATTTTTCTAGTAGCATTTTTATATAACATTTTTAACAAGTTGACTGCCGCAATGTTAAAATTTTTTCGAGTCCTCGGGCCACATGGCTTTTTTTTTTTGTTAAATCAACTAAAATCGGCCTTAAATTATTTACAATATAAGTTTATATAATTTTTTATAAATTTTTTGCTTAAAAACAAATTTTGAAAGTGTGAATTACTTGTGCTTCACGCGGCCTGAGCACGCTTTTTTTTATTTATGGCCGTGTGATACAAGGAAATAATAGAAAATATGCAGCTTCCAAAGCAAGACAGACTCGCTGGAAATGTGTCCAATGCGACAAATATTATTGTGTTCCTTGTTTTATTGTTGTACACGAATGCACTTTATAAATTTTATTCGAGAATTCTTGAGGTGTGAAGTAAAATAACAATACATATTAGATTTCTATGTTTTTAGTTTTAGAATGTTTGCTTTTGTTTGAGATTGTATTTTCAGAATACACTGTTTTGTTCAGTAAATAAACAGTATTTTCTTATTTTATTTAGCACAATGTCAGACTATTTCATTGACCTCTACAATATACTTTAGTTGAAATTTTGCTGCACTAAGACCATGGATTTGTTCCTCAGGCCACACTCTTCTATTATCCATAAGCAATGCATTCTAGTGTGAAGTGCAACTGATTCATGAGCCCTGAACTACAAATTTGTATGTGAAGCATGGACGATTCACGTGGCCTCAGGAACAAATTAAGTGTGAATCATATATGATTTATATGGCAGTCAACGTGTTAATTTAGGAAATATGGCACTTCAATAGAAGTGTTTTTCAATAGGTATGCGGGCATTTCTAAGGTGTGGAGAGTCTACTCTAAAATGCATTAAATTTTACGAATGGTTTTTAAATAATAAAACTATGTAAAGCACTTTTTGTAGTAATGTAAAATGTACCCTTAATTATGTTACAAACTATTACCAAAAGTGTTGCAACATTTTTATGTTACTTGGAAGAATGTCTCGTTCAAATCTTTATCTCGATTTTCAGCACTATTCATTAGCAGTGTATTGGGGTAGTGGTGGCTCATAATCTACAGTTCCAAGGTTCGAGTTCCACCTGCATTGAGATTTATCTCTGCAAAACTCCTGTGTGGTAATTAAAATTAAATTGAAGTTTTTAATTCTCTATGACTGTTAAATGTTTTTAAGCACTTCAACACATGGACTATGCTATCAAGTATCAAAAATTATTAAGGAGAGATTTACATACCGTACTGCAGAGGATGAGTAGTAACAGGAACTTCCAGGATGCTTTTGGTGACGGGCTTGGAAAGGCTGCCATCCGTTAGATGGGATGTTGAGCCATATCTCTGTGTGTGGGAGTGTCATACCCTGTGCACATTAACGTGCTGGATGGCCTGAATAGGAGACTACCATTTGCCTCCCAACAGTTGTCCAGTGGATCTCCTTCCCCAGCCTTCTCTGCACCTTCCGGTTCCTTGGGACCTTGTCATTTGGCCCATTGTGTGCAAAAAAAGTGCCCTTAGAGGTGAAACAATTCAACTAACAGGATTTTAAACATTTTCTGTAATGATTCAGTTTTTGTCAATTTTGAAAAAAAAAAAAAAATACGTAGGAAGAATATAATTGGAGCTTCTGAAAATTTTCAGTTCCAGTGACAATCTTCTGTTAGTGCTTCAGCTCTAATAACTAAAAAACTAACATTGTTGAAAATTTGAGATTTAAAGAGATTTGAGTGAGACCTAAAAAAAAAAGAGCTTATTTTTAAAGATGGATGTTTTGAATTTGGCTTCAATGAAGTAATATGGAAAAGTTCAAATACTTTTAATAATGTTGTATGAGAAATACATTTGGTTGCTCAGTAATGAAGTCCAGATATGCAGATAACACTTTGAAGAACATAGAGTAACCTGAGTAACTGCTGTACATACAGCCTGTTAATTCAGTATAAGAAGGAAATACCACTTATACAGTTAGTATAAAATTCATGTGATCTTTCAGAAATGAAATTCCTGAAATATATATTTATACATTCCACTGGTAATATGTATATATACCATTTGTATTCCACTGGCATTTGCAATATGTATTATGCATTCCACTGGCATTTGCAAATCAAAACTATAGCCAATTTTATATTTTAGAGTTTGAAAATGAAACCATAACTGATATGCTATTTCAAAACACCATATAACATAGTTTTCTTATTGAAAAATTTGATAATCTTTAGGAAACTTCAATGATGCTGGTTAACATAGCAGCCTATGAGTTAATGCAGGCTTATGTTAGACAGCACAAAGACATGCCTTGCAGAGGAAGCTTATATTGATATTTATTTGTCTGACAGAAGCCTTTGTGCAACTCAAAAATATAATGGGGTCTATGGGAGATTTGCATAAGTTGAGTGTTGTTAATGCTTAGCCTGGGGAGCATCTGTATATTTAACTTTCAACTACAGCTCGCTACTTTGTTGATACAATAAAATGATCATGATTTTGGGAATACTAAATTTCATTATCAAATCTTTCTGACTACAAACATTTAAAGCACCACTCAATTAGAGCCATTTGAAGGTAACTTCATTACACACTGATAGAGATAGTATATTATTATAGTAGTTTTTTTACCCTCCACCCACCCCTCTAAGCTTCCAAATTTCACATAAGGGTATCTTCCAAGTCACCCTGATTATAAATTGTATTAAAATTTCTACTCCATACTTGTAATAGAATTTGAGTTCAAAATTTTTATCTCACAAAATTAATTTCAGCACAAAAGTTAAAAATATTTTTTTAGATATATAAATGACATATAATGATTTATATAATGATATAATGGGTATATTAACGTAGTTCTATTGAATCTAATATCCAAGTATTAATAATGTATGAGCTGCAATACAAGTTCTCTGTTGTATTTTTTAAATTTTTTATTTGCAAAATTGTAACTGTTTTCCAATAAAGATATGAAACAGTATGAATGCAATTTTCACATTGGTGAATTTTTTTTTTTGTTTCTCTAAGGCCATCAATCAAGAACATGATGGATGGCTTGGTAAGGCCATTCAAAGTGTTCTTTAACATCCATCATATGCACTTTTCTGCACATGAGCACTGACATAATGTCCCATTTAGGATTGGATTGTTTACCTCTGAGCGGCACTTTTTTGCACACTATGGGCTAAATGGCCAGGCCACAAGGACCCCGAAGACTTAGAGAAGGTTGGGGGAGGGGACCCACTGGAACAGCTGTTGGGAGAAAGATGGTAGCCTCCCGTCAAGGCCATCCAGCATGTTCTTTACCGTGCACTCCCGCACACGGGGCCATGGCTTAACGTCCCATCCGACGGACGGCGGCCTTTTCAAGCCCATCGGTGTCCCCTACTGACCATGGGCAGGGCGGGGAAATTTTGCGGAGGTAAATCGCAACGCTGACCCAGCTGGGACTCGAACCTGGGAGATACAGATTACGAGCCTGGTGCGCTACCGACTGAGCCACCCCCGACCTCCCATTTAGGACGTTATGCCAGGGTTCATGTGGTGGCATTTCTAAGTCCATCAGTATCCCTCTGCTTAGAATCAGATTCATATTCCATGTTCAAGTTTCAACTGCGCCCCAGCAATGAGATTTATTTTTGCTATATCCTTTCCTGATATCAGTCAGAAAGAGGACACTGATGACCTTGCAGAAGCCACCATTCATTGGATGGGATGTACAGTCATGGCCCCATTTGCAAGAGAGCCATACCCTGTGAACATTTAGACTAATAGATTGCTATCAGCTTTTTTCATATACTCTTTTAAGGAATAAATCATGTTGCTTTATCACTCAAATAACATTGGACTGCTCTTATGGACCAAAGACTAGTTTTATGGTCTCATTGCTACCACTAAAACTAAAACATTTTTGTCAAAATTAATTATTAAAGAGCTTCATATGTTCTAGGCATCACTATGCCACTGAAAACTATAGTAGTTTACTATAGTTTTTTTTTTAAATTTTGGAATGCATTTTTTAAACTTTCTTTTTAATTCACATTTCAATATTTTTTATCTACTAATAAATTACCACTTTGAAGTTGATTCAACTTTCGGCTCAAGACAATTTTTCCTCTAAAGTTGAATCAACTTCGAAGTGGTAATTTATTAGTAGATATTGAATATGTCAAGTTTATTATTTATCACTAGCATACTTGTAAGACATGCTTTCCACCTATATGGCAAATAGAAAGCCACTTGTGGCTAGATTACCTGAATAGCACCTATATGAGACAATAGAAATGTTCATAACGTTAATTAGAGGAGATCTTGATCGGCGGCCGGTAGCTCAGTGGTCCAGAGCACCTGACATGTAATCAGGAGGTCGTGGGTTCGTATCCCACCTGGCTAAGGCAATTTTTCCTCTAAAGTTGAATCAACTTCAAAGTGGTAATTTATTAGTAGATATTGAATATGTTGAGTTTATTTCATTATTTAATATTTTTTATGCTTATGTAATTGTTTTTTGTTTAGTACAGTTGTGTAGCCAAGATTTGGGGTGTAGGAGGGAGAGTCCACCTTGGTAAAACTTTTTTCTAAAGAAATAATAAGTCTATCAATTTATTTTAAAATATTTCAAATCTACTTCCAAAAATCCTGGCTATACTTTTTATTCATTATACAGTTTTGTAAATTTGGACATTTTAAAGTTACTCATAAATTTTTTCTTATATTTTCAGTATTTCAAGAGAGTATATGCCTTAGTTTATAAAGTTGTAGAAAACAAGGAAGCTATTGACAGAATAATAGAGAGCATAGAGCTTTTTAAAAAAGAACCACTTTTTAATGAGGAAATGGCAGAAATCTTGATATATGAAATTGTGTTTAATAAACGTTCTTTACAAGGTTTGAGCAAACCTATACAGATAATAAAAATGTATCAAGAGAGTATTGAAGAAGCATTTTCAAAGTTAGAAAATAGCAGTGCAATTTTAGATGGTAAAAAAAAGCACTTGCAGAACACTGGTAAATTTACGTTTTAGCATATTAAATTTGTTGATAATAAATCATTTGAAGTATTTCTTATATATTTGTCTGGAATATGTTTTTCAAATTGGATAGCTTTGTATGAGGGTTGCAAGTTTTTGTTGATGAAAAGAAAGAAAAAAAATGATGAAAATATATTTTAAAAAAAACTTGGTAAAATAGGGCTTTTTTTGCCACATTAGTACAAATATTGCATTTATTAGTTTTAAAATGGAATAGAGTAAACTACTATTTATCTATATAATTTTATTATGCTTTTTATACTATTGGTGCCCAGAAAGCTCAAGCCAGCTAGCACATTTCTTGTCTCCTTATTAAACACTGCCTCTTCATCATAACATTATGTTCAGTCACTGGGCAAAAATTCTAAATCATCAGGGTTGTTTCAAATCAAGGTTTCATTGCACACATGAAGATTATAGTATTATTTTATATATAGTGTAGATAGCATAATTCTTGGTTTCGTTACTAAAATATTACATTAAGATATATCTGGAAGGCCATATTCCTCAATTCTGAATAACTGAACTTTTATTGTATAGGCAACTCTTCTCATGCCCGGAAATGGCATGAAAATGTCCAACTCATTTTTGGCTGTTTTCAACAAAATGAAGAAAAATTAACTTTAGTAGAACCTTGTCCTGAGATTACTAACAAGCATAGGCATGCCATGTTATATGCCAAATTTAAAAAGCAATTTAATCTGCACAATAAAATGATAGAAAGCTTAAAGATAGATAAGGAAAAATGTTCACATGTGCCAATTGGTCTAGGAAGGGTTAATTAATAATAAAATATCTTATTTAATTAGTATAAGTTATTGAATTGATAAATTTTATAATTAAACTATTTATTATTGCTATTTCAATAAAATACTTTATCTCATAAATTGTGAAATAACTTTTGGCTATCTTATGGATCATTCACTTGTATTATTTTTTTTGGTTTATGAAGCAAAATGTTCTCTTCAATTAAGCATTTAAAGTTATCTTTTCATAAAGTAGAAATTTCAATAAAATTATCTATTATTACTAATGTAAGTAAAATTTGTGGAAAAATGAAGCTTTTTTATTGATATTTCTGTAAATTATAGCCATAATTCTAATAGATGATACAAGATTGATGCAAGTTTTCACTGAATGAGTATTGTAAGGATTTGGGCAAATCCACAATCTGTAGAGTGGTTTAAATCTTGGTAAATTATGCAGGTTGTTGAATTGCTTAAATTGTGTAATTCTTGACCAATTCTCTTTTATTAACAGCCTGCATCAGTCTTATGTCATATGTAACCATCTCTTAGATTTTGGATTATATTTTCACATGGATATTTTTTTCAAATTGTACTTTTTATATTAGTTGTAGAAGAAAATTATATATCATTATATTTTATATATTTATTTATTTAGTAATTATACTGAGTCTATACATATAACAGTAGTTAAGTGAGAAACTTGCAGATAAGAAATGTTCAAAAGTCAGAGTAGAGAAATGCCTCCTGGTGTTTCTAGTTGCTTTGTACAAAAAAGTGCCTTTTATTGGTCTTATTGGTTTTCTTCTTTAAACATCCCACTATCCACTTTCTTTCCACAGGTTCTTGGAATATGAGGACTGCACAGAGATTATTTTCTTGATGTCCTCACACAAGAATCCCACCATTATAACTTAGATATTTTCATTTTTTCAAGAGACCAAATGGACAAATTAAGGTCGGATACTTAAAAAAAAAATCTTAAATTGCTCTTTTCAGTGAGGGAAGATGAAAAACATCAAGAAGTAGGTTTGCTTCTCAGTAGACATGCTAGGATGCTCATCTAGGATATAAGTGCTTAGTGAAAGATTTCTTCAAGCTAAATTTAAAACTGGCATTGAAGCCTTGAATGTTATCTGTTGTTATGCCTCCACTGAGGATGAGAAAGACAGACAGACAACTTCAGGATATTTTGAATTCTGTCAAAAAAGGAGAGATATCACCCTTCTTCTAGGTGACTTTAGTGCTAAAAATGGTACTGATTCTGACTTTTGGGGAAGGGTGATAGGTCCTTTTGGTATTGGTAGCTGCAATGGGCAACTACAGGTAAGTAAACTTTATGGTTTGAGAATAATTACACTTAGCTTATCATGATAGATTATTTAGTCATAATAATCTTATCATGATAGATTAATTAGTCATGGTTTGCTTACTACTGAAGTTGAGGAAGAATGAAAACATTTTAAACAGGCTTTTCTTGAAAATAACAGTACTGTTTTGGGTAAAAAGGAGCAGAAGAGGCAAAATTATTTGAATGATAGGGCACTGGAGCTTATTTTGGAAAGAAAGAACTGAAGGAATATCCTTAATCATTACCCTGCTAGTCCTAACAGAAAGTGTTACAAAGAGATTAATAAATGTGTAAAGGATCATTTAGCAGATGATAAGAATCTTTGGCTCGATAACTTGGCTGACACAGCTGAGGAAGTAGTTAGACAGCATAACAGCAGAAAGCTGTACCAGATAGTTAATGTTTTGTGCAGTTAAAAACAGACAGGTATAGAGGGATTGAAGGATAAACAAGGTAAGGCTGTTGAAGGTGAGGATTCTTTCATGGCTAGGTAGGCTGAGCATTTCAGAGATGTTCTAAATAATGTGGCAAGCTCTACTCCCATTGTTTGTGATTATGATAGATGTGTAACTGGCCTTAAAGTTGGCCCTATATTCAATCTAAAGTTATTTTGGCTATTTCTAAATTTTACATAAATTCCCAGAGGTAGATGAAATTACTGCTGAAATGCTTAGAGCTGGAAATGTTTCAGTTACAATATGGATGACTGAAATTTTGAATATCTTTTATGATAAAGAGATTGTTCTAAGCTGTTTTTATTCCTTTTTTAAAAAAGAGAGTGATTAAAGTTCTTGTGAAAATTATAGGGGATTTAGTGTACTTTCTGTTCCAGGTAAGGTTTTTTGCATGATTATATTTAATGGAATCGAGAATTTGGTTGATAGACAACTGTGTGATGAGCAGTGTGAATTTGAATTGAATTTGGAAGTTGTAGGAGATGTATAGATAAAATATTTTCACTTAGGCAGATTCTTGAGAAATATTTTAGAGTTTCAGAAACCTGTGGTTACTAGCTTTGTAGATTTCAAAAAGGCCTTTGTCTCTGTTAATTGTCATAATTTGTGGTTGATCATGAGATCTTATGACATACCAGGCAAGTTAGTTAACATAATGAAAGCTGTCTATAATAACACTGAGTAATGTGAGACTTGGTAAGTGTTGTAGCAATCAGTTTAGCATTGTATTTTGTTTCCTTTTCTCTTTAGTTTGGTTATTGATTATGTTATGGAAAATTCACTGCAAGGGAAGGCTTAAATGGTCTAGAGATCTGAAAATTTCTGATTTAGATTATGCTGATGATTTGTCCCTTTTGGCAAATGATGATGAGATGAACTCTTTCATTAGAGCTGTTGATGATATTTGTAATAGAATAGGTTTGATGATAAACAGAGAAAACTAAAGTGATAAAAATTTGTCAGGCAGACTGTGGTTCAATTAATCTGAATGATTGCATTCTTGAGCAGGTGTTTCAGTTTGATTATACTGGGAGCTACATAACTGATACTGGTGATGTGTGGCATGAGATAAATAGAAGAATAGGGATTGCTGCTGGGATTTGCAGATGATGTCTGGATTTATTTAATTATTTGCTTGTACAGATTTTTAATCCTGATATGAACATAATACAGGATTCTAAATAATGTATGGGAGTGTTTCTCAATCTTTTTAGAATTCCACAAATTGTAAATATTTTGCCTGTGAATCTAGGAAAGAGTTTAATCTATGGAGAGTTGGGGATAAATAGGTGTATATCCCCAAAGACTAAAATTAGGCTGTATAATAGTTTGGTTCTGTCTAGGATTATTGATAGTAGTGAAATGTGAACCCTTTGTAAACAAGATAACAGGAAACTTAATGCTTTTGAAACACCTGGTTTATACAGGCCTTCTCATACAAGGATATGCCCCACTGAGACGGAAGTTACTGCTTACCACACTGCCTCAATTAGAGCTAATAATGCACAAAGGTACAATCATGCCAGCCCAAGATTTGAATCTAGACCCCATTATTTGCAGTGTCACTGTGAACCAAAGTAATACCATTGTGCTACCAGGCTGACTAAGTGACAATTAAAATGTACTTTATTATTTTCAAATGTATTAGATATTGTAAAAATAAATTATATATTAATATATTACATATATTTAATTTAGCTGTTAAACATACCAATTTGCATAGTAAAATGTGAAATCTTTTTGGCAGTGCTAAAATTATGAATTTCATTTATTTCGAGATTCAGATATGTGAGACAAGGAAGCATCCAAAGTGTTGTCTTAAATGGTAAATAAATAATATAAATTGTGCAGAAATGTGGAGAAATCATGTTAATAAGATAAAAATCAAATTGAAAAGCATTAATTGCCTATCAGTAGCATGCCAGATTCTTAGTTTAGTACTCTTTGGTTTTGTTGCCAACCTTAATCCCATATTTAAACTCAGAATATTTTTGACCCACTGAAATTTGCACTAGAAATAAACCTGCTCTACAAATAATGTTTCAACATTTATCAAGCTACTAAGAACATGTTATAGTAGTTAGTTATTCGTAAGTATTAGGAACATTTTGTTTTACAATGTAGCACCCTCTTCTATTCATCTTTTATCGGTATTGCTTTGCTGTGTTTTGGTAAGAATTCATGGTATGTCATGCTCTTTTATCAATATTTGAAAGTGATTCCCATTTTATTTAGTTATTTACTTGTGCAGATTTTTAATCCTAATACGAACATAACATGGGATACTAAATAATGTAGGGAGTGTTTCTCATTCTCTCCAGAATTCCCATAAATTGTAAATATTTTGCCTGTGAATCCAGCAAAGAGTTTTTAACCATGGGGTTTTTTAATGCATCTTTTTTCTCAGAAGTGAAAGTTTTTGGAATATTAAAGATTTCTAATAAAATTTATTTTATTGCATAAAAACTATGTAGAAAGGCATTTACATGGTGTTTACAGAACCTTGTAAGCTGTTTCTGTACAGACATGTCTGCAAATTTGATCCCCATCCCACTTTTTACATCCACTATTCGATTCAACAATATTAAATTAAATAACACATAGTGTGAGTTTTAGACTCATTCTGCATTTATTTTTTCAGATCCCTGATTATCACTTGTAAATTCTGTTTTGCTTATGTGTCTTATTAATTCAAATTTACTTGAAAAAGCAATGACAACTAACTGAATATTATAATGATACAAAGTAAGACAAGAAAGACAGAAACTTTGAACCTTTCTAGTTGGTTGCACATGATAATAATTGGTATTTAGTGGTGGTCATGTTTCATTACACATTGATATTTGTCAAAATTTTAATTTTTGCCAGCTACATTTATAGTAAAAATACTGTTAAATGTTTGTTTAAACATTTATCAAGCTACTTCTAAAAAAATTCATATTTTTAAATTAAGAATTAAAATTCTTAAAAGGCTGGATTTTTGCATTTATTAGTTTTGTTTTAATACATAAAGATAAATTTTCTGATTTTTTGATACATTGCTTTGATGTTGAGTAATATTGATATCTATGTAGGTATATCTGTACTTCCTCGATATGCAAGAGTTAACACTCTGTTGACTACAGTGCCTGAGGTTATACACAATCTAAAGAAGAATGGATTTTACCAAATTGAATATGACAGTGACAGCACATTAGACAAGTAAGAATTTTTATGAAACTGTACTAATGTCATTTAATATAAAAATACTTATAGAGCTTCTATGGCACATAGATGGTTAGCAGTAAATTTGGTATTTAGCATGGGTGTGTATGATACAGGAATCTGTTGTTAACACATCAATCCTCCCATTGTCCAGGTTGATTAAACACATCGGCAGAATCTGAAATAATAGTTTGAGGACATCTATGTCCATTTTTAGTACAACACATAAACATCAATTTAAAAAAAATAGAAATTGCCATTGGAAAATTTTCTTACATACATCTTATAAAAATGCATAATTCAGATTTGAAAAATAATACTTTCTTTTTTCCATTTGATGCATATTTTATTAAGCTACAATATAAATAGTTTGTTAAAGTCATCTGATCCCCATTTCTCAGACCTGATATGTGGATTGCAAATTTATTTGTTAACATTGATCTATGCTAAGGATTTAAGCTCACAAGTTTGATAACTATAAGCAAATTTTTTCTTAAAGTTTTGAAATTCTCCCAAAAATTAACCAAAGACTGCTATTTTAAAATAGGAAGATTTTGGAAGTAATTACGAAGTATGTGCATCTATACATATATTTTTTATTTTATGCTCTCTTTTTTGCCTTGAAACTATTTTAATATGCCTAGAATTTTTTTTATCATTTATCCCAGCATTCTATGTGTCTTCCTCTTGTTTGTACAAAACTATTGATAAACTAGGTCATGGTCCATCACAACAGATGATCATGCCATTGTGATACAGGTGGTCATCCACACATGGTCCAGCATGACACAGATGGCAGTAATTAGTAGCAAATGTTGGCATGTGTGCATGGTGTGCTGCATATAATATCATTGACATTGGATAACTTTTTAATTCAGTTAGTATTTATTGATACTTTGGTAATTAAAGATCTCATTCAAATAAATTTATTTTAATCATAATTTTTCAACAAAAAATCATTCGGTTTTTAAAAAGTTAATGGAAGCTGGAATAGCAACAGTAGAAATGCCACTGCTAAGAAACTTACAACTCTGATAAATATTGTGGAGAATTATTTATACGAACTTCTAAAATAAACACTTATTTCATTAAATGACTAGAAATAATTATTATTTAAGTTTTACTTTATGTTTAAGATAAATTCTTCTCCATTGTTGTTGGTAAATATCCAAACTTCCATAACTCTTTAAATACCAAACAAATATTAGCAAAATTCGAGATTTACTCTTAGATATATAATTGACAAATTTTAATTTATCTCTGTCACATTTTGGCATAAAAAATATATTTTAGAAATAACAGAGCTTCAAAGTTTGCTTGCCATTGACATAACGTCGCGTTATAATAACTTTTGCTCACCTCTATATGGTACTGGACAGAAAAATGGAAAAATTAATCAAATTAATCAAACTCAATAGAAAATCACATTTAGAGCTCAAAAACTTCCATAATAGGATTTTTAATGAAAAATATGTAATGAAAAATACATAAGATAAATTAAAAATCTCAATCAAATCTATCTAAATCTCAATTTTAGGTAATATTTGTTCAATATTCAAAAGAGTTATGAAAGTGGGAATATTAAGGCTACAGAAAAATTTAATTAAAACATTAAAACAGGTTAAGAGATCAAAGATTATATTATCTCTAATCTCTTAACCTGTTTAAATGTTTTAATTAAATTTTGGGTCAGTATTTTGTAGTGTGTTAAATATTCTAGCATTCATTACTCTTTGAATACTAATATTGTTTAAAATCAAGATTTAGATAGATTTGATTGAGAGCTTTAATTTATCTTTAGACACATTTTTCATTAAAAATCATATTAAAGTAGTTATTGAGCTCTAAATGTGATTTTCTATTGAGATAACATGAGACTGTTTCCATTTTTCTGTCCACTACCTGTATGGTGTGGACATATCTCTTGGTGCTTACAATATCTCTTGCTGATATTTTCATACCCCTAGAAAGGCTGGTACAACCATCTCTTGATGCTTACAATATTTTGCTGATATTTTCATGTACCCAGAAAGGCTGGTACAAAAACATTAAATTGTAAATCAACTGAAAAGATTACTAAGAAAAGATTACTTTTAAAAAAGCATACAAGTGTTATTTATGATGAAATTTCATAGGTAGCAAATATCAGTTCAAACATTTATTGCTTTACATAATCCTAAAAATCTAAAAAGGCATAGGTGAACATTAAACACTCACAATGGTCAATTTAAGGATTAGGAGAAATTTCCTTTCACAAAAATCAAACTTGTTGCTAAACTTCTGCAGGGGTTTATCAAAATAATGGAAACACTAATGGTGACTGGAGTACATGCAATGCGCCATATGCATATTACAAGGATGACGCCACCCACAATGTGAGGTATATAAAGGGGAGTAGTACGATGCCAGTTATCACATAGCAGTGCCACAGGCATAGGTGAAACAGTTGTTATGTAATTGTCAACAATGTCAGATCTCAGTGACCTCCAAAAAGTTATGATCATTGGT
Source organism: Ryuthela nishihirai (assembly GCA_038380435.1). Classification (NCBI taxonomy): domain Eukaryota; kingdom Metazoa; phylum Arthropoda; class Arachnida; order Araneae; family Heptathelidae; genus Ryuthela; species Ryuthela nishihirai. The sequence continues at coordinate 33,322,155 of JAWZYU010000020.1, read as the reverse complement.
GTGCATCTTGCAGAGCTTCAGTAACCAGAATGGTGGAAATAGTAGGTCTAACAAGAGGAACTGTATCGAAGATTATGACTACCTGTCGCAAAAGACAGAGAGTTGCCTCTAAGTGTGCAAATTGTGGACACCACATGAAGTTGTCAGATAGGGATAGGTGAACATTGGCACGGATTGTACAACAGAAGCACAAGACCACTGCACCACAAATAACAGCAGAGTTGAAAACCAGTCGGAATGATCCCATTTCCATCATAATAGTTTGTCGGGAACTTCATTGTGCCGGTATTTATGGCCTTGCTGCAATCCACAAACCCCTGATTACCAACATCAATGCTACAAAACGTGTAAGGTGGTGCAAAGCACATAAAAACTGGGATGCTAAAGACTGGCAACACGTCATCTGGTCTGATGAATCATGCTACACATTGTTTCCCACCACTGGTAGAGTGTATGTCTGGTGAAAACCTGCAGAAGCATACCACCCCGACTGTGAAGCATGGGGGTGGATCCCTGATGCTGTGGGGTGCCATATCATGGCATTCCTTAGGGCCATTACCTATTCTGCAGGGTTACTTCTTTACAGTTTTTACTTCAAAATTCTATGAATTGGGCATTTCAATTTTTAAGTTAATTATATTTTAATTTTAAATAAAACTTTTGTTTATTGGTAACATGAATGTGATTCAGAAGCTCTTTCAATTTTGATTTCATTACTGTGGTTAAACTTTATACGTTATGAAATATTTATATATACAGATACTGGATGGAGAAATTGAAACACCCATGCAAAACATCACTTAGTAAGGTGTTGGACTCCCATATGCTATCAAGATGACCTGAATACACAACAGTGCAGAGCTTCAGTAACAAGTTAGCAAGGGATCTAGGTGTATTTCCTAGAAATATTGTTTCATTCTTCTATTAGAAAGTCTACTAACTGTCACCAATTTAAAGAATGTGAAAATTATTGTCATAAGCACCTCTCCAGGTAATCACAAAAATGCATAATGATATTGAGATCTGGTGAATGGGAGGGCATTAAAGATGGTTTAATGTCATTCTTCTTAAATTGCTGCTTTATCACATGGACTGTGGCACAGAAACATTTTCATCTTGGAAGACAGCCCTTCAAGAAGGAAAGAATTGCTGAATCATTTGTAGATATTCTGTACTGGTACTAATAATGTGATGCATCAACTTTTGCTTATAGTGGTAAGAGTATACTTATGCCAGGAAATACACTCCACACGTAAGGAATTGCCAAAACCTTTTACTGTTGAAAACAGGCAATCATTATTATAGAGTTCACTGGACCTTGGACACAGTTCATGGGCCACAACATATTCACTTGTCTATTTGTTTAGAAATGCAGTGTACGACGACTTGTTGAACTATATGATCTATATGATGTTTCTTCATTGTTCAATAATCCACTGCCAAACTTGCATTGAGTGTAGTAATGAGCAGTTTGTAAAGAGCAACCCAGCTACGATACACCACTCCATGAAGTTTTCTACAGACAGTTTTCATTGTTACATGTTGCTGATAACCCACATTTTGCTATTCACACAGTTCATCGGCTGTTCCTCTGCTGTATTTCACTGTCCAAATTAATTCTCAGTCATATTTTGTTGAATTTGAACTTCTGTCTACTTAACTGTTTAACAGTGATCTCTCTCCTTTTTCTGAAACTGCCATCACTTTTGAAACAGTTCCTCTTGACAATTAGCAATTCTACAGTCTTGGTCACTGAAGCACCTACTTAATTCACCCCCAACAGTTATATTTCATTTGAAGTCATAAGCCTCCTCTTGCAGCCATTGGTATCTTTATACTGGTGTAATGGTCTGCTTATATCCATATCTCCAGAAGACTGCTGGAAACAGATTTTCACAATAGCATGTGTGTGCCACAGTACCTATATATATTTTTTCTAGTTTTTTAGTTCTCTTTGGTACATATTTACATTTTTTAAAAATTATTTTGCTCTTAAGGCAATTTTTACAGCACTAAGTTGCTAAGTCTACTTTTGCCAGTGTCTAGAAATCCAATTCAGTGCATGTGTAGCTAAAAAATGAAACAAATAAAAGTTAAGAATAAAATGTTTAATATTTATATTAAAATAATTAACTAATTTTAAAAAAATGCTAAAAGTAATTGAAATTTTTTGTTGAAATTAAATGAAAAAGTGAATAAAATATTTGCTTTATTAGAAAAGCATCAAAACTTTCTTTTTTGCTTTCTCTGAGTTTGTGTCATGTCATTACTCTGAATGAAATGCTCTTTTGGTATATATCATGACCTGTTTCTGTTAGTTGATAAAAAAAAGTGTAAATTTTTTTTTTCTACTGAAAACACCTGTATTAAATAGTATTTTCTCCACCTTACTGAGTTTTTTATGGCTAACTTTACACTTGAGGGTTAAACATGAAATCAGATTGCAAGACTTTTTCCCAAAAATTATATATTTCAATTCACATTGTAAGATACATGAAATAAATTTAAATGATAAAGATTTAGATATGACCAAATTATAAAACTCTTAACCTGAGTGAATTTTTGCTTAACCTAATAAACTAAGTATGATGAACAATGAACTTTAATTGAACATTTATTAGCACATCTCTAATTTTTTGAGTAATTAGAAATATATGCTCTTAGGTCTCATTATTATCTATAACATGCCTAAATATCATGCTGCCAACTAAACCTAAGGATTGTGTTATGTTTAGAATGACTTTTATTATAAATTTTGCCTAAGTTGAACAATTTCTATTCAGAGAAAATATGGGCTTTTTTTTAACATGTAGATATTAAGTAAGGTTATCCTCCTTACTCATGTATTATGCTATCATTATGACACAAATGCAAATTTGTTACTGAAGAAAAAAAAAGCATTTGACAAGTTCTGTTCATTGCAGTTTGATTATATAAGTACCATTAAATTGATTTTTTTTCAGTATATTTGAATATGGAAGTTTGACTTAAAGTCAGTGGTAATCCTAATCAGTACTCACTCAAGTATCAATTTCTGAATATTTAGGTGGTTTAGCTGTTTGAGCCATTTAACTAAATTAATAAGGTTCAGTACCTCTCTACTTAAAGTGGTGGCCAAAGTGGACAAAACCTAGTTAAGTGTGCTTGGGACTACCAGTGTTGAGCCATATGATTGCTCTTCATCATAAATTTCAGACTAATGGCATTTTGTGACATTTTTGAAATTTGGATATCACTACATAAATTATCTCAAACTACATGTGAAACAAGCTGTCTCACTATAAAGCCTTTTCTAAACTAATAGATAGGTATTTTGTAGATTGCCATGTTGATTTGTACACTGAAGTGCCATTGAATTAGGGATAGCAACCTACTAATGTGTTGGACCCCCCTTTGGCCCTGATAACAGCTGCCACACGATGAGGCAAGGGCTCCACTAGCTTGCATAAATGTTCCACAGGTATGGCGACCGGTGCATCCTCCAGAACTGTTCACAGTTCTCTCAAGGTCATCGCGGGGGGCGGGGGTGGCTCAGTCGGTAGCGCGCCAGGCTCGTAATCTGTAGTTCCCAGGTTCGAGTCCCAGCTGGATCAGCGTTGAGATTTATCTCCGCAAAATTTCCCCGCCCCTGCCCACGGTCAGTAGGGGACACCAATGGGCTTGGAAAGGCCGCTGTCTGTCGGATGGGACGTTAAGCCGTGGCCCCGTGTGTGGGAGAGCCATACCCTGTGCACGTTAAAGAACACGCTGGATGGCCTTGACGGGAGGCTACCATCTGTCTCCCAACAGCTGTTCCAGTGGGTCCCCTCCCCCAACCTTCTCTGAGCCTTCGGGGTCCTTGTGGCCTGGCCATTTAGCCCATGGTGTGCAAAAAAGTGCCGCTCAGAGGTAAAACAATCCAACTCAAGGTCATCGCTGATGGGACACGGGCCTGAACACACTGCTCAAACGGTATCCCAAAGATTTTCAATGGGATTTAAATCTGGGCTTCTAGGTGGCCAATTCATCATTTCAAAGTCAGCAGAATGCTCCTGCAACCATGCAATAGCCAACTGGACCTGTGAGATGAACAGTTGTCTTGCTGGTAGACGCCACCTACATTGGGATGCATGATGACCATAAATGGGTGTAAATGGTCAGCCATGCTGGGATGCATTGAGAGTCGTCGGTACACTAACCGAAGGTCCCACAGATGTCTAACTGAAGATACCCCAGGCCATCACTGAGCCACCACCAGCTTGTACTGTTCCAACCTGACATGCAGGATCCATGGCTTCATGGGGTTGGCTCCATACCCTCAGTCTCCCATTGGTGTGATGAAGTTTAAATCGGGATTCATCACTCCAAGCTATCCATTGCCAATTTTCGATGGTACAGTTTTGATGTTCTTTAGCCCAGGTAAGGCATTGAGCCCAGTGTCGTGCCATTAGAAGTGAGACTCTCTTAGGTTGGCGGCTCCCAAAGCTGAGATGATGAAGTGAACATTGCACAGTGTGTGCACTGACTTCCTGGCTGGAACTCACTTTAAAATGAGAGGTGATTTCAGATAATGTCTGACCCCTATCAGTTCATACGATGTAGGTCAGACTGCATAGCCCACGATAATTCAAGGCTGGTTGTCCTTTGCAGTTTGTTTTTTGCCAGAATTTTCATATTCCCGGAACACTCTTGAAACTGTCGTATGAGAAAATCCAAGTTTGTTGACAATTTCAGAGATCAAGTGTCCCATCCATTGGGCACCCACAATCTACCCTCTGTCAAATGAATCTAAATTCTGTGCCTTTCCCATTACACTTCTCACGACAAATGCTTGGGGAAGCCAAAGCTGACTAACCAGAGTTTCAGCCACACATACATGCAAATGCAGGACTTGCGGTACTGAATTTGGATAACGTCTCCTATCCCTAAACAAGGCACTTCAGTGTATATACAGTAGGCACTACTTAATGTAATCATTGGATATTAGAATCAGCCACTTAGGATCAGTTTGCAGAAAAAAATTATAATAAACGCATTATAATTTCACTGCATTATTGTGATCAGATTTTTGTTGGAACCAAAAAAAATTTCTCTTGAACTGCTACGTTAAAGACTTGTCACCATTTTGGGCCAAAGTTTATGAGAAGTAATTTATAATGCTGGGACTTTGAGGGGCAGAAAGCTGCTCTTTAGATATTTTGTGAAGGTTAATTGAGGAAGAAATGTTTGGCAGTTTAGGACTTTTGGCAATAAGGCACAGGTCACTCTCAATTTCTACTGCAGTTTCCACTAAAAAAACTGCATGGCACTTTTTTCACAATTCTATATTCCATGAAATGCTAGAATTAATTCATAGCTGATACCTGACTATTGTTCACTGTAAGGGTGGATTAAATCATTAACTTAATGCAAATGTAAGCAATCAGACTACATCTCTGCATCCTCAATATTACTGCAGCTTCAGCATTAAATGGTTGTTGCTCTTACCACCCAGCATAGTGGATTAAATTACTTAAGACTGACCAAATTCCACACATGAAAAAACCCTTTAAGCAGACATTAAGTCATTGTCTAAGGACAAAGATTCATCAGGCTGTTGTCTTTTCTTCATGCTACATATAGTTACCATACTGATCATTATTGTATCAGTTGTTTATCTGAACCCATAAATTTTTGTTATCAAAGGTGTTGCAAGGGTTGTGTAGTGTTTGTCAGCTTGAATAGTTCAGAGGATTTTTTTTTTTAAACAAAACACATCAGTGAAAAGAAAGAAGTTTTAAAGAAAAACAAATACTAATGAAGAGGAATTGGTTTTTAAATTTAAATAGATTATGCCCAAGGAGAATACCTCAGTCTTCATTGAAATTTTTGAAGAATTGTGATAGATTATAGGTAAATGTGGTGTTTGAAAATAGAAAAGGGAAGTGGAAGTCAAAAGTGTTGATGAAATTTGGGTGTAATCAGGTGGTCTCATTAATGCCCCAATCAGATGCCATATAATATTGGAAAAAGCCAGTAATATTAGTGAAAAATCAGAAGAGTAGTTCAAAGCAACAGATGGATGACTAACAAGATTGAAGAAGAGAGAGGGAGACAGCATTATATATAAAAAGCTACATGCTGAAAAATATAAGCCGTCCCGTGGCCGAGTGGTTAGTGCGCTTGGCTACTGATCTACGGGACCTGGGTTCGAGCCCCGGATAAGGCATGGATGTATGTGTCGTTTTTCTGCTGAGGTCCTGCCATCCTCTCAGACCTTCTACTTATGGCATATAAACTGACAGGCTCCTGTCAGACCTCTGTGGCAAGCAGCTGCTTGAGGGGGTATTTATTTTTTTTTATTTGAAAAATATAACTGATGGCCAAGCTGCTGACAACTGATTAAAACTGTCTGGGCAACTGCATTAAAACTTATAGCCAAGAATATCTTGAATACCAGTGAAATATGACTATTTTAAAGGCACTCTTGACTACTGCATGGTTTTCAACAATGCTCCATCTTCTGTAGGGAAAAAAATCAAAGGCAAAGTTGCTGTGCTATTAACCTGCAGTATAGCTGGAATGATTAAAATGAAGTCTTTTGTTTTGGAAAAGTAAATTACCCTGATGTTTTAAGGGTGTAAAACATATATGTATGTTCACTACAGTAACAATTATAATACTTGAATAACAGCAGCAATATTTAAAGACTAACTTGGCTGGGATAAACAATTAGCAGTGAAAGGGGAGAAAATTTCCTTTCTGTTAGACAATTGCACATTTCATTCAAACATAAATTAGAAGAATTAGTTTTACTACCTCCTAATACTAAGTCAAATGGTATTTCATGAAGAAATTATAAATGTTCTTAGCATTATAAACAGTTATGAAATAAACATAAGGATGATTCTCATATAGGGACAATTTTGCATACTAACTGAAATTTTGGTGAAAACTGTCCCATCTTATAATTATTTTGTTTTATGTAGCTATTATGGCCATATATTTTAATACCCCATCTAGTCATATCAATCTCTAAATACATACCAAATAAAGGATTTTATCCTTTCATCATGTACACAGTTTTAACCTTTCAGAGATAATTCTCATAACAAGTTTCTGAATTTCTGACAATTTTCACTTGCTCTTTTGTCTTGCCAGTAAGTGGTTTATAATCATTCTTTACTCTCTCTTCACCCTAAAGTCTTCAAGTCTTCTACAGACCTGAAGATATGGAACAGGTGGTCAGTTGGGAAGAGTGCTACTCTCAACTACTTTTTCTCCCACCTGCTTCTCTGGCAGCCAAACAGTGCTGAAGCAAATCTATCACTTCCTCACATTGCCAGCTTAGCTGCATTATGAGTCTGTTCTTGGTGGCACTGTTACACCAGTTGGTGTAACTGCTGTACCAGTGTTATCCTTTTGAGATGTTTCCTTACTAGTACATCTTGAGTACAAGCTATCTTTTAAAGATTAAACAGTTTGAAAACAGTCATATGAATTTAACACATGTTTAAAATTTGCTACAAGTGCAGTCATCATTTAATTTTATATATTTGTAACAATCACCACATAAAGCTTAATACTCAATAAAATTTATATTTCCTATTTTTCCTCAAACTGTATTAATATCTACTTTGCATGTTGAAATATTCATATTAAAGTTTTATTTTCTATGTTGTTGATTTGAAAAAAATATATCACTTTCCAGATATCATGAAGTTTTGAAACAACTGCAGATAAATCAATTTATAGAAGATTTCCATTTTAAAGAAATTCTTGTGTTTTGTCCAAATCAGAATCTGTCTGATCTATATTTATATAAGAAGGGCCATATTTTCCTTCAGGATAAGGTAATTAATTAGAAAATCCTAAAGTGCAAATATATGTATACCTTCAAAAACATTTTTTTAAAGGAACATATTTTTAACAGCAAAATAATTTTTAATTAATCAAAATGTGCATAATATAATAAATCAATATCAAACTATACAAAAACTAATTGAAAAAGATAAGTTGAGCTTGTTGTAGTCACTTTTTTTGTTTGCGAATAATATATATGGCAGGTTCAATAGAAATCCATCTGAGGGCAGTTGTAGTTTATTTGATCAAGGATCACTCCAGGTCACAAAAAGTTGTCATAGAGATTTAAATATGCATCTTTGTGTCACTAAACATTGGATATCTTAATAAATATTTGTGCAAAAATAATTTAATTATTTTATAATATTGCCGACATACAGGAATTGAACCCCATCTGTCTAGAAACATGCCAGAGTATAGGATAATGCTGTGATTGTCTTTTATGTTTAAATTGGATACCTTTTGCATAGAATTCTTTGTGGTGGTCAAACTATTGAAATTTAATATGCTGCACTTAGGATCTGACTACAGTTAGCATTCTTAAGTGTCTTTAGATCTGAAGTTATGGAAATAAGGAGCTATCTAGACAAAGAAAAATGCTTCAACACTTATCACATTCCATGTATAACTCAGTGTGTTTCCTGTCAATGAATTTGTGTTATAAAGAGGATTTTCCATGTGTGTGAGCTTTCCTAGATATATATTCTTAGTAGTTGTAAATAGTCTTTTACTGTTATTGTGGATGCAAGTATATCCACATATAGTTTGCATTCTATGAAGAATCACTCTAAGCTGTATAAATCTAAAAATTGCATTGCTGCACACTGATGCTGTTCAGATGAATTTAGAATCTGATACTCCATGAGACCAAACTCCAGGTCAGAAAGCTAATTATCTGCTTTTCAGCACATTGTTAAACTCATTGATGTACTGATTTTTTCTCTGATATTGGTGTGCTATAATATAGTAACAGAACAATAGCAGAACTATGGGATGATGCAGTATTTATAAGACCATGAACCATAGATAGGTTCTTTCAGAGAGAGAAACTGAAATTAATTTCATTATGGTTACAGTTTTCAATTTACTTTTTAAGTTTTTTCCCCAATCTTGGTTATGCTTTTGGTTGAAACCAGTTTATCCCAACAAATTTGTCTATTTTAATTCTTGTTTGTTTCAAGACAGTAAGTTTTAATCTTGAATTTGGAAATTTTTTTTAAGGGAGTAAATAACCCATTAAAGAATATTGTGTGAAAATTAGGGAAAAAGAATATTTTTTAATCTTTTTGATCCATCAAAGACATGTGAATAGGCCAGGATGAAAAAAAAAATAATAATTTTTATTCCTTGGAACATTTATTTTATATTTTTGTAAAAACTTGTATGTAAATTAGGTATAAATAAGAATTTACACCTGTTTCTTTGATACTTTATGAAAAGAGCTACTAAGAATATATAATTTCAAGGTTATACTTATCTTGTATTACTCAATATGGATTTTTGCAAAGTATTATAAGGCTATGGAAAAGTTATAGGAATGTATGTTACAATCCACAACCATATCAAGTTCCTGGTTTTAAAAATATCCAGCACCTATTTTAATGAAGACTCTTGAGAGCATCTCGTTGGACTACCAAAAAAGAACATAGTATTCATCGCTTAGGAGGGAGGAAGAGCTAGACGTGGCAGTCAAGCAACTTTAAAATATTCACAATTCTTAAAGAAATTTTAAACTTTACAAACAATATATGCAGATTTATTTTTAGTAAGAAAAAATCTTTATTTAACTGACACATTAAATGTTTTCAGAATAATTTTTTGAGATGTTGTTAAGCTTATTAGTCAAAATAACTTAAGCTTCTTTCCATGCTTGCTTGTGTAGCAGAACCAGTTAAAATTGCTTTGACTAGCATGACTAAATCTGGGAAAACAACACTTTTCAAATAGAAAATTCTTGTCTGTGTCAAGACAGTAAATTTTAATCTTTTGTAAGGGAGTAAATAATACATTAAAGGATATTGTGTGAAAGTTAGTGGAAAATGGTTTTTTTTATCTTTTTGATCCCTCAAAGATACCAGGTGAACAGGTCAAGAGAATGATGCTTTACTTAAAAAAGTGAAATATATTCAAAATATTTAAAAATAAAATAGATGATCTTATTCAGTAGTAAAGAATCACAGGATAAGTCCTGTAGACACAGAACTCATGAAATGATGAGCTGAAAAAAATTTGGTTTTGCCATGAGTGGGATTCGAACCCATGTCTCCAGGAAACATGCCTGTTATGCTAGACCACTACACCATTAATGGCTAACCTTTTCTCAGCTTAGTGACCTTATAAGCTTTCTGGATTTTATTTATTTGATTCGCACTAGTGGCACCATCTATCCAGTAAATGGACAACTCTGTTGCCTCTTTAGAGATGGAATTAATATTTGTCACAAGCTCAGGGCATTAAATCAATAATTCAGTAGTAAAGAATCACAGGATAAGTCCTGTAGACATGGAACTCATGAAATGATGAGCTGAAAAAATTTTGATCTTATATCTATATAAAACAAAAGATAATATGATGGAACAGTTTTTGTCAAAATTTTAGTCAGTAAACAAAATTGTCCATATATAAGAATCATCCTTGTTTATTTTATAACTGATGCACTGCTAGGAGAATTTATGTGTTCTTCATATGACAATAGTTTGGTTAAGAGAAAGAACAGTGCTGTCTTTGAACAGAAACTTTTAAACTCATGTTCTAAAAATTTTAAAATAACTTTAAATTGAAATTTTTTAAAAATAATCTGAAAAAAAAAATTAAAACTATAACTGGACTTAATGATATTAACCAATATTCAAGAAGTATTTCTTGAATTCTATGTCAGCAGGTAATCTGTGTATTTGCTATTGATTAACCAGTAATGAAATATTCCCATTATAATTATGATTAATACTACTTTAAATATTTCATTCCAGTTTTGGTTCAAGGAAAAATACTAGTTAATTTTGGTTTACTGTTTTGGTTCAATTCCACTTTGACTCTCTGGTTTCTATTATACTATATGATATTTGTGTGTCAGTAGATAACATTTTTGTAAATATATTTTAATGTTGTTGGGTTGTTTTACCTCTGAGTGGCACTTTTTTGTACACCATGGGCTAAATAGCCAGGTCACATGGACCCCGAAGGCTCAGAGAAGGTTGGGGGAGGGGACCCACTGGAACAGCTGTTGGGAGACAGATGATAGCCTCCCATCAAGGCCATCCAGCGTGTTCTTTAACGTGCACAGGGTATGGCTCTCCCGCACACGGGGCAATGGCTTAACGTCCCATCCGACGAAAGGCGGCCTTTCCAAGCCCATCGGTGTCCCCTACTGACCGTGGGCAGGGAATTTTGCGGAGATAAATCTCAACGCTGACCCAGCTGGGACTCGAACCTGGGAACTACAGATTACGAGCCTGGCGCGCTACCAACTGAGCCACCCACGCCCCATATTTTAATGTAATAATACATCAGAATTCATTTATAAATTTTAAAGATTAAAAATTGCATAAAACTGAGCAAAATTTTTCTGTCTTAAGTTTTAAATTTTTGAAATATTTTATTTCTGAAATAAATAAAATTGCATAAAACTGAGCAAAATTTTTCCGTCTTAAGTTTTAAATTTTTGAAATATTTTATTTCTGAAATAAATACAATGAATTTAAAATACAGGTATCCCTTGAATTGTACAATTTTGGTAAAGGAGGGGGAATAAAATTCATTTTGCAGTTTATAAGTTTTCCAAGAGTAACAGGGACAAAAAATTATTTTATGTAGTTCCAAGAGGAGGTGAGTAGGAAGAAGTGGGGGCTGGGAGGATACAAATGAACAGAGTTTTATTGTTAGACTTTCCAGGTTACAACATTAATATTGTTAGAAATTATTATTATACCCATGCAGTAGCAAGCTTTAAAAATATTAAACTTAGTGTGGGGGCTGAATTAATTGTGAGTGTTTTCAGCATGAAAATGAAAAGAATTTTTTCCTAAAAACTTTTTTAAATTTTTTTCTAAAATGAGTAACTTGCAGTACTACAAAGAACAAGTATTCATACCTTTATTACTTTGATTTCTTTATACCTAATAAGATTTGTGTGTGTGTATCTGTAATGCAAAAGTAATTTCTTTTAATTACCGTATATTTCCGCAGATAAGACAAGGTATAAATTTTCGTCAAAGTTTTATAGTTTTAGCATATATCTGTCCTATAAGATGACTCCAAACTATCAACGGCCTATGAATTTAGTTTAAATTGGCAATCATCATCTGGATAATAATACTGTATAACGTATACGGAATTATGTCCTATTTGCAAACATTTGCACTGATTCGGGCATTCGGGTAATGACCTTGACTATTCACAAAAGTGTCGTATGGGCTATTCTGTTTTGTGGACATACCCTACTCTGTACTAGTAAATAATTACGGTTTGTCCGTTTTTTCCTCAGTAGTTCAATAAACATAACTTTTAATATTTATTTTGTTTTAGTATTGTTTTACTATTACAATGTAATGTATTATTTACTATTACAATGTAATGTATTATCATATAGCGTATTTAAATAATATGATAGATTTTTCGATAAGTTGTAGTAATAATGGTTAAGCATGTTAGAGACCTACTGGAAAAGGTAATTCAATCTCTAATCCTCCATCTGATATGCAGGCATTGCAGGATACATTGTAGAATGCATGAGCTGCACTACCACAGGACACCCTGTGACACCTTATAGAGTTCATGTCCTGACATGTACGGATTGTATTATGGGCGAAAGGTGCCCCTATGAGGCATTAGGTAGATCTTGCTAATCAACTCAGTGTATATAGGTCATGTTATATACCAAATGAAAGAGCATTTCATTATGAATAATAAAGTAACAAAGTCTGTTTGCCAAGAAATTAGCATGCTAGTTTTGAGCCATGGATTTATTTTTTTAGTTTTGTGCTGTCTTTCTGCTGAGGTCTTGCCATTCTCTCAGATCATCTCTATAGTGTATTAGTTAACAGGCTCTTGTCAGACCTCTGTGGCAAGCAGCTGCTTGAGGGGTATTTGTTTATTTTTTAACTGAATTTGAACATTTTAATGAGTAAACGATTTTACTCTAAACATTCATTTAAAAATATTTTTGGCCTTTTTTCACTTCTCATACTTCCACAATTTACTAAAATACAATTCTGAAGTGACACATATCCGAGTTCATAATTGATCTTGCATACTCAATATGATGGTTGGTTGGGGTTTTTTGGCCCAAGAGCAACTAAGGCTATATTGTGCCATATACTCAATATGAAGAGTATACAATATCACAATATGTTTTACTACAGAGTCATATATGACTCTGTAGTGAAACATGTTGTGACTTGTAAATATTTTGATGTTACTAAAATTATTATATATGACTCTGTAGTAATAATTCAGAATTAGATAACATACAACCTTTAGTTTTTATGTTATCTAATTCTGAATTCAACATCCATTGGTTATGAGGTGATTCATTTGAATCAATCGTGCTTAAGCTGCATTAGCCTTCTATTGGTGGTTATGAAAGTTACATTTTAAAGCTGTAGTCACTGAAGATTAATTTCAATGTGGAGTGTAAAGGTATGATATTTGTATTACACATTTTATTGGTGTTTAAGTTAATAATAAACTTTTGCAATAATTTAATTGGATTCATATAGGAGCGAGGGGGTTGCTATTATTTATGTTTTGATGAAATTCTTAGGTAATTGTGTTATTAAACATAATTATTAAAATTTTAATTACTAAATTTATTTATACAGTTGGATTAATAGCAGGCTACAATGTAGCAGAAATGGATAATTTTCACAAAACTTTCAAAAATAAAATCAATCAAGATTCTAACCCGCCTTTCAGTCTGACAGAATTTTACTTCCCCCCCATACACAATATATAGTAGTTTTGCCATTATTTATAAATTTACACAATCTGTATAGCATACTTTATGGAAATATAATTTTAATATATTTACATAATTATATGTCTGTGTCTTCATCACTTTGAATATAAAACCCATTTTTTTGAATGAGAGAGACCAAATACCCTTAACTCGATATATATAAATGATTGTAATAATGTATAAAAATAGATAAAATTATATAGACAGAACTTTTGGAACATTTAAGCCCCAGTAAGAAGAGTGTTATATAAGGATTTTAAAAATAATTTACCTGATACTGCATTGACTCAAGTAATTTTTCAAAAAAAATTTACTAGGAATTTTATTAAGTCAAATAACAGCCACATTATTTCAATTAAATTGAAAAAAGTTATTTAGTGGCATAAAAGTAAGGTATGATATCTATTTAGTAGCATAAAAGTAAAGTATATAAGCCATTCAGATATCATACCTTACTTTTATGCCACTAATAACATAATTTTTATTACTTTTATGCCACTAATATAATAAATAACATTTTATTGGTTAAATAAAATCATATTTTATTTAACCAATAAAATATGTAATACAGATAGCACACCTTTACCCTTCACATGGAAATTAGTCTTCAAAGATTACAGCTTTAAAATGTTATTTTTGTAATCAACACTAGAGGGCTAATGCTGCTTAAGCATGATCCATTTAGAACTCAGGTCAGTTGCTTTTTAGAACTCAGGTCAGTACATGATGCTACATGATTCAGTAGTGAAACACATTGTGACATGTAAATATAATGCTATAATGTTCTTAACTTCCTAACTCAGTTTTTTGATCCTGTCTTCGATCACGAGTTTATCACTTATCAAAGCTTATGTTGTGCGATGTTTCAAATCAAGTTAACACATAAACCTTCCTATTTTGGACTATAGTTAAAACTGTAGAATAAGTTATTAACTTCAGTTTGTATGTTATCTAATTCTGAATTCAACTTCCAGAATACATAATTAAGGACCATTTTCCCACTTTGTTTCACACTGCTGTAGTCAAGATTCTTCTATATACAACAGAATTACTGCATTACTCAGCATTTAACCATCAAATGCTATCAAGTGAAGGAGCCAGCCTCCTGCAAATACAGACTTCCAATGTGATGAAAGATATTTTTTATCTGCATCCTAATGCCAGACTTTCATATCACTTCTGGAACTTTACATCAAGGTGTCAACCATGACAACTGAGAATAATTCCCCCAACAAGAAGTGAGAACCTTCCATTGCATAAAACAATAACAAGTAATCTTATACTCTTCATTGTGTCTGTAGGATCAGTTCATTAACTCAGACAAATATTTTAGAATTGTTATTTTAACTGTAGAGTAAAATTGTTGAATTAAATTTTCTTAATTTACAATTTATGTGTTGAAAGAATACACAAATATTATAGTAGCACACCACCTTCCAAACATTTGGTGGAATGGAAACTAATTTTTCCTCTGGCAGATTTCTCCATCTAAAACTTCTTTACTGACCAATTTAGAGCTGAGAAAAACTGTGGCAGAGCAATGCCAGTTCTCCCACTGTTACCACATCACCCACATTTCGAAAGTCATTCAAGGTTCTAAGCCATGTACCATCATATGTAGGGATCGAATTTTGTATCAGGGAAACTTGTATATGAAAGGGTATGTATATACAGGGAAACCTGTATATGAAATTTTGGACATTTTGGTTAAGCATCTGGAGAATTACATGGGACTGAAATCTATTAAAACAGCAATAAATTTGTTCCAAATGTTTACCAAATAATTATCTATTGCCAACAATCCACACACATGCAGATGCCATATTGTAGAAGAAGTACATGCATTTTCAAGTGGTACCCACCCATCCACCAGCTTGCTTATTTATCCATCTACTGTTATTATTTGTTATGATGGTGGTTTATATTTTAGCAAAAGTGCAAAAGAAAGACATTAAGGCATTAACACTATATCTCAATATCAATAAGCCAGCAATCAAAGAACTTTATGTCAGTGATAATGTGTTTTCTGAATTTCACCTTTAAAATTAAGAACTTTTATTCTGTAAAGGATTCTTTAAGTTAAGAAATATTACTCTAATATAGAGTTGCTACCAATACTGAAGGAGCAATGAATATGGTAAACTCATAGGAATATTCAGTCACTTGGTCACAGGTTCATTTAATCAGGGAATTCATTTATACAGTATTATTTTATTTATTAAATATGTTTAATGAGTTATGAAGGTTTGAATAGTTAAGAATAAAAATGGCTGTAAGAAATTATACAAAATTGATGAATACAGAAAGATTAATTTGTACGGAATTCTAAAATATACACTTATTTTAAAAATTAAATCATTTGAAATAATAATACTTATTAAGTGTTAGGTCTGAGATAATTCTTATATTGACATTGTTATTTTTAAATATTTCAACTTCCATAACTCATTAAATACGGAACGAATATTGTTGAAAATCAAGATATTGGTATATTTGATTCAAATCTTTATCTGCTATTATATTTATATAAACAAAAAACTTGGGGGAGCTTCAACGTTAGCTCCCCATTTACATAGCATAGAATTGTAACTTTTGTCCACCAGTGTGTTTTGAGAAATATATATATATAGAAATTATTTTATTATTTATTGTTAGTCTACTTCATAAAAAATATTATCTAATTGATAATAATGGCTTTACCATTTAAATTTCCAGACTAGTTATATACCAGTACATGTCCTAGCTCCACCTCCAAACAGTATTGTATTTGATTGTTGTGCTGCCCCTGGCATGAAAACTGTCCATTTGGCTGCTTCCATGAAGAATTTAGGGTAAGTTTGTTGCCACTGATATTTTCCATACATTATTTTAAGGTATCACTTTTTTTTTGCTTGCTTCGTTTCATATTATCATATTTTGTATCCTGATTGTCAATTAGTTTTTTTAGATAAGCTGAATATTAATGTGCAAAACTCTTTATATACTCCCCATTTTTGAAAGAAAATGAGCATTTTAAAATGCAAATGTAATCAGCAGTATGACAACATAGGTTTTTCAGCATTTCAACAGTAAGTTCATCCATTTCTTGGAGACTTGTGCAGTTTTAATTTTGAGAAATTGAATGTAACTTCAGATTGTGATAGAGGTCCAGCATTAAAGTCAGAAATGAATTTATCTACGTTGAATTTAACAGGAATAAAACTAACCACATTATCCATTGAAGTCTTTACCTTACATGACAAAATCCTTACTTTCAATAACTTTACCATCTGTCCTTCAATTCATATACACTATTCTCTTTTTTTTACATACAAAATCCTTAATTTTTCTAATTACTCTTGTAGAGAGAAATTTCAGTTGGAGCCCCAGACTTCGTGTCAGATTCCATTACAGATATTGACATCTCTATCAAAAGGGGGTGCATTAAGCCAATGGAAGGCTGCTGGGAATTAAACTGCTTACTTCAAGAAGTTGGCAAATATTACTGGAGAGCACTAACTTAATGGTGTTAAAATGTTGATACATTAATTCCTGTGTACATTAAGATCATATATATTTCCATCTCAAGGGAATTCATTATATATTGTCTTCTCTTTCAGTAGTAGGTCATTGATCCAATAGCTAGTTTCCTTCACTCTATTCTATCAGAAACATGTTACATTGTTTTATCACTCAGATATATTTTCTCCCCTCTGTCTCTTTTTTACCCAGAACAGCAGTGTTGGTGTGAAGTGTATCTCATTTGAAATAATCCTATTTTCCTCAACATGTAAGCAAATTACATTAATTATATTAAGCAATCTATCATGGTAAATCTTGTATATTTCTGAATAATTCAATTCTCAGTGTTAAGGATAATTTTTTTTGCACTTAACTGTTTCAGGGTCCAGTCTCAAAAAATGTCATACATGAACAATCCACTCAAAAAGATATTTAACTTTAGAACTTTTTTGCAATAACTCATGAATGGAAATAAGTAGAGTTATATACAAAAATTAAACAACCTTTAATATCTGGATTTTATGAAGATTAAAATATTTAACAAAAAATTTGAAATATATTGATTTTAATAAGACCTTTTCAGTGATATATTAAAAAAAGTATCTGCAAGGCATATGATTATTTATTAAATATTATATATGCTTTTGATGCATATATAATATGAGAAACAAATGCATCAAAATAATTATAGTACATATGAATTGAAAATAATTTTTTTTAATAACAGGGAAATAAATTTTTACTTGAAGCAGGAAAATTACCTTTTTCTGTAATTTTTTCTCAGTGATATACTTTGAAAAAGGTTCAGCTTTTTGTCAACTTCTTAACAGGAACAGACAATATTTTTTTTCTAATTGTGTATTTATGAAATTTTTTTATATTTCTGAGAGATAGGATATTTTCTTTGAAAGTGTAACTCTGAGAAAATGTAAATGGACAGTGTGTAAAAAGAGAACTTGGTATATTATGAAAATAAAATGTAGAAGTATTTTTATAAGTCTTTTTCAGAGTGGTATAGTAAAATAAAATGTCAGGGCCATTAACCCTTCTAGTGTCCAGCCTAGAAAACTGGTTTACATCCAGAGGCCAAGATATTTTTACCCTATGCTCATCCAAAAAAAATTGACTTTAGAACTTTTTTGACAAATAACAAATGAAAGAAATTATGGCATGTTATATGCCAAATTAATTGGCATTTAATTTTGAATTTTTTTGGAAATAAAATTTTTAACAAAAAAGATTAGTTTTATTTTAATAGAACTTTTTTTAGAGTCATGTACTAAAAATTGCATCTGGCAATGAAAAGAAAATTTGTTTAAAATGAACTAATAGACAGAAATAATTATAATGAATAAAAATGTAAAAGGCTCTTTCTGAATAACAAAAAATAAATTTTTACTTAAAATGAGAAAATTAGTCTTTTTGTAACCTTTTTCTCAGCATCATACTTTGAGAAAAGTCCAGGCTTTTTGCCAATTGTGCTAAGTCAGATAAACAAGTCAACTTTAGTATTTAAGAAAAAAAATAACCAATCAACAGAAATAGGTCATGTTATATACCAAATTAAACAAAATTTAACTCCAAATTTCATGAAAAAAATTTAAACAAATTTACAAGAATATTAATTTTAATAAGACATTTTCCCAGTGATATAGTGAAAAAAATAGATTGGATTATGCAGTCAAATCATAATGTTGGAAAATGTGATGAGTAAAAACAGGTTAAATTATATATATTAATCAAAAGTAAATTTCTTCCCGAATAATATAATATTTACCTGAAACATGGTTTTTATTTCTTGATTCTTTTCAGTGTGGTATATTTTAAAACATTTGCAGCATTGTACAAGATGGCTTGGATTGCTTGCATTAATGGGTTTTTATGTCCTGTTTATTAAATGGAAAAACACTTTCTTGGCTGTGTTTTTACTAAACATTCTAAAATTTTGTTTTTGCTGTCAAAGTTTGGGAATCTTGGCTGAGTGCTAAAAAGTTAATGTACCAAAGCAAAAAAAAAAAAACCTGCTATATTGTCAGAGTGGCATAGCCGGAATACTGGGGGGACACTTTTAAAACCATTCAATATAAATTTAAAATTGTAATTAAAAAAATGAAATTTTGTTGCAGGGGCTAAAATATCCTCAGGGAAATGTCACAGTGTGTGTGTGTGTGGGGGGGGGGGGAGACACTTGCTGAAATTACCCTCCTATACAAGTGCTGATTTCTGTGCCAAGGAAGTCCTTTTTGCCTTTGTTATCCAAGACTTCTTTCATTTTCAGAAAATGATACAAGACCAAAGTTTTTTTACTGTGAAACAAAGAAATAATAAAAGAAAAAAAAACAACATATAACCTAATGCAATGCTAAATAAAATATTCACAGCAACAAGTTGTAAGTTGGCCATCTGAAGTATGTAGTAAGGTCCAAAAGTTTCTGGCCTGAACATGTTAGAACAAAAATTGACAGGTCTAACTCTGTCAACCCCCCACCCTATGTTTTGTTGCACTGCAGTTAAATTTTTCAGCTCTAGCACTTCAGCTAGCATTGGAGATAGAAGTGCTGTTGTCCAATATTTTAGAATGTTTAAACTTTAATATCTCACGGTCATTAAATTTTTGACGAAAGAAGACGAAAGCCCAACAGAAATTAAACGACACTTAGATTTTAAAATTTTTTTAATTTTTTAAATTTTTATTATTTTTTTAATTTTAAAAATTTTTTATTTTAAAACAGGATTCTCATAGTTGATTTTAAGGAACAAAATATTACAGTTACTGGTGAATATTATGCATCATTAATGTACAAATTGATACCATCAAAGAGAATCATCCATGTAAACAACTTGCCATCCAGCCACTTAGCAGATGGCTCTTGACACACTTGCACATTTGCGCAAGCAATTAGAACACTTGTGACTTCTTCCTCTCCTGCAATGCTGTGTATTGCAGCCAGTCTTCAAGTAGCTTTGGCTATGAAGATTTTTTTTTTTAGTTATAGCTTCAATTTGAACAGTGGTGAAGATGCATAGAATGTTGGAATAAATAATAAAAATGATAAAAATAATTCTAGGAACAGTGAAATAAGTTTAAGGGAGAAAAGAGTGTAAAACAGGGGAAAAACACCCTAGAGGTATGTAGTTCATAATTACTTCCAAATTCTTTCGTTTTTAAAAATAGAAGTTTTTTTGTTAATTTTCAAGAGATTTTAGGAACTTTAAGGAAGAATTTGTTGATAATAGTTCAAATCAAATTTGTGAGCTTAAATCAAGTTGTTGCTTCAACAAAGGGTAACATCAACGAAAAGAAGTCAATACCATATAGCACTTCTAAGAATTGCCAATCAGATGGCTTTAACAAATTATTTATATTGCAGTTGAATAAAATATCACATAAAAAAATAAATATTATTTTTCAAGCTTTAATTATGTATTTTTTTATAAGATATATGTAAGAAAATTTTCAAATGGCAATTTTTATTTTTAAAATATTAAATTTTTTTGTCGTACTAAAAACAGATAGAGACAGCCTTGGCCTCTCATTTCGATTTCACTCAGCATATACATGTGACCTGGACAGGGGAATGGTTAAGGTTTTTTTTATTCTGAAATTAATCGGGAAAACTTAAGGAAACAAAATAGTTATATATCGCTGGGAAAAAAAGTTTTCTGAATGATTTGAAACGAAAAAGGTTTTCTGTTTTTTGTAACTTAATATACTATTTATTATTAATATTTATATATTAATATTTATATTATTATTTCTTGCCAGCAAGTAATGAGACACAACACATCTGAAGTGGAAAAGGTGGTTAGGGTTGCTGATTAGTTGGAGCTTATTGCTTAAAGTAGATTTTTCTTCCACTGCTGATATATTGATGTTTCATGATTGCAATTAGGTTAGTGATGACTGTTGATACTTAGAATAACATAGAGGGCTTAAAAATGGTAAAAATACATGATATCCACTATAGTCAGGGTGCAAAATGTACATAATGGATTTTCAAAGTTTTTAAGCACTTTATTCTACCATAAATGTCATCAGTCATCACTGACCCCACTGCAGGTCATGAAACATTGATATAGCAACAGTGGAAGAAAAATTCACTTCAGGCAACAAGCTTGAACTCATCAGCATCCCTTACCATCTTCTTCACTTCGAATGTGCTCTCTCATTACTTGCCAGCAATGATTATAAGCAGCAGCATTTATGAACTTGTTACTCAGTATCAACTTGCATCTATCAAGATATCACTTGTATCAAGGTACATAAAATCTCATTTGCTCATTACTTTTGATCTAGTTAGCATAGATATTTTGTTGAAGTGCTTTAAAATATTTAACAGTACCCATAGAGAATTAAAAATATTTGATTTTAAATCTAAAGAAACAAACAAACAGTTATATTTTCATTAAAAAGCTAACTAACTGAACAAATACAGCTGTATCCAATATCAGTTGGGTTATTTGTAATAGATAGGCTAGTGCTCAATGTCACACACTCTTTCTGTTGTAGCACAAAACTCAAGTTACAATATGATGCAACAATTTGCTTTACTTCACCACCTCATACATTCCCAGTCATTAAATTTGATCTTATACTGCAATTAGTTGACTGGTTTGGTTTTGAGCATATTTTCGTTTGTGAGGAAAATACCAGAATGCGATTCTGTCACAAATCAAGCCATAATTGCATGCCTTTCCATGTTTTCATTATATATTTCAGCATAATTCCAGTCTGTTACCCATGTTTTCCTGGAGTCCTGGTACATTGTTACCTTGGAGCTAGAAGTTGGCGAATGAAAAGTCTTTATGTTAAAACAGGAAAGATTAAAATAGTATAGTTAATGCCATTGTTTATTCTTTCCCCATGGCATTTATCAAAGAAAGAATGGATATGTTACTTAGTTCGTCAGTTATATTTATGTCTTCAGCATAGTACATTACATATACATTGGTCTATTCTGTATTTGCACACAGTACATTTAATTTAGATGCCATGTTCATTATTTTTATCTCATACCTTGAATTGATTCTAGTTCCAAGTACTTTTTGTCAGTCTTCAAGTATGCTCTGGTACCATGTACTTTTTGGTCATCTTCAAAGTATGCTACTCAGCATTTTTGTGTTTGGCACTGATTATAATCAGTGTTTATTTCATGATATAGATTTTTTTTTCTCTTTTACTGAGTTGTTAATCCAGTAGCAGTTACTAGTGTGCCTTTTCTACAATTTCATCATCACAATTGGTATCAGGGTACAAGGTAAAGATAACAGACAAAATATTGCATTTGAACCATACTGCATGTAAATACAGAAGAACAGGCTATAAATGTCAATCTAACATGCCTAAGATATAAATACAACTGATGAACTAACTGACATCTCTGTTTTTACCTTGCAAAAGACCTTGGGGAGATGGAAATTGTTGGATGGTAGTCTTAGATATACTAACGTTTTAATCATTTATATTTTAACCATATGCTGTTACTAAGTGGTTCAGATTCCAAAAGCTCTTTAAATACTGGCAATGTTGTAGAAAAATTAAGATCTAAAAATATTTGTTTAAGGTAATTTTTACTATGAATTCACCGGCAGTGTCCTGTTCTATAACAATTGAAGAATTAGCTGAAAAAATTGCATTTTGGTAGAATCAGGGACAAAATCACAACTGCAAGCTTTTCAGATGTTCTTTTTATTAAGCTCTAATTTAGTTCAATTCTAGCTGATATGGATGTAATTTTCCTTTATAAACAGATGTGTTTTTTTTTTACAGGAAAATATTTGCTACTGATAAAGCTCGGTCAAGGCTTGAAATTCTGAAAAGTACCTTAATTCATGGTGGAGTTAATATATGTGAAGCAATGTGTACAGATTTCAAAGAAATTGATCCTAATATTGAGCCATATTCTTCAGTTAAATATATTCTTCTTGATCCTTCATGTTCTGGCACTGGAATGGTTAGTCGTTTAGATGCCTTAATAGATGACCCCAATTCCAAGAATGCTGAACGCATTGAGAAGTTAGCTGGTTTTCAGATAATTTTACTTAAGCATGCTCTTTCTTTCCCATCTGTGAAAAGGGTTGTGTATTCTACATGCTCTGTAACTGAAAAAGAAAATGAATATGTAATTCAAGAAGTTTTAAATCATTACTATCACATATTTAAAGTTGTTTCTTCATTTCCTGAATGGCCAACGAGGGGATCAGAAAATTATGAATTTGGCCCTCTGTGTGTGAGAGCTTTTCCTGATAAAAATTTCACAAATGGTTTTTTTGTAGCTGCATTTGAAAGAATATGCAATGATTCTGACCATTTGGAAAATAAATTTAAAAATAAAAAAATGAAACAGAATTCCTCTATGAAAAAATTATCTGATATGGATAGTCGCAATAAAGGATTTGTGGGTGGTCCTTTGGATGGCCAACAACAAAATATTAATTATTTTTTAGACAAGCAAGTAGAGTATTCAGAAAAAGCATCTGAAGTATCAGAGCACACTAAGCAAGCAAAAAAGAAATCTAAGAATAAAACGTTCAAATCTGAAAAATGCTCGAAGTTTAATATAAATGATTGTGAAAATAGGAAAGCTTTAATAAAGAAGGACAAAATGAAGCACAATAGTTCCATGAACAAGAATTTAACTGATATTAGTAATTATGATAAAGAATTTGTGGGTGTTTCTTTTGATGGCCAACAGCAAGATACAAATGATTGTACAGATGAGCAGGTAGAGAGTTCAGAGAAAACATTTGAAAAATCAGAGCATACTAAAGCAAAAAAGAAATCTAAACACAAAACACCCAATTCTGAAAAATGCTCAAAGATTAATGCAGATGACTCTAAAACTAGGCAAGATATAACAACAATTAGTGAAAAAGATAAAAAGAAAAAACTCAAATGTTGTATGTCTACAGAAGAAGCTAAAACAAACGTGGAAGATGGAAATAAAGACAATTCTCTGCTAAAAGTTGTATCTGAAAAACAATTCAGTATTATAAGAGGTGAGCAAAATGCAGAACTTTCATTTCTTTGGGAAACACATAAACAAAAGAAGAGGAAATCTCAAAATAACATGGGTATTTCTATGTCATTTGATATTTCAAATAATAATAATATGAATGTTGTTGATAATGAAAACCAAAATAATTGTTCTGAAAGTAATGAAGCAGTAAAGTCAAAAAAGCATAAAAAGAAACATGTTTGTAAAGGAGATGTTAAGCTAACTGATATGCAGGAAAACTATAGTAAGTGTGAAGAATGTCCTGTTGTTTTAAACATTTCTGAGTCCAAAGCTGTACAAGTGAAAAATTTAGCAACTGAAATAAATAAAGAACATTTATCAGAATTGAAGTTTCAAACTAAGAAGCATAAAAAAAAGGAACAAGTTGCTGCAGATCCTAATATAATATTTGAATGCAGAGAAAACAGCTTTAGTAATTTCAGTCCTAGATCAAAAATGAGTGCTGTTAGTGAAAATATTGAATTGGTTCCCAGGAAAAAGCTTAAGAAGAGAAAGCATAAGGAAAATTGCATATCAGAAGTGAAAGGAGGAGAAGAAAGTAGTATATCTAATATTTCTGTGCAAGATACTTTAAGTGCAAAAATTGATTTGGTAAATGACACTTCTCAGGGTGATGAACAAAATGCAGAATTTAGTTCAAAACACAGTAAAAAGAAGGTAAAACTTCGAGGTTTAATAGAACCAGATTTCTCACAGTGTGAGGGTAAAAATAATTTCAATCCTGAGTACAATGAACCAAACAGTATGTATGATAATACTAATTTAGTAGTTTCCAAACAGCTTAAAAAGAAAAAGCATAAACACAGGAAAAATGTTGAAGGACAAGAAACATTATCTGCAAGTACTTCTCTGTTAAATACCAGAAGTGAACATAATTCAATAACTTCAGAGGTTCAGAAAAGCTTTGGAGGATTTGAGCTTCATTCAGGAGAAAGGAAGAGCAAAAAAATGAAACTATTGCATATTTCAAAATAGTGAAATAACAATTTTGTAAAGAAAAAAAAAAGTGCTGATTATATAAATGAGTTTTATATCACTGTAATGCCAATTAAAGGATATAATGTTGCTTTAAGTATAATCATATATTACACTGTTTACATTCTTAAAAGTACTCGTATGAAAGCAAGCTGAAATAAGGATTGTGGAATATTATGTAAATAGAGCATGAATATAGTACTCATCAACATAGTTCATTGTAGTTTACCATTTCATATGTCGCACATTATTTTATCAAATTTCTAATTTTGTATAATAAAAAATAAAAAAGATTTAGCTATCATTAATCCTACTTTGGGAAAAAAATCTAGTAGGTCTCCTTCCTCCAACATTTGAGACATTCGGATCCTTGTGACCTCACCATTTAGCTCGTGAACAAAAAGAAAAGCCATTCAGAAGTATAATGAGGCATGCCTTAGAAAATCGTGTAAGCATTGTAGACCCCCTAACCCACAATGAAGAGTTGTAGTTACTAGCATAAATTAAAATGGTGTTTCAATTTATACTAACTCAAGTGACAGTTTTATAAATTAGATTTTAAGTAATGATCCATACCATTAACATTATTTTTCTAACATCACTTATTAAGTTGTCATTCCTCGATGTATAAGTCAATTAAATTCATAATACCCGTGGAATGTGATTTCTGTGCTTTATTTTATAAATTTTGACAAACCACCATTGCACAAATATGTTGAAACAAATGGCAGTGGAATGAATTGCTCATTTTATTTGAAAAACAATATTCTCTTGTTTTAAAAAGCAACCATGAGCGATCATATTGAAAATGAACTTTATTGGTTTATTTGGGCAACTAACACTGCAGGCTAATTTTTGAAATGCAGCTGTTAATAATACAATGTCTTGAAAACATTCGATTCAATTTATGGACATTACCTAGTTTCAGAATGGTGTAATAGTTCAAGATTAGTAAGTGAGAGAATTGTGAATTTTAACAAAGAATGCAAAATTAAGAGGAAGGTTCATGTTTATTTGAGGATAGATGTCAACCAAGTAGATATATTTATTTTAGTATAATGAGATGTACAGTATAGAGATGAGTTTAGGCCCAGGTTGAGCTCTGCCAGGCTTGGGTGTTGGGAGAATGTGATTATTTTGGGGCGGGGGTGGCTCAATCGGTAGCGTGCCAGGCTCGTATTCTCTAGTTCCCAGGTTCGAGTCCCAGCTGGGTCAGCATTGAGATTTTTCTCCGCAAAATTTCCCCGCCCTGTCCACGGTCAGTAGGGGACACCGATGGGCTTGGAATGGCGCCGTCCGTCGGATGGGATGTTAAGCCGTGTGCCCCGTGTGCTGGAGAGCCATACCCTGTGCACGTTAAAGAACATGCTGGATGGCCTTGACGGGAGGCTACCATCTGTCTCCCAACAGCTGTTCCAGTGGGCCCCCTCCTCCAACCTCTGAGCCTTTGGGGTCCATGTGACCTGGCCATTTAGCCCATGGTGTGCAAAAAAGTGCCGCTCAGAGGTAAAACAACCCAAAGCCAAGCTTGGGCCCCAAAAATCACAGATGACTTCATGCTTAGGATCAGAAAAGCACAAAGTACTTCAAACTTTAGCTTAGTCAAAATATAAATTTCTAATTTTATCCCTAAATGTAAAAATAATTAATGAAAAAAAAAGCTTCTTTTGATTATAATTCTAGTCTTTAATTAGTCTAGCAATTTGAAATGAGTACCATTAATCCTTTTTTTTAGGCGTTCTCTTTTTTAGTAATAAATTACTTAGCATTTGCAATGATATTGCTGAAGAACTTTTAGCTGCTATAAATCATTTCTAGTATTTATTTTTCTAGATAACTAAGTTTCTAATTTGGTCATCAAATAATTATAACACTTAGTTAGTCAGCTCACCATATCTGCAATAGATGGCGCCACTTGTTCCTCTTTAATCTTAGTCTAATTCTCGTCATTTCGCGTGGCTCGTATTTGTTTCCTACAGATACCAAAGCTAGCAATGATGGTTATTTTGTCTTCGCCAGAACTTTGATTGAATGAATTAGCAACATTATTGTCTTCAAATATTCCTTTATAATTTCTCAGTAGAAAATGTTTGAAAAATAATTTATTTAAAATGCATTTTCGATAATACCATCTTAAGAATTACCTCAGAAATCTACGAGTGTTAGAACTTTTTACAGAAGCGGATAAACATTAATGACGTAAAGTCGTAAACCATTTAACACAGTGGTGCATAACTTTTTCTTGTCAACACATGCACAAGAGATATACAGCCATTTAAACCGATGTGTGCAAAAAAAAAGTGCCCCTCAGAGTAGAGGTAATAACCCGCACATTACTACTTGAAACTCGGAACAAGTGATGAGTTTTTAAGCACGCTTAAATTTCGATAAACTTCAATTGCAAATATTTAAAGAACTGCATTTAAATATTCTAACAGCGTTCTTTTTTTAATTGTGAACTGTGAAATGGTAAAAATCTCTTCCGAGCTAAGCACACTGCATAAAAATAAATTGTACAGCTACATAATTCAGTCTAGAACCTCGCGTCTATTAACAGTGTGGTAAGTTTTAACGAAGAAAATACTATTGCTTCATACTATTTTAAAGAAAATCAAACTGTCGTAGTGAACTTTAAATCTGGAAAGCAATCGAGAGATCGAGACTACACAACTGACTATTCAATAGTTCTCTAAATCAGACCATAACAAGTATGAGGACTTTTCCTTGTGATTTCTAATGTAAATAACTATCACATTGAAAAATATTTAACACCGTCATACAGATGGGGTCCATGTGGATATCAGTCAAAAAATAATCACGATTTTTACCCTATTAAATCTCTCCCCTCCCCCAACTTAAAAATATATTTTTCGCATTGCCTGCTGTCGATACCTACTAGGAAGAAATGCGTGTATGTATAAAGATATAGTGTGAAAAAAATAATTGCGATCTGAATGTAGAGCCTTCCGCTGATGAGGATATCCATATCTAAGAGCTCTCGGCGGATAAAAGATTACTGTTAACGTGGAAAGCAGATCAAATCTTGGATATGATTGATATGCAGGAACATGAGCAAACATTACTGCATTATTGATGGCTGACATGAGTGAAAAAATACTACTTGATATAATGGGGAAAAAAAAACTTGATTTGAAATTTTGATGATATTCGCTTTAAAAATAAATGCATTGGATTAAAGCCACAAATTAAAAAACAAAACTCACTCTATAAAGAAGCGATCTTTTTGCTGGCAATGCAGAATGAAATTAAAAAAAAAAATGTTACGTGGGAAACGAAATAAAGTATATGGGAAAATTTCAATAGTGGATATCGCGAAATTTGCATAGAGCGTTGCGCAGATAGTAAAAAGTCCTACCGCATCCGCAAAACTTTACCATCTGTCTCCCAACAGCTGTTCCAGTGGGTCCCCTCTCCCCAACCTTCTCTGAGCCTTCGGGGTTCTTGTGACCTGGCCATTTAGCCCGTTGTGTGCAAAAAAATTACCGCTCAGACGTAAAACAACCCAACCCGCAAAACTATATCGGTGTATAGTGGCTACTTATTAAGCGGAGATTTTGCAAATGCTTTAGCAAGATATATGTTTGCGAATAAATGAAATCAGTCTAATGGTTTATTAATGGCATACTGTTGACTGAAAAATCATACTTTGACAAAAAAAACAAAGCCTTTTGTAGAAATATGTCTTATTAATATGGACAAAAAATTTAATTTAGCAAATGGTTCTGAGTTAGTTTTGCTCTTTTAAATGCAGTTATCAGCGATTATGCAAAAACTTTATTACCCAGTAACTTCCCTCTATATGCAAACTTGTGATCTTCGTTACTATAATTTTCACAGTTTAATTCCAGTCGCAACACTAGTAATTTTTGGAATTTATATCCTGCATTGCCAGCAAAACGATCTCTTCTTTCAAATAGAATATGTTTTCAATTTGGGGCTTTATCCGATGCTTTCTTAAAGTGAATATCCTCATTCACTTTTGAAATCGTCTTTTTCTCAAGTAATTTTTTTCACTCATGTCAGTCATCAATAATGCAGCAATATTCGCTCATGTTCGTCCATACTATCAAATTAGAGATTTTATCCGCTATTCTTGTTAATATAATTTTTTTATCCGCTATTCGCGTTAACATTAATCTTTTATACACCGAGAGTTTTTACATGCGGATATACGTATCCGCGCAGGGGTGACTCAGTCGGTAGCGCGTGCCAGGCTCGTAAACTGCAGTTCCCAGATTTGAGTCCAACCTGGATCAGTGTTGAGATTTATTTCCGCCAAACTCCCCACCCTATAAACCAGGCATGTCAAACACGCGGCCTGCGGGAACTGTTCTGCGTCCCGCCAAGATTGATAACCATTAGGTTTAACTTTTGACAACACTGGATTCTTTAATTAAAATTATAAGTACGTACACGGTACATGAATTAAATAAACGTATTATTTCAGAAAACATTTCCATTTATATATAAGGGAAACTACTGCGCATAAATGTATATGTCGGAGCCCGATCGTAGAATTGCTCATATCATGAAATGCCCGATCATTTTATGAAATAGTGGCATTTCATGATATGAGCAATTCAACGATCGGGCTCCGACATGTATACACATGTCTCGAGGTCATTCAAATGTGCGTACTTTGCGCATGGCAATGAGTCACGAAATGCCAGTAGAGTCGGAAGCTATTCGTTAGCAGTCAGTGAACGAATACTGCGCTCTAATCTAGTTTGCACATAACAATTTTCATCTGTTTTTTTTGTTTTGAGGCCCGCGATTTAATAATAATACTTAATATGGCCCTCTGTGGTTAACGAGTTTGACATGCCTGCTATAAACGGTCAGCAAAGGCACACCGATGCGTTTGGAAAGGTCACTGTCCGTCGGATGGGATGTTAGGCCGTGTGCGGAGATCCATACCCTGTGTTCGTTAAAGAATACATTGGATGACACTGACGGGAGGCTACCATCTGTCTCCTAAGCTGTTCAATGGGTCTCCTCTCCAACCTTTCTTGAGCCTGCGAGATCCTTGCGACCTGGCCAATTTAGCCCATTGTGTGCAAGAAAATGTGCCTCTCAGAGGTAAAAACAACCCGAATAACCCAACCCTCATCCGCGCAGTGCTTTATGCATAATGTGGAATTGGTAATGAAAAAGAGCGTCTTTCCATAATCGATAACTGCATTTAAATAAGTCAAATTAACTAAAGAATTGGTAAAATTGGATTTAAATAAACTTTTTTGTATAATATTTGGTAAAGCATAATTTTTAGAACTAAAGGGTTTTTTTTTTAATCAGAAGTATTATTTAAGCCAATGACACTTCAACAAATTTCCATAAAAGTCATGCCTCTGAGATAAAAGTAGCCATTTCTTAAAGATTTCAAGGTGCTGAACATGAATATGACAATGAAAATATAAAATTGCCTACGATTTCTGAGAAATCCGCAATAGTTTCTTATATAATAGAGTAATACGTGCATTTCACATGTGTCGGTAAAACTCCGCTTCTACTTCCGACATCGCGTGTACAGCTGCTCAGAATCATCTCTGGCGAGCGTCCAACAGTAGTCAGCCAACATTCAAGTGGACCAGTTTCCCTGTCTTGGAGTTTTGGTACATGGATGATAATGGATTCATCGTTGCAATGTCCTGGTGAAAATGTTCACCGTGCTCATCACTAACCATGCCGCAGTTATTGGGGAAGAAATCTAAGTGGGAAGAGAAAGTGTGTCTTTAAGGACATATTTCAGCCAAGTTTGTGATACAGAGACAACATATCCTTAACCAGTTTCTTGTAGTCTGCACTGACATTCCCGAGGAATTTAGCTGACACCAGACGAAACGCATCCCATATCATGAAATGCCCGATCATGAATCTGAATAGTAGCCTTTTTCTCGTCACCCTAAGGCAGGTTGTCGAACATCTGGTCTCTGAACAGCTCGCGGATCTGAAGACCCACTAAAATTCTCTCTTTAATTTTCGCTTTGTTGAGTTGAGGGAATTTGCCAGCAAAGTACTTGAAAGCTGATGCAGTCCGGTCCATGACTTTTATGAATTTATCATCACACCGAGTTTGATGTGTAGGGACGGTAGCAGGATTTTGTGCTTTTCTGCCAGTGCTGGGTGTTCCACATTCTTCTCTCCGACCTTCAGAGATTTCCTCTGAGGCCAATTTCTCTTCATGTAGTGCAAAGTCTTTGCCTGGCTGTCCCATTCACATAAAAAACAGCAGTACTTCGTATATATCCCAGCTACAGACCCATCAACAGAGTCACTACTTTCAAGTCACAACAGAGATGCCAGCCATACTTGCTGTATTGAAGACAGTTCAACAGCTGTTTTAGGTAGTCGTAAGTTTCATGTAAACAGCGTGTCCAACCGGAATGGATGGAAGTCGATTTCCATTATGTAGCAACACCGTCTTGAGACAATTTCGAGGAATCTATGAATAGTCGCCATTCTTGAGGGTCATGTTTGATTCTGAGGGCATTCATCGGTCCACCTACATCGGAGCAGAACACAAGGTCATCTTCCTTTCTGAAGTAATGGGCAAACTGCTCATGACGAGTTCAAAACGAAGTCACTCTGACTTTTTTCTTGAGAAGATTCCATTGTTTAAGTCTTGATCCAAGTAACTCTGCTTTGGCCTTGGACAGCTCCAGACCGCAAACAAGATCGTTCATTTCTTCTGTGAGAATGTGTGGCGCAGATGACGTATGAATCATTAGACACTGAAAGCTGCAGAGAACCCGACGTCGTTTGCCTCCCTCCTCATCGTCTGAATTGATGGAAAATTCTTTTGGAGGTTAGGGAACGGGAAGGCCTTTGCCGTGCAGAACTGTTTGGAGAGCAGATTGTATACTGAGGTATGCTATTGTCCGCTTCTTTTTCCTTGTGATGCCTCCAGAAACAGGTGGCACCATGCAGAAGTAGCAGCCATTTGCGTGATTGCTTGGCTATCTCCAAACCATAGGAACAACGTAATGAATACACGACATTCCCGGTGCACCACAACTCAAGGCTGTATATCACCATAAGGGAGATGTCACTGAAACCACTATGAACTAGAAAGCTCCTGTCAATTAAGCTTGCCTTACATTTCTCCTGCCTACAGCGAGAGAAGACCTGTATGTGAAGAGAGTAGCACTGCTTGTTTTATATGCCTGCTCGAAGATATAATCATTGAGGTGCAGTGAGAGTGGGATCTTTTGAATTTTGAGCGATGCCTAGGAATATGCCCATCACTCACTGAATTTTGCCAAGAAACTTGCCAATAGATAAATAAAAAGATCTTAGTCTTTTGAATTTTGAGCCAGAAATATAAAAGAAGTCCTATCTTTTAGAGCCTCCGCAGTGAAGGCCCAAGGTACTTCCATCAGAAGCCACACCTCGAGGGACTCCAATCCTCTCGGCATGACCCCCAACTGCGTCCTCTCCATGGAGCCACGCACCACAGGCCTTGGCCTTATCGGCGTCTTGCAGCCTACCCATTGCTGGAGCCGACTGCAGCACCCGGAACCACTTCTCAGAGGAACCAAGTTCCCCCACAGCAAAGGCAGGTCTAAAGGAGCTAGCCTACCTTTTGGAGCCCAGTAGAGGCTCCTGGGTACTTCCATCGTCAAGCCACACTTACTCAGGTGCCCCCACACCCTTTCGGCAGGCCCTCAACTTCGTCCTCTCCATCAGGCTCGCGCCACCACTGCCCCGCTCGCCGTGTGACATCTGCACCCCGCCGAGGCCGCTTCGGGGACACCTGGCCAGCCTCCCACAATAACCAGCCGGCGGCCCTCCCACGACCACCGACAAAGCTCTCCGCCAGCCTAGGCTTACAAGACCGCAGCAACACAGACCAAACTTCACAGAGGAACCCAAGCTCCCCTACTGCAGCCATGAGTCCAAATCTCATTCATGTGGGACTCAGTTTGGCTGTTCCATCGATAAGTCCGCTAGCCTGGTGGACTGCTCCAGGCCGCGAGCCTCCAACTTCTACCTCTCCATTGTTCACGGGCCGAGGCGCCCCGGACCTCCGTCCACCTCAATATCACAGGGACCGCATCAGGGAGCCCACAGACGAGTGCACAAAGAGGTGTACAACTCAGTCCGCAGGACCCCCAATAGGCCTGAAAGACAGAAGGACAGGGTCAGCTACTCCACGTCCCGGCCGTCTGAACGGCTCCTCAACCAAGGCTGTGACCCCCAGCTTCGCTGGGGAACAAGTCAACAAGCTGACTGGACACAGCAGTCCAGTTAGTCCGCCAGCCCTCAACAGGCCCCCTCCACCGGGGGCCACCGGACTTCAATACCAGAGCGCCAACGATCTGAGCCCAACTTCTCAGAGGCACCGTAAGCCCCCCCCCCCCTCGTCAAGGAGGTCCCACTCCGGGGGGGAACCATAGGAACAGCAAACAACATCGCCACTTTTTCGCCTTTCAGCCACTTCGGAATATTTCTTGCACATGTACTGCAGCATATGTGTGGGGCCCAGGCCATGTCCTAGTCCCCGATCTTGCATCCAAAATAAAACTCGTGCGCTGGTTTCACTATTGGAGTGATTGCCCTTTTCTGGCTTGCAAACGTCACTTCCCCGCAAATGTAACAAAATGTATCTGCACTATTAACACAGTTACGAGGCATCACTACTGCTGGATTAAAACTGCAAGGATCACATGTGTTATACTTATGACTCAGGGATAAATGGGAGTCACTCAAAAGACTTGCTCACCCTACGAGACGTCGCTTACAACTAAGGATTGCATCATCTTTTGTCCGCGATCGTAAAGACGCGATGTCATGACTCAACTACATTGCATCAGACAATGATGCAATACTTTCAGGGTGTGTATGGCAGGCTGATGCAATACAATATAATACATTGCAATCTGGAGTTTAAAATACAGCGTTGCGAAATGGTTACCTATGTACTCAATGCGGGCTGAGTCGTTTATATATGATCACCTCTGTCTCTCTTAAACAAGAGCCAATCGACCAATTTTATTGTCGTTTTGGTGTTCAGTACCTCGAAATTAGTGAAGATTGGATATTTTCATTTCAAACACATTTTGTGTGTTGTCCAGTGTAATTAACTATTAATAAACCATTAGACTGATTTACTCGCATGCATATATCAGACCATGCATTTGAAAAATTTGCTTTGTTAAGTAGCCAAAAATACGAGCATGCTGACAAAGCTTTGCAGCTGGGGCTTTTGCTATCCGTGCAGGATTCTATTTATATGGTCACAATCTGCGTTAACGTAACAATATTTGTTGTGGATTCCACCTGAATCCGCAAGTGATCAAACCATTATATATGGATTCGAGTTTAGAATCATTGAAAATACAACTAAATCTTTTTTTTTATCGGTGACGGAAAGAGGATAAAAGGGAGTTTTTCAATATCGTACATTATTTCCCAAGTCGTAAACTTTCCGTCAATATATAAATTATTATAATCAGCCTGTGAGTTGACTGTAATTCCAAAGTTCGAGTCTCAACTTTGTCAACATTGAGATTTATCTTCGCTAACCCACCACCTACTCTCAGTTTAAAATGGCGATATCTGTTGTCTGCTGTGATGTAAAGCCGTGGGTCGGAGAACCATACTCTATGAATATTAACGAATACCTTGAATGACCTCTCTGAATGAACCTCCCAAAAGCTGTCAGTGAATACCCTTCTTCTAAGCAATGCTAAGTACGGAGCGTTTCTCAAACTGTGGGTCTTGGCTGGATATGGTTGATTGATTTAAAAATCTACATCCTTCATTGTAAAAAATGAGAGTTAGAGCCCAATATCTTATAAACATTTGCTTCAGTAACTAAAGCAAAAGCCACGTGTCTTTTCCATTCTCTCTCCTTTTACAGCTCTCTGATGGCAGAGAAAGTGATGGTAATACTTCTTGTACTACATACGTAAAAAATCATCTTGCAGCCATGGACTACGTAGGTCCTACTTGACTGCATAATTTTGCTCTCAAGGAATGTCTGTCCTGAGCTATAGCTGCTGCATTTGGCCACTGTAGGCCAATTCTAGCAAGGTTCTGTTTAGCATTGTTTGCCCATCTCATCCTAAGTTTCTTCCTTTTCCTAAAGCCTTTAAGCACACTGCACATAATCTTAATAGCCAATCTGCAGCTATACATACAGGCAAAATGGCAAAATCAATGCAGTCTTTCTCTGTACAAAACGTTGCTCAAAGGCGGTTGATAACTCCTAACCTCTTCATTACTTACAAAGTCGAACTACCTAATGGCCAAGATACTGCATAAGCATCTAGAATCAAAGGCAAAATTTCTTGTAATCCTACTTACAAAGGGTCTAAGTTTCATTATCATAACAATAGAAAGAACCAAACTATTATACAGCCTAATTTTAGACTAGGTGTATACACCTATTTTCCACACTCCATAGATTCCTAAAGGTGATAGCAGCAATCCCTACTTGAAACACTCTGTACCTGACCAATTTTCATCACTTTAGTTTTTTCTCTGTTTATCACCAACCTACTCTATTACAAGTCTCATCAACAGCTCTAACGAAAAAATTCATCTCATCAATATGATTAGCCAACAGGGCGAAATCATCTCTTTAATCTAAGTCAGAAATTTTGAAATCTCTGGACAATTTAAAGTCAAAATCTTTTCCTTGCAAAGAATTCCACATAACATAATTTATAACCAAACTAAAGAGACAAAATACACTCTTGTCGAACACCAGAAGCAATGCTAAACCAATTGCTACCAACTCTCACACATGACTCTGTGTTATTATAGAGAGTTTTCATTACGTTAACTAACTTGTCAGGTATGCCATACGGTAAAATATCAACCACAAATTTTTGCCGATCAACAGATTCAAAAGTATTTTATGAAATCGATAAAGCTAGTAACCACAGGTTTCCGAAACTCCAAACATTTTCCAAGAATGTGCATAAGGGGAAATATTTGATCAATATATTCCTTACCACTGCTGAATCCACACTGTTCACCACGCAGTTGTCCATCAGCCAAATTAAGCACACCAAGCAAATAACTATACCTGGAACATAAAGTACACTAATTTCCCTAAAATTATCAAAAGATGTAAGATCACTCTTTTTAAAAATAGGGATAATAATAGCTGTAGTAAAATCCTTAGGAACACTCTTATCATAAAAATGTTTAAAATTTCAGTCAGCCATTTGGCAACAGAAAAGATTCCCAATTCTAAGGATTTTCATTCACTCATGCATTAATTTTGCAACCTCGCCAATGATTTTACAAAAAAAAAAAATCCATATTTTTGCATCTCACCTGAATTTTACCATGTCACTTCGAATTTTGTCAACTACCCAAGATTTTGCCAACTCTACTTAATTTCAGGAAAACAATTGCAATTTTCACAACTCTCACCTGTATTTTATCAAGTGGTTTCAAATTTACCAACTGCCATAGATTTTGCCAACTCGCCATAATTTTACAGAAAAAAAATCAATTTTTACATCTGTCCTGAATTTCCCAATATCACTTCTAATTTTGCCAACTCTCCTTAATTGCACAAAACCAATCCCAATTTTTTCATCTCCTAGTTATTTTACCAAATAACTTCGAAGTTTTCCAACTTGCCATAATTTTATATCAAATTCCAAATTTTACATCTCACCTTAATTTTACCAAGCCACTTCGAATTTTTCCAACTCTCGTTAATTTCACAAAACTAATCCCAAACTTCACAACCCGGCTGTATTTTACCAAATACGATCGAATTTTGGCAACTGCCCTAGATTTTGCCATTTACCAAAGCTTTAGCCTGCTACTTTTACCTCCGCTTTGGCCTGTTACTTTGGCTTACAAACCCAATTTATATAAACTACACATATTTTGACAAGTTGCCTCGATTTTCTCAACTCGCCATAATTTTATAGAAAAAAATCCCAATTTTTACATCACCTGAGTTTTGCAGTTACTCGGAATTTTGCCATCTCCCCAAGATTTTGTTAACTCACCTGTATTTTACTAAGTGGCTTCAAATTTTGTCAAATGCCCCTAGATTTTGCCAAGTTGTCTAAATTTTGCCAACTCCCCTTATTTTTAGATGGAAAAAATCCAAATTTTCACAACTCACCTGGATTTTACAAAGTCGCTTCGAATTTTGGCAACTCCAATATACTTTTTTTGGGGAGGGAGAGCCTCCCTCAATTCTGCCCGTATCTACGCCCCTGGATCTGTGTGTTGTTTTGAAGTTAATGTAGGCTCATGGATGTGATATAGTATTGCGCACTAATACAGTTTCTTGAGTTATAATGTCATTAATGGTATTATGCAAATTTGTGTTCGTTGCCTGTAATGACAAGAACATTTATTCACTAAAACAATTTATTCCAGAAAATCGTTAATAAGGGCTAGTGATTGGATTATTTAGTCTCGGTTGTTTTCTTAACTGCAGAAAGGAAGCGCCTTGTTCACGAATTCACGTCATTTGGACTAGTCTGTGATTGGATTATTCTGATATGATGATGTCGCAAGGCAGCTCCGTTCCACACTTGAAACCACAGACCAAATTGATCTTTAGGACATTAACGATTTTCTGGAATAAATTATAGCAATGAGTAAATGATCTTAAAGTCATTACAGACAACAAATGGAAGTTTGCAGATTTTCTTTCGTAGTAATCAGTATTGGAAACGGAATTTTTAAACTAGAGGTGCAGCAAAAAATAAATAGATTCTGTGACTCCTAAAAATTACTTAAAAATTTGAAAGAATGATAAGATTTACACGAAATATAACCCTCAAAGTAGCAGGCCAAAGCGGAGGTTAACATACCTTTTTCTTTCTTTAGTTTTTCTACAGCAAGTTCTTTTTTTTTTAACTTCGGAGCTAGTGGGATGTTTTCCTATTACGTCCCACTCCATTTTCACCACTGGTAATAACACTTACTCAACCAAATGTAAGACTATGCAATCCTGTACAAATCATATTCATGATCTTACCGCAACTCAAACGCAATTTATATAACTACACATATTTAAAAAAATTGATAAAATAATACTTACTCGATGGCAGATTAATAACCACCGAATGGTGGCGCTGCAGCCAGTGACACAATCTCTAGATATTACTGTGTGCCCGCTTCGCAGCTGCCTAGACTAGGGGTTCTCAACGTGGGGTACGTGGTAAAAAATTTTGGGGTACGCCTTGAGAGCTCAAAAGTCTCTGGATCTAGTAACAAAGTAAAAATAACAATTGTTATACTATAACCAGGGCCGCCGAGAGAATTTATGGGCCCCTATGTAATATTATGTTCGCCCCCCCCCCCCCCTTTTGAAAACTTTTTATCTTTACAAATCATTAATAGCAATTATTCTGGACGCAATGATGACATTCAGAGGAAAAAAAGCCTGTTGCGCAGTCAGGCATGCAAAAACATAGGCCTACACAGTTTGTGTCACATAAAACGTTTTAGCACAGGATCGATATATAGCCTAACTAAGAATAATTTTTGTAAGAAAAAGTAGAGTCACTTAATCTGACGGGCCCTTATTACTGACGGGCCCCTATGCACTAGTCCCCCTTGCCCCCCCCCCTGTCGGCGGCCCTGACTATAACTATAGTTTTATCTATCTATACAGGGGTACGCCAGTTACATACACACTTCCAGGGGGTACATGAAGCATAAAAGATTGAGAACCACTGGCCTAGACCATGGAGGTAGGAATAAGGGGAGGCGCCCTTACTATCAGTTAGCATTGTTGGCTAGTGTAGCCGAAACTGCCATGTTACTCCTCTACCCTGAGAGTCGCGCTGAAAGGTCAGTTGTCATCACATGTGTAAATGTTTTGTACGAATACTGGCACAATTAATTAGTAGTTCCTAATAACAGTAACTAATAACATGGGAATTTATTCTTTTTTAATTCCTTTTTGTTTCTTTTTTGTGTTTGAATGCGCTTGCAAAAACTAGTTGAAGACCATGATCAAATTTGTCTGTGTGCTTTTTAAAAACGGTTGTTGAGGTTATATTGGACGTCTATCGTAATAAATTACATATCAAATAAAAGCAATTCAACAATAATATCCTGCAGGCATGGGCGTCCGCAAAAAATTTTCCAGGGAGGTGGGGTGGGGGGCAAAGCTTGGAGACAAATAAGTACATCAATAAATTTTTATTTAATTATTTATTTTTTTAGGGTTTTTTTTTCACAAGTAGATTATAGAATATAGTATTGCATCAATACAAAAACACATACATAATGTATATAAATTAATTACGTTCAAATTGTTACGATTATAATTTGTGGAATTTTTTACTCGATCCGGGGGGGATGGGGGCAAGTGACCCATTTCCCCCCCCCCCCCCTCCTCTGCGGACGCCCATGCCTACAGGCAAAAATGGGAGTGAGGGGACATTTCAAATCAGTAGTAATTTTAGCAATGTGTAGCAGTAGTAGCAGTTGTTCACGCTACTTTCCAATATAATTAAAATAGGGAAAAGTTTTAAAATTCAGGAAGAAAAACTTTATTTAAACATCTTACCAATGAAATGCCATTCCTTTTATCTATTTCGTAGGTTAATTTATGCAGGAATATGTTATAGAGGAGCCAACTGTTTTTGCACAATCGTTCATTAACATAGACAACGCACGCTGACGAGTAAGAGCAATATGGCGACGTCGCTTACAGTTTTCAAGCGATACGGCATCTCCCTCTGTTGTTACCTCCATGACCCAGATCTCGCATTAACTTTCAAACGGTTGCAGGAGGTGCTGCAAATGATTGACATTAGCTAGTAAATGATGGAAATTTCTGGACACACTTGAAGCTTGCCCGGTAATATCCTGCGCTTATAATTAAGGCGACGCAAGCCAGTTTCGAGTGTATTGCTTCATCAAAAGCTTATCGAATGGAAATAAAACGGGCAAGATGCCTTAAGAAACAAATATTTATGTAAATTATTATTTCAATTCGGAATATTATATTATGTTGTGTATTTCAGAATTATAGAGGTGAGGCTGGTCCGTCTAGCCCCAAATGACAGGCCGCCTGCTCAGATATATTTTAATAAGTTTTTTAGGATTCCACTCTTTCTTCTTTTCGGGGGTTTTGTATGGGATGTGCAGTAATTTTTTACATCTTATGTCACTTCACACATTATAAGTTATCATTCTTTATGTAATTTTTTGAGAAATATAGTGCAACCTCTTTTTTATGGGGGAAGGGGTGAAACGAAGAAGAGGAATTTGCGTTTATATCTTGTATGACTTCTTACTAGAGCTTAAAAACTCGAGCACGTGCGTTGAAATTGACTACGCTCGAAGTGATTAACAAAAAAGCTGGAGTCAGATCGCTGAAGATGATCATATTACAGGTGGAATAAAAATATTCACATTTTTGGTAAAATAATATTGTAAGCGCTTGTGGTGATTTTTATGCTGGTTGCAACATTTGTGTTTTTTCATTCACACATTGTATTTAATCAGGCCAGGAGCTAGAAAAAAATAAGGAGGTGGGGAGGTGAGAGACTGGATTTCTATTACAGAATAGCTTTTCACCTCTGTTTTATAAGTTTTTAAATTTTTTTTGAAACGTGTGTGAAATATATACAATTTTTTGTCTCCATTACTAGCATTCTCCCTTAGATCCAGGGCATGTCCCCTTAGATCCAGCTTTGTAGTTAATTAAATCTTAAATATCCAGGGTTGGTATGTGAGATGCGTCTGCAATACCAGTGACACCAGAAGTTGCATGTGTGATCTTATGTTTTCAGTATTATTTACTTGAATTTTGTTTTATGAGAAGAGGTAAATGTTTTGGGTATATTATAATACTTACTAGTTGATGATTGAAGTAAATAATATTTATTTTAGTTTTCATTAGCATTTATATCATTTAGCAATTCTGAATGTTCCGTGTTCAAAAACTTCCGAAGCTTCAACGCTGGCGGTGAGTTTGTGTTGTGATAGTGAACTTGATATTAATGACAGGGTTGTTGGGTTGTTTTACCTTTGAACGGCACTTTTTTGCACACCATGGGCTAAATGGCCAGGTCACATGGACCCCGAAGGCTCAGAGAAAGTTGGGGGAGGGGACCCACTGGAACAGCTGTTGGGAGACAGATGGTAGCCTCCTGTCAAGGCCATCCAGCGTGTTCTTTAACGTGCACAGGGTATGGCTCTCCCGCACACGGGGCCCACGGCTTAACGTCCCATCCGACGGACGGCGGCCTTTCCAAGCCCATCGGTGTCCCCTACTGACCATGGGCAGGGCGGGGAATTTTGCGGAGATAAATTTCAATGCTGACCCAGCTGGGACTCGAACCTGGGAATTACAGATTACGAGCCTGGCGCGCTACCGACTGAACCACCCCCGCCCCTATTAATGACAGTAACGACGAAAATGAGAGAGACAATATCATCTCACAAACAACTAACTCCACGTTTTCATGCAAATTATAAAATACTTATAAACGGTACTTTTAAAACATTCAAATCATCACCGTTAGAAGCAAAAATGTTTACAGGATTATATGAAAGCAGAGCCTAACAAGGAGATAAAATTACTCTTGGATTTTAGAACGAGATGGAATTCTATACAGACAATGCTGGAAAGATTTTTAAGTGTAAATAATTACATAATAATATTGTAAAGTATAAACAAGTGTTAAGAAAGTGCTGATTGATTTAAATTGAGAAATGTTTTTCCTGAAGATCCCTACATAAAAGAAATTGAAGTCCTTTCACAAACTTTAAAAAGTGGCTCTTAAAGAACTGAGCAGCAGAAATACAAAGTGAAGGAATTTTAAATTTACTATTGAAATCAATTAGAAAATCAAGAAACTGAAATCACATTGAAAAGAATTTAGAAGCATTAAAAATGCGCTTATGACAACAGAAAAATAATAACATTGTGTTTCATATAAATGTTTCGCAAAAAACCCTAATGATGCTCAAGCTTAGTATAGGATCGAGTTTTAAAAAAAATAGAAACAAAGACTTTTCTACCAAATGTAGTCAATACAGTCAGAATTGGATGGCAAAATGGAATTGGAATTAATGCATGTTGGTACTGAAATTTCTTTAAGAGAAAAAAAAGAGAAGGTGAATAAAATTTTTTAAATAATTTAAACCAATTTAATGGAATTAACAATATTTATAATAATATATTAGATATCTGTTTGTGCAATTGGAATGTTGAAAAACTGATAATCTCAAGGGCAACTGAAATTTTACATCCTGCAATTGAAATTATCCAATCATGGCCACGAAAGCCAAGGAAAAGCAAAATTCTACGCCTGATAATGTATAAATCTCAACTCGTTAGATTGGTTCCGGTGAGAAAGGGACTCTCATGGTACGTTAAATCGTATATAGAATAGCCATACCCTTTGCACTTTAAAGATGGAAGGCCTTGATGAGAGGCTACCATCTGTTTCCTATCAGCTGTCCAGTGGGTCCCCCCCTTCCAACCTTCTATGAGCCTTCGGAGTTCTTGTGACCTGGCCATTTAGTCCATTGTGTGAAAAACATCTGCTACAAGTGTATGACATAAAATATGTCTGTGTATCTGTGGTCGCTAGAGTTCTTCACATAAAGGGATGGGACGTTAAGCCGTGGCCCCGTGTGCGGAGAGAGCCATACCCTGTGCACGTTAAAGAACACGCCGGATGGCCTTGACGGGGGGCTACCATCTGTTTCCCAACAGCTGTTCCAGTGGGTCCTCTCCCCCAACCTTCTCTGAGCCTTCGGGGTCCATGTGACCTGGCCATTTAGCACATTGTGTGCACAAAAAGTGCCGCTCAGAGGTAAAACAACCCAACTCACATAAAGGGGCTAGGAACTTGGAATTTTGCCAGAAGATTAAAAGTAGCAAGAGGATGTGAAGTACAAAATATAACTTCATAAGTTCAATAGGTGGTTAGAAATTGCTACTGTGGATAAAACGTCTTTCTCCTCCGTTCTCCATTTGTAATTTCTTATCGAGAAAGTCACTAATTGATGTGGGAGTGGCTCAGTCGGTAGCACACCAGTCTCGTAATCTGCTAGTTCCCAGGTTCGAGTACCAGCTGGGTCAGCGTTGAGATTTATCTCCGCAAAACTCCCCACCCTGCCCACGGTCAGTAGGGGACATCGATGGGCTTGGAAAGGCAGCCGTCCGTCGGATGGGACGTTAAACCTTGGCGCGGTGTGCGAGAGAGTCATACCCTGTGCACGTTAAAGAACACACTGGATGACCTTGACGGGTGGCTACCATCTGTCTCCCAACAACTGTTCGAGTAGGTCCTCTCCCCCCACCTTCTCTGAGCCTTCGGGGTCATTGTGACCTGGCCATTTAGCCCGTGGTGTGCAAAAAAGTGTGGCTCAGAGGTAAAACAATCCAATCCACTAACCGATGCCAGAATTCGCACATTTCCTAAGGCATTGTTTTGTCGGTTGTTGGGTTGTTTTACCTATGAGCGGCACTTTTTTGCACACCATGGGCTAAATGGCCAGGTCACATGGACCCCGAAAGCTCAGAGAAGGTTGGGGGAGGGGATCCACTGGAAGAGCTGTTGGGAGACAGATGGTAGCCTCCCGTCAAGGCCACCAGCGTGTTCTTTAACGTGCACAGGGTATGGCTCTCCCGCACACGAGGCCACGGCTTAACGTCCCATCCGACGGACGGCGGCCTTTCCAAGCCCATCGGTGTCCCCTACTGATCGTAGGGAAGGCGGGGAATTTTGCGGAGATAAATCTCAACGCTGACACATCTGGTACTCGAACCTGGGAACTACAGATTACGAGCCTGGCGCGCTACCGACTGAGCACCCCCCCGCCCCCCATTGTAGGTAGGAACCAGTTTTTTTCACTCAACACGGGGACACAAAGAAGGAAACCTCGTTCGAAATTTGGAACCATTCGGTCAAGTCTCTCGGGAATTACAAAGGACAAAATCTGTCGAAACACAAATCATAATCGATAATTTGCGTTGAAACGAAGCCACGAGCGATGATGACGTCAGCAGCGATCTGAACAACGCTGGTCAATTCTTTTAGTCGCTAATATACCGATTTAAAAGAAATTATGCCTCACTGTGCACTTAAAATGTTCCGAAATTAAAAACAGCATTTTTAATTGCTCGCTCCCATAAACTATACACGATAATAACGTACATTAGAAAAAGATATATAAGGCATGGAACTATTTGTTGTGGCGGAATTACATCTGCGAGATGTTCCTGCTAGGACTCATGTAATTTTGGCATCTTTTCATTGGTTGTTTTTTTTTATCTCTCAGATTTTGCCGCTCCTTTCTTTATCTGAAATGGAGTACAGCTATGATTGAACATATCACAGTCGTATAATAATAATAATCTTTATTCATATTCATGTTAGTTATACAAAAGTTTAAACAAATGACCCGCAAAGCATCTGCTTATCTGCAGGAGAGAAGAATAATAACGTTACATGAAAATACATAAGATATAGTTTAAAACAATATCATCGAATTATGTGAATTTCAGTGGAAGCTCCATTGGGGTGGTTCAAATTTTTATTTTAAATTTAGAGTCTAGAAGAATGACTACCTACCATACATATACCATGGTAGGTGGTCATATTATTTTAATACTAGATCGTGTGGGCTCACTCACGGAAATATTGAGCGTGTGCAGTAACTGCACACGCTCCAGTTTGCTGTGAACGGTAACTGGAGTGTGTACAGTTGCTGTACACGCTCC
This sequence comes from Ryuthela nishihirai, assembly GCA_038380435.1. Lineage (NCBI taxonomy): Eukaryota > Metazoa > Arthropoda > Arachnida > Araneae > Heptathelidae > Ryuthela > Ryuthela nishihirai. The sequence goes on along the minus strand of JAWZYU010000020.1, from coordinate 33,277,175 downwards.
AGATATTTTTCCTGAATTCTGTAATCACGTGACACGAAGGTTGCCAGATCACTAATTTCTAAAAAAAATCGTTGCCAGATATTTTTTGTGAATTCTGTAATCAACCATACGTTCGGATTTTTTTGGAGCTACTGTACATTCATGCGCATTTTAAAAGAAATACATATAAGTATTTAGAAGGGCTCTATATCACTAAGTGAATTAGCAACAAAGTAACTGTGTACAAATTGTAAGAAACTTAAAAATTTCATTTTGTGTTTAGTGCGCGGCAATTAGGGTTTCTTTCCCGTGATTCTGAGATCCCTTTATCCCGAGATCCCGCACGTTTTTTATTGATTTTTTAATTCCCGGAAATTAAAAAAAATTCCCGGAAATTTCCCGGGAACTGTTCCTGTAGCCAGTAAAAATTGGTGTAGAGAAACTGTACAGCGCGTGATGCAACTCTTTTAACTGATGAAGGAGTGTTTGCTTTCATTATTAATGAGCGACAACAGCAAAAGTCAGATTTCGCCAAGAAGATGAAAAACTCTCTTATAAAACGGATTAATGAGAGAAGGATTACGATTTTGATCGGTCTGCTTCAGTATTTAAATACTGGGAAAAGTTATGTGAATTCTGCAGGATCTCCTGGCCTTCCATCGTTACCAAACAAAGAATCATTGTTTAAATTTTCCTAAGATGACATTGATTAGACTTTTCAACGAAGAGAAATCTCCATCTAACTCCAAATCTTCAGAATCCGTGGGGCGGGAGTGGCTCAGTCGGTAGCGTGCCAGGCTCGTAATCTGTAGTTCCCAGGTTCGAGTACCAGCTATGTCAGCGTTGAGATTTATCTCCGCAAAATTCCCCGTCCTGCCCACGGTCAGTAGGGGACACCGATGGGCTTGGAAAGGCCGCCGTCCGTCGGATGAGACGTTAAGCCGTGGTCCCGTGTGGGGAGAGAGCCATACCCTGTGCACGTTAAAGAACACGCTGGATGTCCTTGACGGGAGGCTACCATCTGTCTCCCAACAGCTGTTCCAGTGGGTCCCCTCCCCCAACATTCTCTGAGCCTTCGGGGTCCATGTGACCTGGCCATTTACTCCATGGTGTGCAAAAAAGCGCCTCTCACAGGTAAAACAACAACAACCATACTTCAAGGTTCAAGGTGTTGTAAGATCATGATGAAATTAGCTTACAATCACGATGGCCCCGCTCCAATACATATCTTGTGTAATACTTGTAGCAGTGATTCTTTCCTTTAAATGCTGTAAATTGCGATTTTTTCCAAAATAAAAGAAGTTTCTAATGTATTCCCCCAAAAAAGAGAATTCCAATGTTGTGAAATCGGAACTTCTTTGGGCCACGAGATCGGTCCATTTCTATCAACTAGAGATTTGGAAATGTGACGAGAGATGACATTACCTGTGATATCAGCGCCACCATGTGTGATATCAACTCCTTCATACAACAAAATTTCTTGATATTTTGAACATAAAATTACTTTTGTTATTTAATTATTTAAGCACTTTAAAATATGTTCATTCTTTTAAAATGGCCCTGTACATAAAACTTCGCTAAATCGAGTTTAATATATGGTCGGATTAAGGAGCAAGTGGTCGATGTCAAAAAAAAAAAAAATTAAGCATCTACATTAAATATATTTTGCAACAAAAAAATTTAATAAAAAAAATAAATACCCCCTCAAGCAGCTGCTTGCCACAGAGGTCTGACAGGAGCCTGTCAGTTTATATGCCACAGTAGAAGGTCTGAGAGGATGGCAGGACCTCAGCAGAAAAACGACACAAACAGCCATGCCTTACCCGGGACTCGAACCCAGGTCCCGTAGATCAGTAGCCAAGCGCGCTAACCACTCGGCCACTGGACGGCAAAATTTAATGACTGCTAAAACGATTGATAAAACACAAGAACGTTGTGTGCCGGATCAATCTCGTCATTCTTTCCTACTTTTCCGGAAATTTCACCGGGCCGAACCTAACGAATTAGATCTCAAATTAAAGCCCGCAAAACTTCCCGCTCTGCCCACGGTCAGTAGGGGACACCGATGGGCTTGGAAAGCCCGCCGTCCGTCGGATGGGACGTTAAGCCGTGGCCCCGTGTGCGGGAGAGCCATACCCGGTGCACGTTAAAGAACACGCTGGATGGCCTTGACGAGAGGTTATCATCTGTCTTCCAACAGCTGTTCCAGTGGGTCCCCTCCCCCAACCTTCTCTGAGCCTTCGGGGTCCATGTGACCTGGCCATTTAGCCCATGGTGTGCAAAAAAGTGCCGCTCAGAGGTAAAACAACCCAACCAACTCAAATTAAAGCTTGTGATGTCTACAAAATTATGGGTTACCTCAAATCTTTCTACCTCATTCTCCCCCATTCCCCCCCAAAAAAATAGGAGGAGGAAAAGAGTGTCGATCTTCATGAGTCGAAATGAAAGTACATTGCACCATAACAATATCAAAGTTCCGAAGATAGGGGTTTTAGTGACAAAGTAAAAAATACAAATGGAAAATTTAGAAAAAATCTGCTTTTGGCGCCCTAAAATGTAAAAAATGCAACTACAGCATATCGATGGTGAAACCATTCACTGAATTTGTATTCACTTCAAAGATAGAAAAAGATAGACTGGGCCCTGATTTAAATACTTGATAATAATTACCGGCGCCCTATTTTCCTTTGAAGTGAATACGAATTCAATGAGTGGTTTTACTATTGTTATGCTTTAGTTTTATTCTTTACTTTTTAGGGAAGGAAATTTAGGTATTTTTCAAAATTTACAATTTATGTTCCTTTACATCTTAAAAAAATACTAATTATTAATTTAATTTAACTCGATAATTGTTCTCTAAAGAGACTAGTGTCTCAACAGGCCAGGAACGAAAAAAAAAAAGAAAAAAAATATATGTAACGTAAAAGGGGTAAGGGGGGGGGGGAGAATGATTTCTATTGCAATATAACATCTCCTCCGTTTTAAAGGTCATAAAAAATCGTGAAAAATGCGTGGAATATGCACAAGTTTAGTAATTTTTTTGCCACCATTACTCTTACTAGAATTGTCGGGAGGAGGGGAGACCGTCCCTCTTGCTCCGGTGTTGTCTTCAGCATCCCTTGATGCTCCACCACTTTATGAGACTTTAGTTATGAAATTAATAGAAACTTCTTTCTTTCTTGGAACGTATTCACAAGAGCCTCTAAAGCAGGGGTGTCCAACCCTTTGACTTCACTGGGCCACATTGAGTGAAGATGAATTGTTTTGGGCCGCACATAAAATATATAATATAGTTAATGTATATGAATAATAAAACTTCATTTATTTTCTTATGTTTTTTATTATAAAAATTAAAAAAAAAGGGCAACTAGTGGTATATCAAAAACTCGCTGAAAATCACATAATCATGTTCAAAGCTTATGTCGTAAACACGTAAACTTTACGATTTTGTGGGCCGCATTACTAGCTGTCCAGGGCTGCGGGTTGGACACGCCTGCTCTAAAGCATGGAATGTACCTTTTCCATGAAACTTAACACAACTTTCAGCGTTGTAATATCTCTTTCATTTTCAGCGTTGTGCTATCTCTTTACATCTCTAAGAGTTTTAACATTTCTGATAATCACTAAAAGACTAAGAAACTAGCTTTCTGAGCTCTATTAATCACGGGGCGGGGGTGGCTCAGTCGGTAACGCGTCAGGCTCGTAATCTATAGTTCCCTGTTCGAGTCCCAGCTGGATCAGCGTTGAGATTTACTCCGCAAAATTCCCCGCCCTGCCCACGGTCAGTAGGGGACACCGATGGGCTTCAAAAGGTCGCCGTCCGTCGGATGGGACGTTAAGCCGTGGCCCATTGTGTGCGGGAGAGCCATACCCTGTGCACGTTAAAGAACACCCTGGATGGCCTTGACGGGAGGTTATCATCTGTCTTCCAACAGCTGTTCCAGTGGGTTCCCTCCCCCAACCTTCTCTGAGCCTTCGGGGTCCATGTGACCTGGCCATTTAGCCCATTGTGTGCAAAAAAAGTGCCGCTCAGAGATAAAACAACCCAACCCTCTATTAATCACCATCTGCAGTGGGGCGAATTGTTTGGCTCTAAGCATATCCAGTATATCACGTTTAATCTTATAGGTAATCTTTTCTCAATTTCTCCTTCTTGTCAGTTGCAGGAATTAAGCTAGTTAACTATATACGTATTTTAATCATCGCTAGGCAGGCCAAACACACGTGGTTATTCTTAGACTTATTTGAACTGCGAGCTTGTTATATTTAACAAAGAAAAAGAGTAGAAAGATTCGGTGCACTGAATAATATGCTAAATAGTTCTCAAACGGAAATACGAGGATGTAATTTCCAACTGAAGACAAGTTAACTGATTGTTTCTGAGTCGGTTGAACAGATTAAATAGTTAGCAGGAATATTTCTTGATTTTGTGTAGTCTGATGTAACATATCATTTTAAAAGATAAATTAGGTCGACAAGTAATTCCTCAACACTGAAAGAGAAACTATCTAAGTCCATTAATTTGCTCCTACAAAGTGATAAAAGCCAACTTACAGAGTTAAAGAGAATAATTTGTGGGAGAATAGGAGAAGCATGATCCAGATTGCTGACTCCAAATCATGTTTGGTCAAGTATGAAACACGAATGCCAATTATTCGCTCAATTACAGGTTTCATCTCAGCCATTTTGGATATGCATATACTCGATAGAATCTGTTTTTTTCGTCATATGCCTAAGGTGCCAATTTAAAATACTCCGAATAGTATTTTAATATACTGTTCTCAAATAGAGTACACTGACCAGGCCAGAAGACTTCAACTGCTCAGAGAATTCATTTCTTCTCATTCGAACATCTTTGTATCATAGGCTTTATGATAGGAGTGAGATGGCTCAGTCGATAGCGCACCAAGCTCGTAATTTGCAATTTCCAGGTTCGATTCCCCCGTGAGCCAGCATTGAGACTTATCTCTGCATATTCCATCCCTCTCGGTCAGTAAGAGACATCGATGGGCTTTAGAAAGGCCGCCGTCCATCTGATAGGACGTAAAACTGTAGCTCAGTGTGCGAGAGAGCCATACCCTGTGCATGTCTGCACATGAACACCCTATGCATGAAGACGCTGGATGTCCTTGACCGGATGCTACCATCTGTCTCCCAACAGCTCTCCAGTGGATCTCCACCCCGAATCTTCTCTGAGCCCTCGGGGTCTTTGTGACTTGACCATTTAGCCCATTGCGTGAAAAAAAGTACTGCTCAGAGGTAAAATATCCATAACTTTTATGACGTCGCGGGTTGGGTTGTTTTACCTCTGAGCGGCACTTTTTTGCACACAATGGGCTAAATGGCCAGGTCACAAGGACCCCGAAGGCTCAGAGAAGGTTGGGGGAGGGGATCCACTGGAACAGCTGTTGGGAGACAGATGGTAGCCTTCCGTCAAGACCATCCAGCGTGTTCTTTAACGTGCACAGGGTTTAGCTCTCCCGCACACGGGACCACGGCTTAACGTCCCATCCGACGGACGGTGGCCTTTCCAAGCCTTTCCAAGCCCTACTGACCGTGGGCAGGGCGGGGAATTTTATATGACGTCGCGAAGTTCGGGTTTTGTCTTTAAATATTTGTAAAAAAAAAATCCTCTCCGATGAAACTAATTCCTACTTTATTTATCATAATGTTAGTGAAATAGGAGATTCAGGAACAGCTGAAACCACACTTTTTCTTCTTTATTGCCTAACATATTTTTTTCGCGATGAGAAAAAAAGAATCCCCCGAGTTGATTACCTCGTGATCTTCATCTCATATTGTTGCCAACAGCAGCTGCTGCAATTATGGAGTTAAAGCTGTTGTGTAATCTCCCTACCCATCACTAGACGTTCCTAAGCAACACTGTTCTCGAGCTCCTCGACGTTTTTGTCCATCTTATGGTCTTTGTCAATTTTGACAATAGATCAAACGGAGGCAGAGCAAATAAGGTGAGAAAGAAAAAAATGTGATGTTGAATTTTGAATTGAGTCATCGGTTTGTAAGCAAGCGTTAATTACTTTTCCTTGGTAGTGTGCATGTAACGGTCTTTATTGTTCGTCCCTTTAGTCACAAGCGAGGCCGACTTCAATATCGTAAAATTAGTTTTATTTAATGCAGGTTACTAATAAACTTGATGATATAGAACGCGTTAAGATGAAAGAATTGATTTCTTTTGCTTCCCTGTAAAACCGATTATTCTTTTATATTTTTAGATGCTGCGAAGGACTTGAACGAAACTCGATTCAATTAGAATGCTATATTCAAATTTTGAAGAAGTGAATTATCACGATACGAAGTAAAAAAAAATTAATTTCTGTTTTTTTATGGAGTACTATAGAAAACATTCTGACGTTTGGTACAGTCGCTCAAAAAGCTATCCGAACACTATGGTTGATTACAGAATTCAGGAAAAATATCTGGCAACGATTTTTTTAGAAATTAGTGATCTGGCAACCTTCGTGTCACGTGATTACAGAATTCAGGAAAAATATCTGGAGCGTGTACAGCAACTGTACACGCTCCAGTTACCGTTCACAGGAAACTCGAGCGTGTGCAGTTACTGACTGAACAACTGCGCCCCTTCCTCCCGTCAAGACCATCCAGCTTGTTGTTTAACAATGCTAAATGCAGCGGACACGCTCGAATATATAAACGAAATTAATTCATATTATAATATGTGTCACTTTGTTATGATGGTTGCAAGAGGTGGCCTTATCTTGAGGGAGTGAAGTTGGGTTGGGTTGTTTTACCTCTGAGCGGCACTTTTTTGCACACCATGGGCTAAATGACCAGGTCACAAGGACCCCACAGGCTCAGAGAAGGTTGGGGGAGGGGACCCACTGGAACAGCTGTTGGGAGACAGATGGTAGCCTCCCGTCAAGGCCATCCAGCGTGTTCTTTAACGTGCACAGGGTATGGCTCTCCCGCACACGGGGCCACGGCTTAACGTCTGAGGGAGTGAAGTAAGGATTCATCTGTGAAGTAGAGAACTCAACCTTTCTCTTCTGAGCAAGTTTCCTCCTGTTGTGCGCAGCGCGCGGGGTTGGCTCAGTCGGTAGCGCGCCAGGCTCGTAATCTGTAGTTCCCAGGTTCGAGACCCAGCTGGGTCAGCGTTGAGATTTATCTCCGCAAAAGTCTCCGCCCTGCCCACGGTCAGTAGGGGACACCGATGGACTTGGAAAGGCCGTCGTCCGTCGGATGGGACGTTAAGCCGTGGCCCCGTGTGCGGGAGAGCCATACCCTGTGCACGTTAAAGAACACCTGGATGGCCTTGACGGGAGACTACCATCTGTCTCCCAACAGCTGTTCCAGTGGGTCCCCTCCCCCAACCTTCTCTGAGCCTTCGGGGTCCATGTGACCTGGCCATTTAGCCCATGGTGTGCAAAAAAGTGCCGCTCAGAGGTAAAACAACCCAACCCTATATATATATATATTCGCAAGGACAATAAGTGATTCAAGACTACAACCAAATTTTAAACTCAATAAAGTTAAAGGTAAACAATAAATACGTATGAAGCAATAAATACAAAGATACAAGAAGGTACAACAAACTCAGGTGTAAAAGACCCAGGTTGAACAATGTATAAAAAAATTGAAGTCTGCATAGCGTAAAAAGGCAAAGACAGGGGATAGAAAGGATTCATCAGGTAAAAGGTGGCCGAGTCCAAGGGTTCGGCCCTCTGGAAGGGAAATTAGACTTTGCATTCAAGAGGGCAATACACTATACTCGCTAAAGAACACGCTATATGCCCTTGATGGAAAGTTTCCACTTTTTGTTCCAATAATGATAACCTTTATCTATATTCGTGTTATATAAAAACCAGTCTCATAAAACTGCTCCAGTGGATTCCCAACCTTCTCTGAGCCTTTGAGGTCCTTGTAACCTAGCCATTCAGCCCATTGTGTATAGAAACGTGCGCCTCAGAGGTAAAACAACTCAACTAAGCTGTGGCATAGTTTAAACATTAGTTTCTCGTGCAAAACAACAAGATATAATTTAAATTGCTGTCTAATGTATGTATTTCGAAATGAATTAAACAACGCACCATAAACAAAATTGTCTACGTAATGTATTTAATATAATATTACATGTAGGATTCGTACCCTCCTAAAAGGGCTTAGTCGATAGAACACCAGGCTCGCAATCTGGCAGTTCTCAGGTTCGAGTACCAGCTGGGCCAGCAGTGATAATATTACATGTAGGATTCGTACCCTCCTAAAAGAGCTTAGTCGATAGAACACCAGGCTCGCAATCTGGCAGTTCTCAGGTTCGAGTACCAGCTGGGCCAGCAGTGATAATATTACATGTAGGATTCGTACCCTCCTAAAAGGGTGTGTCGATAGAACACCAGGCTCGCAATCTGGCAGTTCTCAGGTTCGAGTACCAACTGGGCCAGCAGTGAAATTTATCTCTCCAATCCCCCACCCTGCCTTCAGTCAGAAAGGGGGATACTAGCTGGCCTGGAAATACCGCCATCCGTCAGATGGGTCGTTAAGCCATTGCTCCGTGTGCAGAAGAGCTCTACCCTATGCACGTTAAAGAATACGCTGGATTGCCTCGAATACAGGTCACCATCTTCTCCTACAGCTATCCGGCGGATCCCTTCCTCCATCCTTCTCTGAGCCCTTGGGATCCTTATGACCTGGCCATTTACCTCTATCATGGTGAGAAAAAAGGTGCCGCTCAAAGGCAAAACAATGCAACCCGACTCAGCACGACATGTCCCTGCACACATAACCAGACAACAAGAACTCTATAGATATTTTTTCCCCCGACGACAGCATTGAGCTCAAAGAAATAGAAAATTATTTTGTTAAAAAAAAAGTAAAAAAGACATAAGGTTTCCAAAGTAAAGTGGACTTCTTTTTTTCCGCGATAGAGTGGAAATGTTTCGGACAGTGGAAATCCTACAAAGAACAAGAGTCATCCAGGTAAGAGAAAACAAGGAGGAAAAGAGGTTCTTGGCACCGAAATGAGACCCTTGGGACCTCCCCTGTCTGAAACTGATGGACTGCGAATCGTGTTGGCCATTGTTCCTCTCACGGTAAACGTTTTTCTTTCGGAACATTTTCGTTTACAGAGAGAGAAAGAGACACCTGGAGACTTTTATTCAAAGTTATCCTGTTTCGTATTAGAGGAGCTCTTTGCAAACTAAACTATCATTAGGGTTGTTAATTCGGTAGAGAGATCTTGTTACAGAAGAGGAACTAAACTTTATAATGGTCAAATGAACACCAGCAGAATGAATATTCAGGTAATAAATTGTGTTTCATCCAATTATTAAAACTGTTAGTATAAAATTTCCCAATCAGTATAATCTACTATTCAGTGGCGTATTTTGAAAATATGTTTCGTGGAGGGGATTAGACTTTTTCAAAAGATTAAAACGTAGACAATGAATAAGCATATATGAAAAAAAAAAGCAACTAATAAGTAAATAAGAACTAAAGATATTGTTGCAAATTTAAACGGATGAGCAATAAGCGTGAGTATAAATAAATATATTTTACAATACAAATTACAATACAATGCAAATTATTACAAAAGTATGGATGAAAAAACTTATAAACAAACTAAATACTATCGTACATAAAGACTCTGCTAATAACTTTTTCTTACAGAACAGTTAAGACCAGCTCTGTCTGTTCGACTAAATTAATGCCTCTTCACTTTGATTGCCATGTCTCTTGAATGTCTTTACTTTAGGAGTGTAGGGGCGGGGGTGGCTCAGTCGGTAGCGCGCCAGGCTCGTAATCTGTAGTTCCCAGGTTCGAGTCCCAGTTGGGTAAGCGTTGAGATTTATCTCCGCAAAATTCCCCGCCCTGCCCACGGTCAGTAGGGGACACCGATGGGCTTGGAAAGGCCGCCGTCCGTCGGATGGGACGTTAAGCCGTGGCCCCGTGTGCGGGAGAGCCATACCCTGTGCACGTTAAAGAACACGCTGGATGGCCTTGACGGGAGGCTACCATCTGTCTCCCAACAGCTGTTCCAGTGGGTTCCCTCCCCCAACCTTCTCTGAGCCTTCGGGGTCCTTGTGACCTGGCCATTTAGCCCATTGTGTGCAAAAAAGTGCCGCTCAGAGGTAAAACAACCCAACAACTTTAGGCGTAAACAATCCTTTTATGCCACTGGATTTTACACTAATGCAACTAAACCACCACCCCACACTCACCACATAAAAATATCTCTTCTTTTTTGACTATCGCGCACTGACTAAGGCTATTTTATGCCTCTTTTCAGATCTCCGCAACTTTACCATTGTAGTTCTATCATTCTTAATTTTCAGATCGGTTCTATGTTCCAATTCGTTTGTTACATAAATCTCACGCAGAAGCATAGGCGAGTGTTCATGTCACGTTTTTCATAAAGTCACTGCAACATGGATTGGATTGTTTTACCTCTGAGCGGCACTTTTTTGCACACCATGGGCTAAATGGCCAGGTCACATGGACCCCGAAGGTTCAGAGAAGGTTGGGGGAGGGGACCCACTGGAACAGCTGTTGGGAGACAGATGGTAGCCTCCCGTCAAGGCCATCCAGCTTGTTCTTTAACGTGCACAGGGTATGGCTCTCCCGCACACGGGGCCACGGCTTAACGTCCCATCCGACGGACGGCGGTCTTTTCAAGCCCTTCGGTGTCCCCTACTGACCGTGGGCAGGGCGGGGAATTTTTGCGGAGATAAATCTCAACGCTGACCCAGCTGGGACTCGAACCTGGGAACTGCAGATTACGAGTCTGGCGCGCTACCGACTGAGCCACCCCCACTGCAACATGTTCATCTGTCGTAACAATATATTGTGCATCAATACTTAGAAATGGCTACTGTTTCATAAACACAAAACTGCAAAAGAAATCGAAACGCATACATTTGGAGGGAATTTGAACCCCCAAACCTCCCGTTTAAATATGCCCCTGTGCCTGTTTACATTCATACCTGGGGCAAGGGTGACTCAGTCGGTAGAGCGCCAGGCTCGTAACTCGCAGTTCCCAGGTTTGAGTCCCGTCTGGGCCAGCGTTGAGATTAAGCCGCCGTCCGTCGGATAGGACGTTAAGCCATGTTTCTGTGTGCGGAAGAGTCAAGAGTGCACGTTAAAGAACACACTGGATGGCCTTCACGGGAGGCTACTATCTATCTCCCAACAGCTGTTGCAGTAGGTCCCCTCCCCCAACCCTCTCTGAGCCCTCGGTATCCTTGTGACCTGACCATTAAAAAATAAAATACCCCCTCAAGCAGCTGCTGCCACAGAGGTCTGACAGGAGCCTGTCAGTTTATATGCCATAGTAGAAGGTCTGAGAGGATGACAGGACCTCAGCAGAAAAACAACACACACATTCATGCCTTACCCGGAGCTCGAACCCAGGTCCCTTAGATCAGCAGCCAAGCGCGCTAACCACTCGGCCATGGGACCATTAATGCGCAAAAAATTGCAGTTCGAAGGTAAAACGACTAATCGTGCATATGTCGTGTTTTTACTTAAGTTAGTTCGAAATTATGCGTTTTTTGTTAATTACACTATAAAGAATAGATATTTGTCTTAGTTTATTTTTCGATATGCGCAAGTTTATGCAACATGTATTAAATTTTCCATTTATGCCTTTCTGCAATCCACTTTGTTTCACCTGATGTATACATTTTTTCCATTCGCAACTTTTAAAAATGTTTTTAGACCCCCACCTCCCAACTAAGCAAGCACCTGGACTCTTCAGATACCTTAATCCACCAGAACGGAACGAACACCATTCAGTGTTGTTGTTTCTTTTCCAGAAATTATTTGGGGCGGGGGTGGCTCAGTCGGTAGCGCGCCAGGCTCGTAATCTGTAGTTCCCAGCTGGGTCAGCGTTGAGATTTATCTCCGCAAAATTCCCCTCCATGCCCACGGTCAGTAGGGGACACCGATGGGCTTGGAAAGGCCGCCGTCCGTCGGATGGGACGTTAAGCCGTGGCCCCGTGTGCGGGAGAGCCATACCCTGTGCACGTTAAAGAACACGTTGGATGGCCTTGACGGGAGGCTACCATCTGTCTCCCAACAGCTGTTCCAGTGGGTCCCCTCCCCTAACCTTCTCTGAGCCTTCAGGGTCCATGTGACCTGGACATTTAGCCCATGGTGTGCAAAAAAAGTGCCGCTCAGAGGTAAAACAACCCAACCCAGAAATTATTATCACTAAATAATGCATTATGTTTTTTCCTTCTCCATTCTAGTGATATTTTTCAATTTCTTGCGAAATATGCGCAATACATATATGTATATATTTTGCAATTATTATTTTTTTTTTCGGTCTATTAAAATTCTCCAGGGTTGGGTGGTGGTGGTGGTGGTGGGGAGGGTTATAGGACATGACCCTATAACTGTCCTCTCGAGATCCGGTCCTGAATTTTAAAATAAATTTAAGACCAGGACCATATCTACAAAAGTTAAAGGAGAGAGGGTTAGGGAGGGAAGCAACCAAGTAACTGGAATGAAAGGTGGGGGGGGGGGGGAGAGGAGTGATGGGCAAGAACGAGCCAAAATGAATCGAAACCCCGTTCCTTTATAAATTTTTTTATCTCCGTTTTTATCGAGTTTAGCAAATTTCTTGAAAAATACGGGTAAAATATAATAAAAAATAATACCCCCTCAAGCAGCTGCTTGCCACAGAGGTCTGACAGGAGCCTGTCAGTTTTTATGCCACAATAGAAGGTCTGAGAGGATGGCAGGACCTCAGCAGAAAAACGACACAAACAGCCATGCCTTACCCGGGGCTCGAACCCAGGTCCCATAGATCAGTATACATGTCTGATTTTTTTCCCTCCGTTCCAGTTACTAATATGCTCAAAGGGGGATCCTTAGATCCGGGCCTTGTTCAAGACGAATAATAACATATTCAACACATTCGAATTTTGCACAAAAATTTATCTGCATTCGAACTCTTATCTGTTCCTTTCTCTCCTAACTTCGATCAATGTGTCGTTTATTTCTTTTTCTTTTCCTCATCTGTTCCCTATAAAGAAGCAGGTTTCTTTGTTAGTAAGACGTGTGGGAATGACAGTTCTCCCCTGACAAGGCACAACTTGGGTCTTCTCCGGGGCCTCGTTAAACAGCCACGACTGCCTGCACTTTGTTCTTCGCTTTTCGTTATCCTTCGGCAGACGGCACCACTTCCGCAAGAGAATGCACAATTTAGGATGCGAGCAAGTGTTGCCAGATGCGCTGCTTTTTCTATCGGAAACGTGGGAATGAAATGACTGAGGGGATGGCCACGATAGATATCGATAAAGAAAATAAAGGTTTTCCTTTTCGATATCTTGAAATTCCGCGCCTGAAATTTTTGGGGGAGTTTTAAATGTAAATCAGGAAACAGTTCCAGAACAAAATCCTGTGCATCCTCGATTAAGCCGAGATTTTGTGGAATTTTGAATTGCCTGAATTGAAACATTAGTTCGTTTCAAAAAAAAAAACACAAGCGAGTTATTGTTTTTACTTTATCGTCTGACCATTGTTGGTAGATATTCAACTTTTTTTTATTTCAAGAGATCGGCGAAAAAATATTTTGTGACTAGATAGGCACAAATAAAATATTATTATTCACATTTTCAGTATCTTCCATTTCAATTTCCACTATTGAAGGATGTTAAGCTTTGAAAATAACATAACTTTAATATTGTAAACATCTGTATATTCTAGAAAAAGGTAAATTAGCGTGCAAGTCAAAGGGTTCACATAGTAATTTTCTTTCTTCTGTCGTGGAGATTGGCTTGTACAGTCGCTCAAAAAAATATCCGAACACTATGTTGATTACAGAATTCAGAAAAAATATCTGGCAACGATTTTTTAGAAACTAGTGATCTGGCAATCTACACGAAGGTTGCCAGATCACTAATTTCTAAAAAAATTGTTGCCACATAGTTTTTCTGAATTATGTAATTAACCATAGTGTTGGTGTGATGTTACTTCTTCGTTTGTCGGTCTATTGGGACCACTTAGGACGTCCCCTCGGTTCGATCGCTATACGCGACGGGTGAAAGAGTCTTTCGGAACAAAAATCAAAGATTTTTATCACAACTGCAGGGACTCAATACTGAGGCTCCTCCCCAATAAATTGGTTCAAACTTCAGCCTTTACTTTAAAATAACAAATATTTATTTAACCTTCCAAACATGCTTGATGGACGAGGACATATGCTCAATTACATAGATTACAACAACACCAGCTTACTATGCCTGTTCAGCTGTATTTACAGAGCCCAATGCCGCTATTACCAGTCGGCATTTCCCAGCTTTACAATTTCTCGTCTGCACGCTTTCGAAACTCGACCGGCTCTGTCTTTCTCGTTGTTGCCAACCCTTTCTCTTTCTCTCTCTGCCTGACCATCTGGGGCGTCCGCGAGCAGTGGGGTGACCTCCGTCCCCTCTGGGCACTGTTACTTCAATTCTCTTTCCAGATGCCGGGACAGAGGGCCTCCCACGTAGCACAAGCCTTGTTGGTGAAATCCAAAATAAATATACAAAGCCTGAACAAAAAAAAATCTAAAAAGGCCTCTAGCCTGATACCTCCCTGCCAGAAGTCAGTAGTTAGTCCTGTTAACTGCTGACTAAAAATTCAAGTTGAATGCTGAAAATCAGAGTTCATTTTCGCGTTAATCTTAGAGTTCAATGCCACAAAATTCAGAGTTCTAAGTTGTCTTAGGAATTCTATAAATTCTCTGCGAATTGGCACATCTTTTACACATCTATGTACACTACACTTAAAAATAAAATAACTTCTAGGTATATTTCCGGTGCACTGAGTCTAAATATTGTCTTTTTGCTTCAAACAAAAAAAAACCTGGTGACTAAAGTAGTTGTCCGAGAGTACACAGTTTATAAATTAATTATCTCACTAAAAACTGTCTTTGACGAAGGTATGTCGTCTTGGCGGTGTTCATTCGTCCACAGGTGACATCCCATGTGAAAGGCTATGCACACCTTTTGTGACTACCTAGATATCACCTTCCCGTACGTACCCTCTGACTCTACAGACTGAAAGTCGTCGACATTGGCGTCGGCCTGACCATTTAAATTTGTACAAGGTGTTAGTGTACCCTCCCTTAGACAATTTGGCTCATCGTAGACATCGAGTCTGACAGATTGCTGCACATGTTTGGGCTGGGAGATACTACGGCGTTGATTGGACGGTCTCCATGGAGCATACATTTCCCTTTTTCTAACTGGAATTCCTCTACCTCTTTCATAGTAACTTCCTCTATTGGCCCACGGCTCGTGGATTTTCCTCCTGAGGTTACCAGTTACAGGCCTTCTCTCCTTCTTTCTAATTAACTTACCATATGCTTCCACACTCAGAAGTACCTCCTTCCGCAGATTTGCTACTACTGCGCATAGCATTTTAATTTCTCCGCCACTCCCAGTGCTATTGTCTGAGCCATCAGTCAAACTTAAAGGCAGCTCTTTTACCTCTGCCCTTTTGGCATCACCAAACGGTCCATGCAACAACAGATGGTCTTTTACCGGGTGCTTTTCTGCGTTCAGCATACCCTTTCTGATTACTGTCAGTTCTGCCCCCGAATCCACCACTGCTCTAGCTGTCTGGTCGCCACATCTGATTCGAACCTTTTCATAATCTACTGGGATACGTATCTCTCCCTGTCCCATTACTCGACTGCTTGGACTTGGCTTCGAATGTGTCGTAACCCTTCCTATTGTTGCCTCACAAACATCTTCAGAATTCTGCTCCAAGGTGCTAACCTGGTATACCTGAGTTCGGCTCTCACGGTCCCCAGTTCTCAGTGGGCAATCTCTCATCAAATGTTCATCGGATCTGCATTTATGGCACCTCCTTACCTTTGGGACATTTCTATATTCAGCTAAACTAACTGCCGATTGATACCTTCTGCTCGAATAATTTCTCTCCGAGTCTATCCTCCGCTTGGGGGAAACAACACGTTCTGCATATTGTCTATGCCTTACCTCTTTAAAAGTTTGGACCTCTTCCGTTCCGTTTACACTGGCTAGATGGATTTCTGCCCACGTGGCTATTTCGTTTGCTTTTGCCCATGACTCCGCCTCTTTCTGTACTACGTAAGCATGAGTGTCTTGAGGAAGGCTATCACGTAACTTATCCGACACTATCAGGTCCATAAGCTCCTCAAATTTTGTCACCTTCCTACTGCGGACGTAGTAATCCCAGCTATTTCTGAGCCTCGAGGCTAATTGATTATATGACTCATTCGGTTCTTTCGTGATAGTTTCAAACTTTCTCTTGTACGCAGAGGGAGTGAGCTTAAACTCTTTTAATACAGCCTCTTTAACTTTCTTATAATTAACAAAATCCTCTGCACTTAATTTTCGAAAAACGTGATTTGCATATTTACTATCTAAAAAAGAAATAATGACTTTGCCTTGAAACTCCTCTGGTACTTCATATATCTTAAAACCCCTTTCCGCTGTCTCAAAGAGATTTATCACTTCTTCTGGGTTTTTAGGGCTTCCAGCTAACATATTTCCCAATAATTTTATATAATTAGCCAGCCGCGCATCTGCTTGATTACTAGAAACTGCCACCGTTCGCACATCACCCCTCTCCTCGTTTGCATTCCTCATTTGCAGTTCCAGCATTCTATACTCATGCTCTCTCTCCTTTTCCCTTTCTGTTGCCTCTCTCTCTTTTTCCCTTTCTGCCACCTCTCTCTCTTCCCTTCTCAGTTGCATCTCTAACCTCATCCTTTCTAATTCAAAATCATCTCCCATCCTTTCTTTAGCTCTCTGCTTTCTGGTCCCGCTCTGCAGTATATCCGTATCGTTGTCATTGCCATAATCCCTCAACCCTCTCATGTCTTCCGCAGCATCAGACTCTCTGTCTATTGTCACCTCCTCGCTTCCCCGGACACTCCCTGAATAACCACCCTGCATGCTATCCCTCTCTGTGACTGTGTAGCTTCGCCTTAACTCATCCCTTTCCCTATCACGACCGCTCCTAAGCTCCATTTTAGCTTGTACAGGCCTCTGCCGTATCTAACTACTTGCCCCTAGAGTAAGAGGATACTTACCTCCGATGTGATGACAGGAACGAACCGCCTCGTCAGTTTGCCACCTGAAGCACACAGTCGGAACACTCTTGGTAGTATCAGCCTTGCGCTGGTCAGCTCCCAGTGGATGTTTAACTTTTCCGTCACCTTCACAGCTTTTTCCACAGTTCGAACGTGATGCACGATTCTTCAGGTACCTTCACAGCTATTCTATCACCTGAAGCACACCGCAGGACACTCTTGGCAGTATCAGCCTTGTTCTGGTCAGCTCACAATGGATGTCGGAACTCTTTCGTCACCTTCACCGCTACTTTCACCTCTGTTGCGTACTGGCGGCTGCGCCACTTTGTGATGTTACTTCTTCGTTTGTTGGTCTATTGGGACCACTTAGGACGTCCCCTCGGTTCGATCGCAATACGCGACGGGTGAAAGAGTCTTTCGGAACAAAAATCAAAGATTTTTATCACAACTGCAGGGACTCAATACTGAGGCTCCTCCCCAATAAATTGGTTCAAACTTCAGCCTTTACTTTAAAATAACAAATATTTATTTAACCTTCCAAACATGCTTGATGGACGAGGACAAATGCTCAATTACATAGATTACAACAACACCAGCTTACTATGCCTGTTCAGCTGTATTTACAGAGCCCAATGCCGCTATTACCAGTCGGCATTTCCCAGCTTTACAATTTCTCGTCTGCACGCTTTCGAAACTCGACTGGCTCTGTCTTTCTCGTTGTTGCCAACCCTTTCTCTTTCTCTCTCTGCCTGACCATCTGGGGCGTCCGCGAGCAGTGGGGTGACCTCCGTCCCCTCTGGGCACTGTTACTTCAATTCTCTTTCCAGATGCCGGGACAGAGGGCCTCCCACGTAGCATAAGCCTTGTTGGTGAAATCCAAAATAAATATACAAAGCCTGAACAAAAAAAAAATCTAAAAAGGCCTCTAGCCTGACAGTTGGGTTATTTTTTGAGCAACTGTACTTAGGCGTTGTTAGGGCGTAGTTTCGCTTGTACTCTGTAGTTCCAAGGTTCGAGTTCCACCTAAACCAGCGTTGAAATTTCCAATCACTTTTGGTGAATATCGAACGTTCATTTTTAAAACGAATAGAGTTGTGTCCTTTCCCAACTTCAGTGCCCTCTATCCGCGGAAATTCAAACCAAAAAATTCGAAAAATATAAATTTTTCTATTAAAACTGATTTAGTTTAAAAAAGTTTATATCTTGAAACAAAAGAGTTGACTATCTATAGAAAAACCGACAAAAAAGTGAAAAAGACATCTCCCTTTGTTAAAGGAATTGAAAAGCTTTAAATCCATACAATTCAAGTTCGTTATCAATTATATATTCAAATGAGTTGGGTTGGGTTGCTTTACCACTGAGCGGCACTTTTTTGCACGCAATGGGCTAAATGGCCAGGTCACATGGACCCCAAAGGCTCAGAGAAGGTTGGGGGAAGGGATCCACTGGAACAGCTGTTGGGAGACAGATGGTAGCCTCCCGTCAAGGTCTTCCAGCGTGTTCTTTAACGTGTACAGGGTATGGCTCTCCCTCACGCGGAACCACGGCTTAACGTCCCATCCGACTGACGACGGCCTTCCCAAGTCCATCGGTATTCAAATTAGAGTTCAACGGTTTATCTATAGTTACGAAACATTTATAGTTTTGGCCAACTGTTATTAATTCAGTCGATAGCATGCCAGGATGTTAATTTGCAATTCCCATGTTCGAGTCTCACCTGTGCCAAAGTTGAGATTTATTCCCATTAACCTCTAAACTGTCCCTAGTTAGAAAGAGGTACCAAAGGGCTTGGAAATTCCGCCGTCCGTCGCATGAGATATAAAGCCGTGGCCCCATGTACAGGAGAACCATCCACTATACTCGTTAAGGAACACGCTGTATGGTCTTGACGGAAGACTTCCATCTGACCCCTAAAAGCTGTCCAGTGGGTCCCCTTCGCAATCTTCACTGAGCCCTTGGGGTTCTTGCGCTCTGACAATTTAGCCTTTGTATACAAAAAAGCGCCGCTCACAGGTAAAACAACAACCAAATAAAGCATTAGGTTTCAGATATAAGCAATTGACCATACACAAGTCGATTCCCTTAGAATTCTGATTGACCACATCAGAATTTTAAGAGAAGAAATACTTCCCTTATAATTCTGATAATGTTCTTAATTACGTAAGTTATATATCTAATTGCTGTAAAGCCAAGGAATTTGCATTAAGTATCGGAACGCATTCCAGTTCATTATAAGAAATTATCGCTATACGACAAGGTAGCGGCTCTACTGTGATGTTTGACATTACAGATGATCAAGTATTTCAACAACATATGACCAGCGGCGTAGTTTGTCTTTGTTCTTCAGAACCTGTAAGATCTTGTACCGCACGCAGCCAAAGTATCTTGTGCAGCACTCGATAGAATGTTGTGCTAGACAGCTGCAGTTGTCTACCGCATTTTCCGCCTGACTTCTCAGGGCTGAGCAGGATGGTTCCTCGCACATTAGAAGTCCCCCACCCCTTGCATGTGTGTGGTCGTCCACTTCGTTTCCAATCAAGACACAATTTCTCGGCACCGCTGCGGCTACGGGACATTACTTTCTGTATTGCTGTACACCACAGCAATCACGACAAACCCCGATTCCGCCTTTCGACACTACCAGTAAGGAATTGCCGTGTACTATCTACTGTCAGGGGCAAGACTATACCATATAGATATTGCTCATCCCCGACAATTCTATGGCGAACAGTCCTATAGAAAGAAAGCTCATCCATCGATCAAAACCTAAATTTACTCTGTTCCGCGGTTAGCCACAACAAGGATATATAGATCCAAGTGGAGTCGGCTCCCGAGGTGGGAACTCTTAGTTGGACCCAGATTTTGAAAAGGGCCCTAGCCTACTAGAGGTACCAAATAGTTCAGCAGGGCCCAGAACTTACTCCACTGAGCACCTGATGGAGGTCTTAGCACTAACTAACCGGGCCACTAAACCGGTCAGCAGCTCCTTCGACCTCAGGATGATCTTGATTCTGTCCAACCGGGGCCCAAACCGGTCAGCAGTCTTCGACCGCACTGTGGGTCTACGTTGTAATGGCTGCGGAAATTTGTCTGCACTTAGAGGTCTGATTTTGTTTACGAAAAAGCAAACAAAGCAGCAGCATCTAGAGACGATATTGAAAGTCTAGAAAATATTTTCATTTGTCCAAAGTAAGCCATATGATCTTCTGTGTATAGTAGAGGCATTAACAATTCTCATAGATCTTTGCTTGATTGTGCCATTAAAAAGCGTCTCAATCAATCAGTGATATAGTCAGAAGTTGATGGAAAAGTTATTGATAGCTGAATCAAGCAAGGATCTACGAAAGTTTCAACTGCACAGTCTCATTATCCCAGTTGCTTTCACGGTTACCATTTACACATTTGGATTGGATTATATTGGATTGTTTTACCTCTGAGCGGCACTTTTTTGCACACCATGGGCTAAATGGCCAGGCCACAAGGACCCCGAAGGCTCAGAGAAGGTTGGGGGAGGGGACCCACTGGAACAGCTGTTGGGAGACAGATAGTAGCCTCCCGTCAAGGCCATCCAGCGTGTTCTTTAACGTGCACAGGGTATGGCTCTCCCGCACACGGGGCCACGGCTTAACGTCCCATCCGACGGACGGCGCCCTTTTCAAGCCCATCGGTGTCCCCTACTGACCGTCGGCAGGGCGGGGAAATTTTGCGGAGATAAATCTCAACGCCGACCAAGCTGGGACTCGAACCTGGGAACTACAGATTACGAGCCTGGCGCGCTACCGACTGAGCCAACCCCGCCCCCACCACATACACAGAACAGAGTTGAGTTCGGGCTCAATTTTTTCGACTATCAACATTTTTGTGACAAAATGTTGATGGTATTTGTAACAAAAAATAGTAGAAATTTTAGCAGAAACTGAAAGTTTGGGAGCAATATCATAATGAAAGCAAATAATCTTATTTTTATTAAACATAGAGAATGGAGAAAAAAATTAACAAAAAATCAAAAGCCGCATGATACTTATTTTTAGTTGCTAACGATTTGGTTAAAATTATAATAAAAAAATATATATTTATTTATACTTATGTTTTTTACAATTGTAAGAAATATTTCAAATTTCAATTATTCTGAGCCCGAGACCGCCCGAAATCGTCTGTATTACTTTGAACCCGACTAAGCTCCAACCTAAACTGCGCGGAAATCAATCTAATGCAGTGGTTCTCAACCTTTTATGCTTCACGTACCCCCTGGAAATGTGTATGTAACTGGCGTACCCCTTGCATAGATAGATAAAACTATAGTTATAGTATAACAATGGGAATAAAATAAAACATATATGTTAGTGGTTCTCAACCTTTTATGCTTCACGTACCCCCTGGAAATGTGTATGTAACTGGCGTACCCCTTGTATAGATAGATAAAACTATAGTTATAGTATAACAATGGGAATAAAATAAAACATACATATCAGTGGTTCTCAACCTTTTATGCTTCACGCACCCCCTGGAAATGTGTATGTAACTGGCGTACCCCTTGTGTAGATAGATAAAACTATAGTTATGGTATAACAATGGGAATAAAATAAAACATCTATATCAGTGGTTCTCAACCTTTTATGCTTCACGTACCCCCTGGAAATGTGTATGTAGCTGGCGCACCCCTTGTATAGATAGATAAAACTATAGTATAACAATGGGAATAAAATGAAACATATATATCAGTGGTTCTCAACCTTTTATGCTTCACGTACCCCCTGGAAATGTGTATGTAACTGGCGTACCCCTTGCATAGATAGATAAAACTATAGTTATAGTATAACAATGGGAATAAAAATAAAACATTTATATATAACATACATCTAGTGACTTTTCAGCTCTCACACGGCGTACCCCAAATAATTTTACCGCATACCCCACGTTGAGGACCTCTAATCTAATGGATTATTAATGATTAATAATTAACTGAAAAACTGTAATGTGATAAAAAAAAAAGCTGTATTTAAGAAAAATACGTCTTATTAAACATTAGATAAAAAATTACATTATAAATAATGTAATTTTTATAAACTTTTTTGAGTTATTTTTTTAAATGAAGTTATCCGCGATTATTGGAAGACCCTCCTTTTTATTAGCC
This sequence comes from Ryuthela nishihirai, assembly GCA_038380435.1. Lineage (NCBI taxonomy): Eukaryota > Metazoa > Arthropoda > Arachnida > Araneae > Heptathelidae > Ryuthela > Ryuthela nishihirai. Next base: position 33,255,021 of record JAWZYU010000020.1, on the reverse strand, counting down.
AATACTTTTCCTCTACATTTCGCTCTCTAAACTACGTGATCTCCACGACTGAAGTTTTTTCAGATTTAATTCCTTTTTTCTACGCAACACTCGAATAATTTTTTTAAATTTATATTTGCATTGCCAGCAAAAAGATAGCTTATTTCATATAAAATAAGTTTCTCTTTTAGTTTATAACTTTATCTCAATGCTTATTTTTCTTTTTTAAATTAAATATCGTCACTGATTTTTTAAAATTATTTAATGTAATTTTAGCCCCACAATCTGCTGTGTCCCAAATTCTGATTTGTCCACGTGTCTATATATTTTAATCGCGTTAAGATCCATTTTTTTTACCGGCGGAGCGCTTTTGAATACTGAAATCCGCGGATAAATAGATCCGTCTATTCTTCCTAAGGGGGCGGGGGTGGCTCAGTCGGTAGCGTGCCAGGCTCGTAATCTGTAGTTCCCAGGTACGAGTCCCAGCTGGGTCAGCGTTGAGATTTATCTCCGCAAAATTCCCCGCCCTGCCCACGGTCAGTAGGGGACACCGATGGGCTTGGAAAGGCCGCCGTCCGTCGGATGGGACGTTAAGCCTTGGCCCCGTGTGCGGGAGAGCCATACCCTGTGCACGTTAAAGAACACACTGGATGGCCTTGACGGGAGGCTACCATCTGTCTCCCAACAGCTGTTCCAGTGGGTCCTCTCCCCCAACCTTCTCTGAGCCTTCGGGGTCCATGTGACCTGGCCATTTAGCCCATGGTGTGCAAAAAAGTGCCGCTCAGAGGTAAAACAACCCAACCCTATTCTTTCTAGGTGGGATAATTTCAATGACGATCAGCATGTATGCGTATAAATACCAAAAGCGTAGGTTGAATAACAACTGGAGAGAGAGTGTAAGGCAATCAGACTTCGCCGTCTTTTATTGACAAGTCTGAGAGCTCTCCGCTGTCTGATAGTGACAACTCTGTATCAGACAGTGGAACAGACTGATAGTGGTACTCTGTCGCAGTTTATTAAAATCGCTATTTTAATAAATTCCATTTATTTTGGAGATCTTTTTGAAACATTTATCGATTATATGGAAAAGAAAAAAATCAGTTTCCTAAATGTCCTAATACGAATTATTGAGGATAATCTCTACTCTACATTTGGAACATGAAATGGAAAATTACAACGTTTGAGAAGACGAAAACGTTCAAGAGAATTATCAACAGAATGTGAAACAGTTGGAAAAACACTCCACAAATGGAAAGTCAGAAACAACGAACAGGGATTCCGTGTAAATAACGATTTAGCAAATTATTGAGCATTACAGCTTTTGCTCCAGTTTCCCGTTCGCTCGTTATTGACCAAACACAAGCGTTTTTAAACACATTACAACTTCGAGAGTAGCAGTAGCCATTATTTCCTTCCTGAGTCCAAGAAGCATTATCAGTCCACTTTCCATTTGCTTTCGTTAATGATCTTCACTCCATTTAGCCGTAATGCCCAAGATAAGTACAAAATAAACACGGGAAGGCCCAGCGGTTTCCAAAAGCAATTAGATGCGAAAGGTTCAAAAGAAAAATGCTTCACACTTCGGTGAGCTTTAAAGAAAGCTACTTGTTTGTAAGAAGTGATAAGAAACCAACTGAACTTTTAAGATTAATGTGAGCGAATTAGATATGGCAAAAGGCGTTACCACACGTCGACGGGAATGGTCTCAGATATCTTTTATTCCTTCCCGAATATTTTATTTCTATTCTACATCCATTTCTTTTTCCGTCAGTTTTCTCTCTTTCTTAGAAGAAAATGAGTTTTTTTTTCTGTCTTAGAAGAGAATTCAGCTTAAGGACGTGTCCCCCCCCCCACTTCTAATAGTTAACGCCGAGCATACCCAATTTACCTAGACTCCATTATCTGAATGTGGGAAAGATGGTCGCCAGTGACAGATCGGTTGGGAGGATCAATTACCCATCACGCAACGCTCTTATGATGACGATCTCTTGCTAAGTGCCTGTAGGAGTAGTCAACCGTCAATCTGCAAGCTTCGAAACTGCTGTGAAAGAAGATTCTTCTCTCTTTCAAGAACAAGGGGGAAAAAATTCGTTTTGAAATTTAACGATTTCTCCTTTGAAGGAGGATTACATCAACCACTTTTCTTCTTTTCTTTTCGTTCTTCTGTTTGTTGTAAGTGTTATCTGATGGTTGGAGAAGAAGAGGATCACTTGCTGAACGATTTCGCGCTCCATTCTAGCTTTCGTTTGCCTGTCCCTTTAAATTGAGATTTTGCCGCGCGATTCTGTTTGCCGAATTTCTGTGAGTGAATGGTGTGATATTTTAGCGGGAGACGTTAGAATTAAGAGTACGAATGAATACAAAAAACAAGGAAGCGTTGAGAATATTTATGTGATGGTAATTGTGATGTATTCCGTTGAGTTTCTTCGTTGCCGGAAAATCAATTTAGTGTTATCAGATATCGGGAAAATAGACTCTTAGGAGTTATAGAGAGGCTGAATAACTGAAAAGATCCACTTGTTGCTTATTAAGAGATAGAGTTCTTTTGACTCAGAATGGGAAACTAGGAATTAAAAGAATTCTCCTCTCTCAATCCGGTTGACTTTATCTGACATTCAAGTCGGTTTGGACAAGTTTTAAAATTTTTTCTGTGCTCATAGTGTACTATGAATTAAAAGAATAAAATTTCGACTCCGGCGAGAATTCCAAAAAGAATGAAGTTTTCATTTTCCACATTATTTTTTTTTGAAAAAAGATTAACTCCCATTTAGGTTGGTCCGCCATTGCTTTGAAGCTCTATGGGGAGTGTGTCCTGGTTTCTCATACAACATGTACAGAGCTGCTGGATTAGTAGTCAGGTACGTTAACAACTACACCAGTTATTGGCTGTTAAAGTACTACACTACAATAGTTATGCACTATTGGGACTAATGAGTGATTTGGCAAGATATAAATATTAATATTTTGCTTTTACCTATAGAACACACTACTTACTATTTACAAACTCCGCGACATATGGGGCGGGGGTGGCTCAGTCGGTAGCGCGCCAGGCTCGTAATCTGTAATTCCCAGGTTCGAGTCCCAGCTGGGTAAGCGTTGAGATTTATCTCCGCAAAATTTCCCCGCCCTGCCCACGGTCAGTAGGGGACACCATTGGCTTGGAAAGGCCGCCGTCCGTCGGATGGGGCGTTAAGCCGTGGTCCCGTGTGCGGGAGAGACATACCCTGTGCACATTAAAGAACACGCTGGATGGCCTTGACGGGAGGCTACCATCTGTCTCCCAACAGCTGTTCCAGTGGGTCCCCTCCCCCAACCTTCTCTGAGCCTTCGGGGTCCATGTGACCTGGCCATTTAGCCCATGGTGTGCAAAAAAGTGCCGCTCAGAGGTAAAACAACCCAACCCGCGACATATGTAATAAATAAGTGGGTTTCATAAGATGAGTTGATTGATTATATATTAATTAACAGCAAATGAGTTAGTTCTGTTAGGAATACCAGGTCATATAGGGGAGCTAAAATTGGATCTGACCATTATCTTGTTAAAAATATCTTGCAACTTAAGAAGTGTTGTGCTAAAGTTAATAAAGTTACCTTTAACACTGAAGCTTTGAAAGACACAATTGTAGCTAAAGCTTACCATGATAATATTACTTAGCCATTATGAAAATTGGATTGGTTTACTTCTGAGCGGCACTTTATTGAACACAATGGGCTAAATGGCAGGTCACAAGGACCCAAAGGCTCAGAGAAAGAGACCCACTGGAACAGCTGTTGGGAGAGGGATGGTAGCCTCCCGTTAAGGCCATTCAGTGTGTTCTTTAACGTGTACAGGGTATGGCTGTCCCGCACACGGAGCCACGGCTTAACGTCCCATCCGATGGACGGCGGCCTTTCCAAGCCCATCGTTGTCCCCTACTGACCGTGGCAGGGCGAGGAGTTTTGCGGAGGTAAATCTCAACGCAGACCCAACAGGAATTCCAACCTGGGAACTGAAGATTACGAGCCTGGCGCGTTACCGACTGAACCACTCCCGCCTTTTATTACGACAGTCACGGTTTATTTGCTGCTGACGTGAGAAAGGTTGGGTTGTTTTACCTCTGAGCGGCACTTTTTTGCACACCATGGGCTAAATGGCCAGGTCACATGGACCCGGAAGGCTCAGAGAAGGTTGGGGGAGGGGACCCACTGGAACAGCTATTGGGAGACAGATGGTAGCCTCCCGTCAAGGCCATCCAGCGTGTTCTTTAACGTGCACAGGGAATGGCTCTCCCGCACACGGGGCCACGACTTAACGTACCATCAGACGGACGGCGGCCTTTCCAAGCCCATCGGTGTCCCCTACTGACCGTGGGCAGGGCGGGGAATTTTGTGGAGATAAATCTCAACGCTTACCCAGCTGGGACTCGAACCTGGAAACTACAGATTACGAGCCTGGCGCGCTACCGACTGAGCCACCCCCGCACCGACGTGAGAAAGAACGGGACCATTTTAAACAGGTTTTACTTGAAACCAACAGCACTCTTTTGGGTAAAAAGGAGCAGAAGAGACGAGTTCATTGCGTGATAAGGTATCTTAGCTCCAGATTTCTTGCGTTATGAACAATCAATGGCATCTTGTGATCAGCATGATATAGCCAGTGTTGCCATATTGAAGTAACATAATTCCAGCCAAAAAGACTTAATACAGTTATGTAATCACGGTAACGTATTATTTATTTACAGTTTCCTGAAATATTGAAAATATCACGCAGAACCCCTTTACTATCTAGCGGTCGGGTCTCACTGGTGCGAACCACTGATCTGGCCACTTCATTAATGAATTGAATCATTAAATATCTTAGGTGGCTGTTGATAATGATGACTACACAAGCCTTCGACACCTATTATGACAATAGCAGGCTATGTAAATGGAGAAACTCCTTCAAAGCTGACTAAATTTGCGAAGACTTTTTACTGAAAAAATGTCACAATAGATAAATTGACGATCTCACCCAAATGTTTGTAATTCTCAGTTTTGAACAATTTTCATTTAGTGTTTGGAGAGTTATGGAAAGTGAAACATTTAACAACGACATTGTAGTTACAAGAATTACTTCAAAATATGCTTAAAACGCAATGAAACATTCTAATTTAAGTAAGTATTTAAATATTAAACTAATATCGTTAAAAAATCGAGATTTAGAGAGATTTGAGTGAAGTATTTAATTTACCCAGAGTGACATTTTTTGTAAAAAATATCCTCAAAGTCAGGGAAGTTTGAATGGGTTTTTGTATTCATATCAGTTGGTGTGTCCCCAAGAGCAGGGTTTTAACGGAGATATACGTCCCAATTCATGTATCTCCATCCAACCGTCGGTGGGAAAAGAGACACCGAGGAACTTGGAAAGACCTCCGTCCGTCGGATGGGATGTAAAGCCGTGGTTCGTGTGCAGGAGAGCCATACCCTGTGCCCGTTAAAGAATACATTGGAAGCCCTTTACGGTAAGCTTCCTTCTGTCTCCTAACAGCTGTGAAGAGGATCATCTTCCCCAACCTTCTCTGAGTCCTTGGGGCAGGAACATATCCAGGGGAAGGAGTGGAACAAGGAGCTGGACCCCACCCCTCAGAAAATCGCGCCATCTTATACGAAATCTCAAACTTGTCTACCTACTTTGAATTCTAAAACAGGTGTATTTGTATAATTTTACTTTAGCCCCATAATATATTATGTCCTACACTAAAAATAGGTTTAAAAACAATTATAAAATGTTTTTCCTTATAGAATATCATTTTGTCATAGCCGCGGAATACTTTGGTAATCGGAAAATCGTCCTCAAATCTTATTCTTAACCTCAGAAATTAAAATTAAATTCTCGGACCTCCCCGAAACTAAATCCTTGGTACGTGCTGGCCTTGGGGTCCCAGTGGACTAGATATTTAGCCCATTGTGTACCAAAAAGTGTCTCTCAGGAATAAAATGACCCAAACTAATACATGTCGTACGATATTGTATAATAACTTTAATATACACAAATTAATTCACAGTACATCACAGATTTACTAAGCATTAAATCACTATTCATCTGTTTAATTAAGATGATGAAAATGGGTATAGAGTCATCGGTAAATCGTGGATTCGGATCCCATCCGGCCCAGGACAATTTTTTATCTACACCTGTTGTCATCGTGATACTTAAAACAGCTTAATAGTAATTAAATGCTCAGTCAATATTTAATATACACCACCAGATAAGTTGGGTTGGATTGTTTTACCTCTGAGCGGCACTGTTTTGCACACCATGGGTTAAATGGCCAGGTCACATGGACCCCGAAGGCTCAGAGAAGGTTGAGGGAGGGGACCCACTGGAACAGCTGTTAGGAGACAGATGGTAGCCTCCCGTCTAGGCCATCCAGCGTGTTCTTTAACGTGCACAGGGTATGGCTCTCCCGCACACGGGGCCACGGCTTAACGTCCCATCCGACGGACGGCGGTCTTTCCAAGCCCATCGGTGTCCCCTACTGACCGTGGGCAGGGCGGGGAATTTTGCGGAAATAAATCTCAACGCTGACCCAGCTGGGACTCGAATCTGGGAACTACAGATTACGAGCCTGGCGCGCTACCGACTGAGCCACCCCCGCCCCACCAGATAAGTCCTATCAGTATCAAACTATTTACTGCTTTACCCTCTCTCTAGTTCTTCGTTTACTAATCATTACTCTCTCCTCTCCCAAAGGAAAAGCCATCTCTGTGATGTAAGCAATGCACTCGTAGGTTCTTCAGCTGCCATCCAATCCTGGCCAGTCATAAATCATTAAAAGCTTGGATTTCTTCGGCTAACTACTGAGGCCAGTTACCGCTTCGCTTAGTTGTCAAGACGTTCTGGTTCTGTGCAAGATAAATGGCTGAATGCTGAAGAAGCATAAGTTAGAACCTAATACATTTGGAAGAAAAGTTTTCAGCTATTAAGACATCAGAAAGCTCTCTTGTGAGGAGTGCAAAAAATGCGCGCTGATCTTTTCCGTCTGTTCCTTTCCTTTTCGCAGAAAACATTTCGCTAACTGCAACAGAACATTTACGGAGTATCTGTCTTTCGCATTTTTCAAAAGAACTGATTTCTTGGAAGACCTGATGGCAGGATAGGGAAAGAAAATTTAAATATTGGGGATTTTTAGGGGAATAGTGATTAAACCAAACCCGTTTATTTGACACTACGCTCAAAATTATTTTTGTTATTTTAATTTATTATATATTTGATTTCAATTTGCTCTTATTTACAAGCTGATTTTCTAGGTTAGGAAGGGGGTGGCTCAGTCGGTAGCGCGCCAGGCTCGTAATCTGTAGTTCCCAGGTTCGAGTCCCAGCTGGGTCAGCGTTGAGATTTATCTCCGCAAAATTTCCCCGCCCTGATCACGGTCAGTAGGGGACACCGATGGGCTTGAAAAGGCCGCCGTCCGTCGGATGGGACGTTAAGCCGTGGCTTCGTGTGCTGGAGAGCCATACCCTGTGCACGTTAAAGAACACGCTGGATGGTCTTGATGAGAGGCTACCATCTGTCTCCCAACAGCTGTTCCAGTGGGTCCCCTCCCGCAACCTTCTCTGAGCCTTCGGGGTCCTTGTGGCCTGGCCATTTAGCCCATGGTGTGCAAAAAAGTGCCGCTCAGAGGTAAAACAATCTAGGTTAGGAAGCTTTGAATGAGTTTATTTTTAAGCCTACAGCATATCCTATTGAAGACTAAGGATGAGTTCCAAGTGAAGAGTGCTTTCAGCGAAACAGCTCTCAGCGGGGTCATTGTAATATATTCATAAGCAAGCTCTGGGTAGGCATTTTAGCCTCGGTTTAGGACTGCTTATAAAACTGAAATCGAAAGGCATTATTATTTGTTTACAAAATTAGAGAGAAACTTACTTTAGTTACTAACTTATATAACCCTAGAGCAGTAGAAATCAACAATTTTATCATTCCAAAGCCTAATACAGAAATATTTAAATTAGCATTATGGATAAAAACTGTTACTAATGTAACAGATAATGTATACCCATTATGGATATTATGGACTACAGTTGTTTAATTCATTGCCACGTGAAATAAGCAGATAAACAGAAATATATTGATTTAAAAAGAGGTGTTTAAATGAACTGTTTTTCAGATTTCACTATGAACTTGATATAGTAACCTTTGACGTGTTTTCATAAATCTTATTTAGTTGTATTTACTGAGTGTATGTTTTGTGTAAAAAATATCTACTTGCAGGTAAAGTTGAATTGTGATTATATGTTCTCCACCGGTGAGTTCTTCAACTGTCAACGAAGATACCACTCTTAATTTAAAGTCAACGTTATGTTAAAATATTAAATTTGTTTGTAGCTACCGTTCCATTTCAGTTCTAGCTTTTTATAGAAAATTTATTGTTTCAAATTCTTTCCGAATACAGCTATTTTGTCAAGAACTACTAGGGCTTAATAGAGAATCCGTTTTAACAGGGTATTACCCATTCTACAATGTGTGTCATTTACGGGCTTGAATATGATTGAATGATGCCATCCGACGTTCCACTATACAGGCCAGTACTACATCTTATAAATAAATAAATAAATACCCCCTCAAGCAGCTGCTTGCCACAGAGGTCTGACAGGAGCCTGTCAGTTTATATGCCACAGCAGAAGGTCTGAGAGGATGGCAGGACCTCAGCAGAAAAACGACACAAACAGCCATGCCTTACCCGGGGCTCGAACCCAGGTCCCGTAGATCAGTAGCCAAGCGCGCTAACCACTCGGCCACGGGACGGCTCCACATCTTATGGATGGCACCAAAAGCCACCTTTGTGTGCTGGGCGAGGCCTATCAGAACACTGACATTAAGGCTGCAAAGCAGAGGAGAGGGTGCCTATCGTTTACGTTACTTATATATTATCGAAATCTTCTGTTCCTTTTTATCATTCTTATATTAATTTACGGACAATGGAAACATCAAGGTGTGCGGAAAGCCTTCGGTTTATGTTAAAATAGCGGCCTCTACGTGCTCTGACGAAGGCATGAAACATGCAGATAACATCCCAGCATGTTTGGCGTCTTGTCTACAAAGGCCAACCAGGTGTAACTGCATGTAATTATTGGTATATTTCGTCGAAAGAAGAAATTATAGCGATTTCGAAAGTGACATGATTGTTGGAACGCCTTTGGCAAGAACTACTGCCACTAAAACAGCTGAATTCACTAATGTTTGACGAGGAACAGTTTCCAAAGCCATGTCTGCATGGAAGTTTAAAGGGTTGGGTTGGGTTGTTTTACCACTGAGCGGCACTTTTTTTGCACACCATGGGCTAAATGGCCAGGTCACATGGACCCCGAAGGCTCAGAGAAGGTTGGGGGAGGGGACCCACTGGAACAGCTGTTGGGAGACAGATGGTAGCCTCCCGGTCAAGGCCATCCAGCGTGTTCTTTAACGTGCACAGGGTATGGCTCTCCCGCACACGAGGCCACGGCTTAACGTCCCATCCGACGGACGGCGGCCTTTCTCAAGCCCATCGGTGTCCCCTACTGACCGTGGGCAGGGCGGGGAATTTTGCGAAGATAAATCTCAACGTTGACCCAGCTGGGACTCGAACCTGGGAACTACAGATTACGAGCCTGGCGCGCTACCGACTGAGCCACCCCCGCCCCCAAGTTTAAAGGGAAAACACCATCTGTAAAATGGAACATTGAGAGGAAGCGCATATTCCAGAATCGGGATGCTCGAACGTATTGCGATGGGCAAAGCGAAACCGGCGAGCGACAACTGATCAGTTGTGCACGGATTTCAACGTAAGATGAAAGTATCAATACCATATTAATGATTTTTATATTGCTGTTTCCATTTTTCTCTTCATTACCTGTATATTCTCATTTTTACCCCCCCCCCCCCCGTTCCGGTTACCTGAATTCTCCAGTGATGATGGTGGGTGGGGGGTTGGGAGCAAAGGGATTTGATTCTTTTCCTTTCCTCTAGAATCAGCCTAATCTGTGAACGGTACATTTTGTGTTGCTCGCTGGACTAAATTGTCACGTGACAAGAAATCGAAAGCTCAGCTTCAATAATGATGCAGTAGCAAAACAAGCAGTATTAATAAATCACTCTCAAAAGATATTAATATTATATAGCATCTGCCTATATGTATCGATACAATATGTATATTTGGGATGGGGGAGGAAGGGAATCCTGATTTAATTTGGTTATTCCAATAATTTATAGCTGTTTACTGTCGTATGTTGCAACTTTCGAGGGTGTTAGAAAGGCAATGCTTAGTTAACAATGATAAGAATCCAAGTGTCGATTTATTTTGGTTATCGAGTTAAGGTTACGTCCTTGCGAAGAGAGGAAAAAATCAAGATATCCTTTTCTCAAGGCTATTCCAAAAACATTCAGAGTATGGATTTCCTGAACACATGGACATGGTTAAGGTTGCATCCGACGTATGATAGACTTTCGAAGCCTAATCCTTCTCTCATCAATGGCTAGGGAGCAGATGAGGAAGGAAATCCCATTGCCAACAGGTTATTCCCAGCTTTAAAATCTCGGAATCTGAACCTGATGTAATACTTAATTACATCCCCTTACTCTTTAATAAATCAGGAACGAATTGCTTTTGGTTGTTTTGTTGCAGACTTCATTAGCTGTTATTTTATACTAGATGAATTCGATCAGATGAAAAAGACTATGACCGTTGATGGTTATGCCATCCAGATCAGTACACTTCCTCCACCGTAAGTATCCCTTTCTCTGATATTGGACGGATGGATGACTTTATATTTCTCGTTCTCTTCAGGTTAAACGAAGTCTAGAATCTGACTGACTTTTGTCTAAATCGAGACTCGTCGGAAAACAAAACATTAGCCAATTGTTCAGACTAAGTGACAGGTTAGCGGCACCAGTTGAGACGAGTTTTCGGTGGTTGAGATCGTGGTGGGGCACAAACTACTGACCTTCTGGCATAAAGCCCACTCGCATTATGCTTTCACGACACTGTTCCGCTGAAAATACTTTCACTTGTGACTGCAGAAACCTCGAGAGAAAGTTGAATCTAAGATATCGTACTGTTCCGTCATGTCATTGGAGCAAGGGTTCCAAAACCTTTGGGGCTGGGGTGGCTCAGTCGGTAGCGCACCAGACTCGTAATCTGTAGTTCCCAGGTTCGAGTCCCAGCTGTTTCAGCGTTGAGATTTATCTCCACAAAATTCCCTGCCCACGGTCAGTAGGAGACACCAATGGGCTTGGAAAGGCCGCCGTCCGTCGGATGGGACGTTAAGCCGTGGCCCCGTGTGCGGGAGAGCCATACCCTATGCACCTTAAAGAACACGCTGGATAGCCTTGACGGGAGGCTACCATCTGTCTCCCAACAGCTGTTCCAGTGGGTACTCTCACCCAACCTTCTCTGAGCCTTCGGGGTCCTTGTGACCTGTCCATTTAGCCCAAGGTGTGCAAAAAAGTGCCGCTCAGAGGTCAACAACAACCCAAATACAAAATCTTTAGACATGAAGGCCACCTATTTATTTTTGACAAACCTTCATATTTCCCCTCTCTCATTTATCATTATGCAATCATTATCATTAACAAGAAGTTAAATTCATGATAAAACAATCGAAACATTTCACATACTCTCCTCCCCCCCTGCAATGTGTTCACTCTCCCTAGTTTCGGAACCCCTGTGTTTAGAACCAGATAACTGTCAGTTCAGAAGTTGAAGTAACTCTCCCGGGGGACTTTGGCCAGCTCTCTGGCTTCCTGTCTCCTGGAACTGTTTGCAAAGTGTCGATACAGTAGGTGTTCGCTTTTCGTGATTAATTGGGATAAAAAAGAACGTCTCATTGCTCGCCGACGAATTTCACTGTCAGCGAGCAAGGGGACTTGTTTTTTTTTTAAATTAGGTAAATTGTTGCTCTATATTGTTTTTATAATAATACACAGTCGTATCAGAATAATATGAATGTAAAAATTAATGAATGTAAAAAGAAACGTGTTCATGATCTTTCCTTTTTCAAGGAAACGTATATATTATAGGTCCCGTGGCCGAGTGGTTAGCACGCTTGGCTACTGATCTAAGGGCCCTGGGTTCGAGCCCCGGATTAGGCATGGATGTGTGTGTCGTTTTTCTGCTGAGGTCCTGCCACCCTCTCAGATCTCCTACTATGGCATATAAACTGACAGTCTCCTGTTAGACCTCTGTAGCAAGCAGCTGCTTGAGGGGGTATTTATTTATTATATGTCAAAATAAACACAACTATAATTTACACTTTAATTGAAAATTTTAAAAAATGTGGCCTTACTAAAAATGTGTTACTTCTTCCCTTACTAAAAAGTCAAGTCTGTAGCATTACTAATCAGTTTGTAGCGTGCCAGGAGCGTAAGCTGAAGTTCCCAGGTTCGAGTCCCAATCGAGCCTTCGTTGAGAATTTTCTCCGCTAACTCCCGTTCTGCCTTGGGCGAGAAAGGGGACATCGATGGAATTGGAAAGGCCACGGCCGTCGGATGGGACGATATTCTGTGGCTCTATGTGCAGGAGAGCCATACCATGTACATTTTAAGGAATTCACCAGATGAGAAGTTTCCATCTCTCTGTTAACAGATATACACCTCTCTTTTGTTGCGATCTTATGCAACCACGGCAATTCCCGATTCCGCCTTACGACACTACCAGTTATGAAAAGCCGTGCTTATCTAGAGCCGGGGGCAAGGAATACGCCATATAGACGCACCTCAACCCCGGCCTCACATGGCAGCAGTCCTATAGAAGAAAATCTAACCACTGGAAGAAACCTAACTTTAATCTGTTCCCCGGTTAGCCATGAACAAGGATATGTAGATTCGAGTTCGCTCGGCATCCGGAGTGGAGACTCTTAGTAAGGTCCAGACTTTTAATAGGGCTCGTACCTACTCATATTCATCATCATCCTCAAGCAGCCATGGGCTACGGAGGTCCAACCAGACCTGCAATTTAGTTCTCCAAGCAAGTCTATCCTGAGCTCCTACTGCATCTGGCCACTGCACACCAATTCTAACAAGGTCCTGTTTGACATTGACCGCCCACCGCATCCTAGGTCTCCCCTTCTTTCTGAGGCCTTTAGGCACACTGTTCATAACCCTATTCGCCAATCTATAATTATTCATACGGGCAACATGGCCAAACCAACGGAGTCTCTCTCTGCCCAATATTCTACTTAAAGGAGGTTGCAAACTCCTTTGCCTAACCTCATCATTAGTTACAAAGTTGAACCACCTAATGCCCAAGATACTGCGTAAGCATCTAGAATCAAAAGCATCTAGTTTCCTGTTATCTTGTTTACAAAGTGTCCACGTTTCACTACCATAACTAATCCGAGAAAGAACCAAACTATTATACAGCCTAATTTTAGTCTTTAGGTGTATATGCCTATTTCTCCACACTCTCCATAGATTCTTAAAAGTCCCGGCAGCAATCCCTATTCGTCTGTTAATCTCATGCTGCACATCACCATTATCTGTTACATAGCTCCCAAGATAATTAAACTGTGACACCTGCTCAAGACTGCAACCATTCAGATTAACTGAATCACAGCCTGCCTGACCAATTTTCATCACTTTAGTTTTCTCTCTGTTTATAACCAAACCTACTCTACTACCAGTCTCATCAACAGCTCGAATGAAAGAGTTCATCTCATCAACATCATTTGCCAAAAGGGCTAAATCATCAGCATAATCTAAATCAGAAATTTTCGTATCTCCAGCCCATTTAAGGCCAAAATCTTTCCCTTGAAGTGAATTTCGCATAACATAATCAATAACCAAACTAAAGAGGAAAGGAGACAAAATGCACCCTTGTCGAACACCAGAAGTAATGCTAAACCAATTGCTACAAGCCTTACCAACTCTCACACACGACTCAGTGTTATTATAGAGAGCTTTCATTATGGTAACTAACTTGTCTGGTATACCATATGATTTCACAATCAACCACAAATTATGACGATCAACAGAGTCGAAAGCCTTTTTGAAATCAACAAAGCTAGCAACCAAAGGTTTCTGAAACTCTAAACATTTCTCAAGAATCTGCCTAAGTGAAAATATCTGATCCACACATCCCCTACCACTTCTGAATCCACATTGCTCATCACGCAATTGACTGTCAACCAGATTCTTAATTCTATTAAGCACAATGATGGAAAGAACTTTACCTGGAACAGAGAGTAGGCTAATACCCCTATAGTTATCACAAGAACTGAGATCACCTTTTTTGAAAATAGGGATAACAATAGCTCTGGTAAAATCCTTAGGAACCATGCCTTTATCATAAAAGATATTCAGAATTTCAGTCATCCAAGTGGTAACCGAAACATTCCCAGCTCTAAGCATTTCTATAGTAATTTCATCTACCCCTGGGGATTTATGAAGTTTAAGTTTAGAAACAGCCAAAATAACTTCAGATTGTGTTATAGGGCCAACATTGAAGCCACCAATGCATCTATCATCATTGCAAACAATGGGAATAGAACTAACCGCATTGTTCAGAATATCACTGAAATGCTCAGCCCACCTAGCCATGACAGAATCCTCACCTTCTATAACCTTACCTTGTTTATCCTTCAATCCCTGTATACCTGTCCGTTTTCTACCACACAAAACATTAACTATCTGGTACAGCTCTCTGCTGTTGTGCTGTCTAACTGCTTCCTCGGCTTTGTCAGCCATACCATCAAGCCAAAGATTCTTATCAGCAGCTAACTGATCTTTTACACGTTTATTAAGCTCTCTGTAATGCTTTCTATTAGTACTAGTAGGGTATTGATTAAGGACATTCCTGCAGTCTTTCTTTCTGAAATAAGCTCAAGTGCCTTATCACTCAGATAATTCTGTCTCTTCTTCTCCTTTTTTCCTAAAAGAGTACTGTTAGTGTCCAAAAAAGCCTGTTTAAAATGATCCTGTTCTTCCTCAACTTCTGTAGTAAGCATTCCATGACTGTCATAATGACTAAGTAACCTATCATGGTAAGCTTTGGCTATAGCAGGGTCTTTCAGAGCTTCGGTATTAAAAGCAAATTTTTTAACCCTAGCACAACACTTTTTAAGTTTAAGTTGTAAGACACTTTTAACAAGGTAATGGTCAGATCCAATTTCAGCTCCCCTATATGCCCTGGTATTTCTAACAGAACTAGCCCATTTGCTGTTAATTAATATATAATCAATCATATTCCTATGCAGCCCATCAGGTGAAACCCATGTGTATTTATGTATGTCGCGGTGTTTGTAATATGTGTTAGTTATTCTGAAACCATTGAGTTTACTTACCTGTAGGAGACGTTGCCCATTGCCATTGCAGCTACCAATACCAAAAGGGCCTATTACTCCTGCCCAAAGGTCAGTGTCAGTACCAACTTTGGCAAAGTCACCAAGAAGAAGGGTAATATCTCCTTTCTTGACAGAATTCAAAATATCCTGAAGTTGTTCATAAAACCTATCCTTCTCATCCTCATCGGCATCCTCAGTGGGGGCATAACAGCAGATAACATTCAGGTCTTTAACGCTTGTCTGAAATTTTGCTGTAAGAAACCTTTCATTAATGCACTCATATCCTAGAAGAGCATCACTAGCGTGTCTGCTGAGAAGCAGACCCACGCCTTGGTGATGCTTATTGTCGTCCCTCCCTGAAAAGAGAAATTTAAGATTATTTTTAAGAATCTGACCTTTATCTGTCCATCTGGTCTCTTGCAAGCCGAGAATATCTAAATTATAACGGTGGAATTCTTGTGTGAGGACATCAAGAGAAAAAGCTCTGTGCAGAGTCCTCACATTCCAACTACCTATGGAGAGAAAATGGTTAGTAGGATGTTTAAAGAAACTATGTTTATTGAGAGAGGGAATGCCGACAATATCAAACAGCCCCCTAATCGCAGACATGGGGCAAAGACCCGTTCCCCCACCACTAAAGGCTGAAGCCATCTACACTGGAAGACTTCCTCCAATGTAGAATTTGACGATGCCAATAGAAGCAAAGAGTTCAGGTGCCTGCGATGACTTCTGCTCAGGATTATCCACCAGCTGATAAACATATCCTGTGAATCTATTCACTTGGGGCTGTCAACCCACAAACAAACAGAAAACACAGCGGAAGATTTTCCCTCCACAGAAGCCCACCAGTGCAGGTAAATCAGGATACATAATCAAGCTCAGAGCCATATATCTGTCCAGTCCAGTTGGTTTATATGGTCAGCACCAGGACCCTGTGTGGTTGACCCCTCCTCAGCAGGGTAGAAAAAAAAAAAGAAAAGTAGCCATAGTTGTCCAGATCAGTAGGCCACACTAATCTGGCAGCCCTCTCCTTCCGTTCACTTCCACAAGAGAGTATCTCTTTTGAAAGGTACTAACTGTCTGCACCACGAGAAGGCGGGGTCGGATATTAGGTGCTAGGTCTGGCCGGTTCTATGCATCATCACAGGGGATTGGTGCATAGCTCTCCTTCCAGTGACTACCTAGCTACCATTTACAGACCTCTAGGCGGTACCTACTAGGCGGGCTCAAACCGTTTGGCAGAGCCCTTGAACTTGCTCACACAGAGCACCTGAGGTTGAGGCCTAAGACACCGTCACCGTCCAACCGGTCATCCGACTGATCGGCGATGTCGTCGGCCTCGGTTGGTCTTGGCTATGTCTCCGCCCGGGATTCGGTGGTGAAGGTGTTGGACCCACTCCATCATCAGGCCCTCTGTGTGTGCACGGGGGCTTTCCGCACTTCACCGGTCCAGAGTCTCTATGTTGAGACCGATGAACCATCTTTATCTATTCGCCGTCAGCAGTTGTCCCTGCAGTATGCATCAAAATTGCGATCCCTGCCAGGCCATCCCACTTGGGACTGCGTTTTCAGTCCCAGGTGGGAAATGTTATACTAGAATCGGCCGACTGCCATTCGTCCTTTCGGTTTGCGTGTCCGAGGTTACCTGCGAGACATCAAAACCAGTCTCGATAGCAGCGCACAGTCGACAGCTGAGCCACTTCCACCTTGGCTCGCTGTTTCCCCTTCCTGCGATTTTTCTCTGTGCAGGACGGGGAAGGCCTTTACACCCGACTGTGTGTACCGGCAACTCTTTGCCAGCCATCGTGCTACGCACCCGGACTTCTTGCCTGTCTTCACAGATGGTTCGAAGTCCAGCACTTCTGTGGGATCAGCCATGATCTGCTGTGATGTAATCATTGCAGACCAGATCCCACAGCAGTGTTCCATCTTCACTGCTGAGTTGCATGCTATCAGCATTGCCTTGGACCATATAGCAGCTAAGAATCATCGTCGGTGTGTGCTTTACACCGACTCGCTTAGCTCGCTACAGGCTTTGATCTCGGTGAGGCATCGGCCTCACCCTGTTCTCTCCAAGATCCGCCAGCAGCTCCATCGTATGGCAGCCACCACCACGATTCTCTTCTGTTGGGTGCTCGGTCATGTGTTAATCAGGGGCAATGATTTGGCAGATTCTGCTGCCATGTCAGCCACGCCCCTGTCCGACTCTCCGTTGCCGGTTCCATATGTGGATTTCCGGCAGCGTTTCACCATCGAGCTCCGGGCACAGTGGCAGAGATCTTGGTCTGAACAGGTTGCTAACAAGCTCTTCGAGATCAAGCCCATTGTCAAACCGTGGCAGTCTTGTTTTCGCAGGAATCGTAAGGAGGAAGTTGTCCTTGCTCGGCTCCGCTTAGGTCACTCGTTTTTAACCCACTCTTCTCTTCTTAAGGCGGACGCAGTACCTAAGTGCGAGTTTTGTGACACCATTTTAACAGTTAAACATATTTTAATTGAATGTCATTGTTTTAACCTTGAACGACGTATGTTTTTTAACTTCCACGATTTTACGTCCGAGCCCCTTACACTCGGACATCTTTTATCAGATCATTGTCTTTAAAATTTACCGGATATTTTAATCGAATTTGATATACTATTTATACTGGATATTTTAATCGCATTATTTACCCCAGGTCTCTTACACCTGGGATTATTTTATTTAGCATTTCTACAGTTGTTTTACTCTGTTTATATGCACCTGTTTTTTGTTATTTTACCCATTTACAACGTTGAAAATGTATTTTAAATTTTGGTTGCGGGTTTCTATGTCTTTTATCTTTTATATTGTCTTTTGTTTGGCGCATTATGGCCTTGTTGCCGATGCGCCATTAAACCCCAAACAACCAAACCAAAGCTTGGCTATGTCCAACCGGGGGACCATTCCAGTCGGCACAGCCTTCGACCAGGTTGCTAGGCCCGAAGCCCCCCCCACCACATCAAGTGGTCCCTATCGGGGGGGGGGGGGGTTAACAGATATGCAGTGGGTTTCCTTTCCTCAACCTTCTCTAAGACCTTGGAGTCCTTGTGATCTTGCCATGGAGCCCACTGTGTGCCAAAAAAGTGGCGCTTAGAGGCAAAAAGCAACCCAGCTGTTGACACTTTCGTCTGAGACTGTCCTGTTTCCAACAGGCTGCCATCTCAAGGAATCATCTAAACGGGAGGCTTCCATCTCATTCCTAACAATTCTCTAGTCAGTTCCTTTTCCGCAACCTTCTCTAAGCCCTTGGGGTTGTTGTTACCAGGCCGTTTAGGCCACTGTGTACAAAAAAAAGTGCCGTTCAGAGGCAAAATAACTCAAACGAATTCATCGTTAAAACTACGTAATACAGAAGGCGTGCAACAAAATAAAATAAAATAATAATCAGTGGTAACTAAAACCACTGAAAGAACGCAGAAATCCTCCAACGACAGATGTAATGATCAGTGCTAACTAAAACCACAGAAAATAATACGGAATCGCTCAACGAAAAAAAATAATAATCAGCGCTAACTAAAACCATGGAAAATACACTGCTGGCCATTACAAGTACAACACCAGGAAGAACTCATCAGATTGTCCCGAAATGTGCAAAGATGGGTAGCCCATGGGACAACATGTAAATGATTCAAAGAGCAGCACATACGTACATCATGTTTGACAGTTACGCCTCCTGGAAGTGGTATAAGAGGATAGCCGGTGTAAAGCACTGGAATTGTGTTTGCTCACAGTTTTTGCGCACTAAAGGATCAAGTATGCCCGTCACGGCATCCATAGCTCAGGTTTCCGACTTTGATCGAGGGAGAATTGTGGGATTTCGGGAAGGCGGATTATCGGTGCTCGTGTTGGATGAAATGCTGCCACAGCGATGAGAATATGGCGTCAGTGGGTAGAGGAGGAACGAACTCACCAACGTGAGGGATCTCAACGGTCCTGTCGCACAAACGAACGAGAAGACAGACATCTCGTGCGTATCCCTTTGAATGATCATGCAGCCACATCAGACACTTTTGCTCAACAGTTAGGGTGTGTTGCACATCACCCTAATTGTTGAATACAGTGTCCGCACGTACGGTTCAATACTGTCTGCAGTATCAGGGCATCTTTGTTAGGCGGCCATTGCTTCGGCTACCATTGACTCTACAACACAGGTGTATGCGACTGCAATGGTGTCAAGAACGTCACGCATGGATGTGCGAATGGCATCGCCTTTTCAGATGAATCCCGCCTCAGTATGGACGAATCCGTATCTGGCAGTTCCTCGGTGACAGGCTCAGTGAGACAGGCATGATGCAGTGCCATATAGGTCCTGCCCCTGGTGTTATGGCATGGGGTGTCATTGGACTCCAGTAACACATTCACCTCGTACTCATTAGCAATACTTTGAACAGCCAGAGTTACATCACTGAGGTGTTGGAGCCTGTAGTCGTATCTTATCTTCAGGGGCTCTCTGGTGTCATTTACCAACAGGACAATGTCCGACCACATGCCCCCCCCCGATAGGGGACCACCTTGTCGTGGTGGGGGGGCCTAGGGCCCAGCAAACCGGCTGAAGGCTTTGCCGGCCGGATTGGGTCCCCGGCTGGAGCATTGCCAAAGCCAACCTAGGTCGACGAGGCTGCCAACCGGTTCCCTAGCCGGTTGGTCGGTGACAGCGTCTGAGACCTCACCTATCAGGAGCTCTGGGTGAGTTGTTCGAGGGCCCGGCAGAATGGGATTGGCTCCTAGTAAGCCAGAGCCCTCACAAAAGTCTGGGTCCTACTAAGAGTCTCCACCCCGGACGCCGATCGAACTTGGATCTATATATCCTTGTTCATGGCTAACCGGGGAATAGATTAAAGTAAGGTTTCTTCCGGTGGTCAGCTTTCCTTTTATAGGACTGCTGCCATGTAAGGCTGGGGTTGAGGTGCGCCTATAGGGCGTATTCCTTGCCCCCGGCTCTAGATAAGCACGGCTTTTCATAACCAGGTAGTGCTGTACAAGCGGAACCGGGAATTGCCATGGTTGCATAAGATCGCAACAAAAGAGATTCATTGCCCGACCACATGGGGCATCATCCAACAATTCCTGGATAGCCACCATGTGACACTTCTGCCTTGGCTTGCGCATTCACCAGATCTGTCCCCAATTGAATATGTCTGGTCCGTGATCTGACGATGACTAGCACACCAGACACCAGCAGCTGATACAACAGATGAACTTTGGCTACGTATCGAAACTGCATGGACTGACATTCCCAAACACACATCCGACGTCTCATCCTCTCAATGCCGGACAGTGTAGCAGCGGTTATGCTGCTCATGGTGAATACACAAGATACTGATTTCTTTGTATTCCACAAGTCAAACCGAGTTGTATTTGTAATCATTTGATCCTTATAACATAAGCTATGTATACACTAAATATGGCTTTGATATCTCCTGTCTTTCCTGGTGTTGCACTTTTATCGTCCAGCAGTATAATACAGAAATCACGCAACGGAAGTAAATAATGATCAATGATAATTAAAACCGCAGAAAATAATAGATAAATCACTTAACGAAAGGAAAAATAATTAGTTCTAACTAAAATCGTAGAAAATAATACAGAAATCACTCAAAGAAAGAAAATAACGATCAGCCCTAACTAAACCATAAAAAATAATACATAAATCATGTAACAAAAGGAAATAATAATAAGTGCTAAAACCACAGAAAATAATACAGAAATCACTCAGCGAAAGAAATAATAATCAGTGTTAACTGAAACCACAAAAAAAAATGCAGAAATCATTCATCGAAAAGAAATAATGATCAGTACCAACTAAAATCACAAAAAATAATACGAAAATCGTACAATGAAAGGAAATAATGATCAGTGCCAGCCAAAACCGCGGAAAATACAAAAATCACTCAAAGAAAGGAAATAATGATCAGTACTAATTAAAACCACAGAAATTAATACAGAAATCACTCAAGAAAAGAAAACAATAGTCAGGGATAACTAAAACCACAGAAAATAATGCAGAACTTACTCAAAGAAAGGAAATAATGATCAGTACTAACTAAAACTACAGAAAATAATACAGAAATCATGCAACGAAAGGAAATAATGATCAGGTGCTAACTAACACTACAGAGAATGATACAGATATCACGCTACGAAAGAAAATAATAATCAGTGAGACGAGGATGTTTTGTTATGTTATCGGCAACACATTTCCAACGAATGCACCTTGTTTAGGTTGTAAGATTTCCAATACATGTTTCTGAATCTGTCTACAAATAATTATCACTCGCTTCCTCAGTTCTGTCGAAAATTGCATTTATCCATTGTTCTACTTTTTTTTCTTTTTCGGATTCTTTGTTTCCCGACACGTAATGATGAGCTATTCTTTTGCTCATCTGCATAAAATTGAAAACGCGAAAAGCCACGGAACAAACGGAAAACCTCCAGCTTCGAAACCCATTACGACGGAATCACGTGAGGACTTCCAAATAAAAATAAAGCTTTGAGGAGGAGGTTGTTGCGGGAGGGAATCGAATGGAGGGAAGAGGAAGACCAACAGCCAATTCTCAAATTAGTTTCGTTCCAGCTCGGCTTTGCTACTGATCTGCATACATAATGAACTCTGCTAGCGATGGTCCGCGAAATTAATTCACTTGCATATCTATCGAACTCGTTTTTTGTTCGTTTTTCCCACAGTCTTGGGTGAGATGATTGTACGATTCTTTGGCGTATGTATGTGTGTGGGATTCCCGTTGTCTCTCTTTTCCTACTACTCAGCAGAGTTCACCCTTCACAAAATCTGGTCTCTCCTGTCTCGTTCTTAGTAAGATGTCGAAACTTTGCGAGAAGAAGTGTAAATTATTTTCGCCGTAATGAGTCAAAGCTGGAATTTGGCACACTTGCCTTTGGGTTGCATTTAATTAAGGTTTGCTGTACTTATTACGCTAGAAACAAATAATCAGGCTAACAAGGAGAAAGTAAAAAACGTTTCTTCACTCGCTCCTTGTCGATGGGGAAAGTATATTTGAACAGGTTTTATTGCTTTTGAATGGAAAACTTCGGTCTTTTTTTTCTTTATTTTCGGCTCATTCTTCTAACCTAATTTATCTGGTTGAGAGATTGAGGAGAAGATATTGGAGTTGAGACCTGTGCACTGTGTTATTTGATCTTGTCGTTGACACAAGAGCTAACATTGATCTGCATGTGTAATGAAGACTTAAAGCAAGAGGCGAAATTAATTCAGCTTCGTGTTGGGTTAGAACTTTTGTTCCAGAAGGTTAACAAGTCCGATCTGCTGTTTTGCTTGGTAGAACATATTCTATGAAGTATTTTTATTTAAAAGGAAACTTTATGGGAAAGTTTGGGTTGGGTTGTTTTACCTCTGAGAGGCACTTTTTTGCACACCATGGGCTAAATGGCCAGGTCACAAGGACCCCGAAGGCTCAGAGAAGGTTGGGGGAGGGGACCCACTGGAACAGCTGTTGGGAGACAGATGGTAGCCTCCCGTCAAGGCCATCCAGCGTGTTCTTTAACGTGCAGAGGGTATGGCTCTCCTACACACGGAGCCACGGCTTAACTTCCCATCCGACGGACGGCGGCCTTTCCAAGCCCATCGGTGTCCCCTACTGACCGTGGGCAGGGCGGGGAATTTTGCGGAGATAAATCTCAACGCTGACCCAGCTGGGACATTATGGGAAAGACATTTCACTGTAGAGAAATGAAGTTTTGAAAGTTGGCACACAGTGATTTATTTTTCTGTGATATGAGGTTAAGTTTGTCAGACGTATTTTATTTAGAATAAACAGAAAAATAATATTATGTATTGTTGTTGTTTTTTTTATTGAACTTAAGACGTGTTGCTAAGTAGTTTAAATAGGGCAATGGCTAAGAAACAATTCCGCATCGAGGAATCCTTTTTTAAAAAGGAAATATCCCTAGAGAAAGGATGGAGATAACTATGAGCTATATTAAGATAATCCTGGTTTCTCATACAACATACAAGCACTTGCATAAGGACATGCCCTCTGGTCTTAGTAGTCACGTACTCTAACCACAAGACAAAGTAGTGCCTATTGCATAGTGCATTATTATTTTTTTATGGTTTGCAGTTTCTGCTGCACTTATGTGCCACCACTATATATAATCTGTAATTTCTATCTCATCTCTTTGCACAGCTTTCAATTTCTACTACTTTTTATGTGCAGTCTAAAGCTTCTACTGCACATTTATGTAGAGCCTGAAATTTCTACTGTAGTCTTATGAAGTGCCTGTAAATTTTACTACACTCCTAAGCTTGCAATTTTTATTGCACTCCTATGCGAAGTTTATAATTTCTAATAAACTTATATGCAAAGCCTGCACTTTATAATCCAATCCTTTTCACAGCTCAGAAATTTCTGCTTCACTCAGATGTCAGCAATACACTTTTATACACTCAACTACATTTCCTACTGCACCCTTATATTCACAGCCAACAGTTTCTACTTCATGAGTTTAGAATTTTTCCATCCCTGCTAGTCCATAATTTTTTCTGTACCCACATGCAAAATCTACAATTTTTTTACGTTTCTTTGTACAGTTTGCAATTTTCACTTCACCCCCCTATGCAGAATCTACGATTTTTCCTGCACTCCTATGTACAGATTATAATATCTACTGCATCCCAATGCAGACTTATAGTTTCTACTGCTCTCTTATGCACAGTTTAAAATTTCTACTGCAATCTATACAGTCTACAATTTTTGTTGCAATCTCAATTAAGTTTATAACTCCTATGTACAGTCGCTCAAAAAGTATCCGAACACTATGGCTGATTGCAGAATTCCGAAAAAAATATCTGGCAATGATTTTTTTTTAAATTAGTGATCTGGCAACCTTCGTGTCACGTGACACGAAGGTTTCCAGATCACTAATTTCTAAAAAAAATCGTTGCCAGATATTTTTTCTGAATTCTGCAATCAGCCATAGTGTTCGGATACTTTTTTGAGCGACCGTACATTTTATCCTTTCTACTGCCTCCATGGATAGTCTACAATTTTTTCTACATTCTTATGTACAATTTGTAATATCCACTGCATTCTTACGTACAATTTGTATGTTTACTGCATTCTTACATACAATTTGCGATATATGCTACTTACACACTTTACACACTCTTATGTACGGTCTAAAATTTCTGCTGCATTCCTATGCACAGTATATTGTTTCTAATATACCCGTTTTCAGAGTCTACAATTTCTGCCACACTCGTACGCACAATGTACAATTTTTTTGGCACCTCATTGTCACAACCTTTCCACATCTTACTTAGACCTCCCTAAATTACCAGGCCAATTTAGTGTCTTTATAACTGGGCCATTCAATTCATTGTACGGCCAAAAGTAAAATGTCACTCAGGGATGAGTCATATCAATCTAACTCCTTAAAAAAAAACGTGACGCTGTATAAGAAGCGACAGAGCAACTGTCTTTTTCAGTCTTGCCAATGAAGCTCTTAGTCGAACACGAAAACTCACACTCTCACGTTGCCTTGGTAATAAAGTGGAGTAAAAATAATAGCATCTTAAAGATACCCCGTAAAAAGAACAACAGTGCGTTGCTTGAGAGACAGAACATGATAGAGCACTCTGGTTAAATCAGCCCTGAAAACAGAGCTACACCTAGAGTGGTCCCTTGGCTCCAACAGACAACCGTCAACTCTATATAAAGTAAACACAGCCCACACACGAGTACACAAGAGATTCTGATGAGGGATTTGAACATTGCGGAAGTACAGAGACTTGTTACTGAAGAGGTGATGCTGGGGAGAGAGAGAGACGGTCTTTACTTTGACACTTTTGCGTCCAAGATGTCTCTGCTTTGTTAGGAAAGTGATCTGTTTAATCGTAGAGGGATTTGCGGTTCTCTTGTAGAAGCCCTTCTCTACTTTGTCTAAAAGGTGACAGCTACTTAAACATGAAATCTTTTAAAGTGTCCTCTTTTGCATGATATTAAAGAATTACGAAACGGACATGTTTTACGAGATGTGTCATTTAATGAATTCTAATTAAGTTTATGGTTGCTATGGTTAGCTAGGGGATTAAAGGCGTGAGGAGTTTTTCTTAAGTTGTGATTTTTTCCTCATTTTTTATTTACTTTATAACTACATTATGTGATTTGATTAAACTGATTAATGATGGAGAGGGTTTTAGGAACAAAGCCTCGATAAACGGACATGAAGCATGTGCACAGCATGCAGGCAGTCAAATCTAAAGGACGACTTAGATTTATTAGATAAATTATCATGCATTTTGAATATTTGTGCCGAGCTTGTCACAATGTCAATATTAATAATGTTTGTCCCAGTTTTTAATTTCATCACTGTTAAGCTCAACTGATACTTTACTGGCCTCTTACCGTTCTGGACTCTTCTTTTTCAAAACCAAACTTAATTTAGTGTGGTTTCAGTGACCAAGCTCATGGCCATTTAATTATGATCATTCCACCCCATGTTTTGTCAATGGGAAGTTAATTTCGGAAGTTTCATTACTCTTAAAATAAGCCTTTTTTAGGAGAATGTTTCTAAGGATAATTTGAAGACCTCAATCAAATCTGTCCAAATCTCGATTTTGAACAAAATTATTTCAGTATATAAACAGATATGAAGGTTGAAACATTTCAGAACAGAAATGTGTTGTAAGAAATTTATTAAAAATATTGAAGGGTTGGGTTACCTCTGAGCGGCACTTTTTTGCACACCATGGGCTAAATGGCCACGTCACATGGACCCCGAAGGCTCAGAGAAGGTTGAGGGAGGGGACCCACTGGAACAGTTGTTGGGAGACAGATAGTAGCCTCCCGTCAAAGTCATCCAGCGTGTTCTTTAACGTGCACAGGGTATGGCTCCCCGCACAGGGGGCCACGGCTTAACGTCCCATCCGACGGACGGCGGCCTTTCCAAGCCCATCGGTGTCCCCTACTGACCGTGGGCAGGGCGGGGAATTTTGCGGAGATAAATCTTAACGCTGACCCAGCTGGGACTCGAACCTGGGAACTACAGATTACGAGTCTGGCGCACTACCGACTGAGCCACCCCCGTCCCTATTGAAGGGATTATTTACACACATACTTTTAAAATATGTAGTTGTTTATGAAATGATTTGAAATAATACCTCTTATTTCAATTTCAATTAACTTCAAAGAAAATTTGTTTGATATCATCGCTGTATAAAATTTTAAACTTCTATAACTCTAAATATTGAAGAAATATTGTAGAAAATCGATATTTAGATATAATGTATTGACATCTTTAATTTATTTTTAGTCATATTTTCCCATAAAACGCTTATTTACGTATCTTCCTATTGTTTTTCACTTTGACATTTGTCGGTTTGCGGATTCCACAAAACGTTGTTCCACCATATCGTTCGAACGCGATGGAGAAACTTAATGATTTATGTGTCTAATGAAAGCTTGTAATGCAGGAAGTGTTATAGGCTATAAAAAAATTAACCTGCATGTTTTTCCCCCTAAGAAGGGAAAATATGAAAACTATTCTTACACTCCAATTTTTAAAAGATAAAAAAAAATTAAAAGATAACTAATTAACGCGAGTGCGGAAAGTTACAAGCTATGTGCCAAATGAAAGCATATGAGGGAGTGTCATAGGCTATTAAAAAATTGACCTACATGGTTTCTTCCGCCTTAAAAAGCGAAAAATGGGAAAGTCGTTCTACTATATCTTCCGAACGCAAAAGCCTAAATAAAATAATTACCCCCCTCAAGCAGCTGCTTGCCACAGAGGTCTGACAGGAGCCTGAGCAGTTTATATGCCACAGTAGGAGATCTGAGAGGATGGCAGGACCTCAGCAGAAAAACTACATACACATCCATGACTAGTCCGCGGCTCGAACCCAGGTCCCTTAGATCAGTAGCCAAGCGTGCTAACCACTCGGCCACGGGACGGCTTTGGAAAGCCTAAAGTTACCCGTTAAGTGTTAAATGAAAGCTCGAATAGTGACGGTCGTAAACTGTTTCGAAGAAAAGCAGGGGTGGATTTCGTGGGGTTGGACTTTAACGAGTCGTATCTGAAATTATAGTTTGTGACGTCTCCTATGTCATGGGTTACCTCAAACGTGACTCCAAAAGGAAAAGGGGCAGGGATGACTCAGTCGGTATCGCGCCAGGCTCGTAATCTGCAGTTCCAAGGTTCGAGTCCCATCTGGGTCAGCGTTGAGATTTATCTCCGCAAAAACTCTCTGCCCACGGTCAGTAGAGAAACGGTTAAAGAATCGCTGGGGCGGGGGTGGCTCAGTCGGTAGCACGCCAGGCTCGTAATCTGTAGTTCCCAGGTTCGAGTCCCAGCTGGGTCAGCGTTGAGATTTATCTCCGCAAAATTCCCCGCCCTGCCCACGGTCAGTAGGGGACACCAATGGGCTTGGAAAGGCCGCCGTCCGTCGGATGGGACGTTAAGCCGTGGCCCCGTGTGCGGGAGAGACATACCCTGTGCAGGTTAAAGAACACGCTGGATGGCCTTGAGGGGAGGCTACCATCTGTCTCCCAACAGCTGTTCCAGTGGGTCCCCTCCCCCAACCTTCTCTGAGCCTTCGGGGTCCATGTGACCTGGCCATTTAGCCCATGGTGTGCAAAAAAGTGCCGCTCAGAGGTAAAACAACCCAACCCAACGCACGTAGTTTTCAAGAAAATTTTCAAAGACCATTGAAATGGAAGGAAAAATTTTATACAGGAATGGCGTTCGGGGTCAACCTTGGCCTCCCTTTCTTTCAGATCACTTTCATTCATCCCTGTTTTTCCCTACCTATGGGTCTGGACCAAAACATTCAGCGAAAATGTACTGCCTTACCAAAATATAAGATAATTCCCATATTATGTCAATCAGAATCGATCTATAAGTTCTAAAATATGCATTTAATGAAAAATGTGACTGAAGATTTTAAATCTTTAATTTCAATAATATTCTTTTTGTGTTTAAAAAGTTAATGGAACTAGAATATTTCACAACAGAAATGAGTATTAAGAATTTACTTCAGAAAGTAAAACATAAATAATAAGCATTGTTTCAAACTATTTAAAAAAATAAATATTTTTTCCACTAATGGGAAAAAATGACTGAAAATAAATCAAAGATCATTTAATTGATATATGCTTTCACATGAATTTTATATTCTCTTGAATTTAATGTATACGAATATTTCCATTTCATAAACAACTGCATATTTTAAAAGTGTGTGTGTAAATAATTCCTTCAATATTTTTAATAAATTTCTTATAACACATTTTATACATTTCATACATTTTGGAAGTTTGCCTAATGATTATTTCAATATTAGACAATATATCAATGATTTGTTAAATATTCCAGCTTCCGTATCTCTTTTAAAAATTGAATGAATATTTTTTTGAAAGTCGAGATTTAAATAGATTTGATTACGATCTTTATTTTCAGCCACATTTTCCCATTAAATGCATATTTTAGAAGTTATAGAGCTTCGAAGTTCTATTCCCATTGACATAACATGGAAATTCTCTAATATTTTGGGGGCGGGGTGGCTGAGTTGGTAGCGCGCCAGGCTCGTAATCTGCAGTTCCCAGGTTCGAGTCCCAGCTGGGTCAGCGTTGAGCTTTATCTCCGCAAAATTCCCCGCCCTGCCCACGGTCAGTAGGGGACACCGATATGCTTGGAAAGGCCGCCGTCCGTCGGATGGGACGTTAAGCCGTGGCCCCGTGTGCGGGAGAGCCATACCCTGTGCACGTTAAAGAACACGCTGGATGGCCTTGACGGGAGGCTACCATCTGTCTCCCAACAGCTGTTCCAGTGGGTCCCCTCCTCCAACCTTCTCTGAGCCTTCGGGGTCCATGTGACCTGGCCATTTAGCCCATGGTGTGCAAAAAAGTGCCGCTCAGAGGTAAAACAACCCAACTCTAATATTTTGGTGAAGCTTTGTATATTAGCTTTCAAACTGTAAACAGGAAGAGAAGTGTGCTCTTCAAATAATAAATAAACAAATACCCCCTCAAGCAGCTGCTTGCCACAGAGGTCTGACAGGAGTCTGTCAGTTTACATGCCATAGTAGAAGGTCTGAGAGGATGGCAGGGCTCTTCAACGATGCAGAAAAATATAACCTGACCAAAGTCGCAGGCATCTTGCAAAGAAGCCTCTGATAGAGGTTTGTGAACGGGGTTCTAAAAGTTTATCCCGTGGTCGTGAATTGCTCCAGGTAGACAAGCAGCAGACAGTAGAAGGAAAGGTTTGCTCACCTCGTGGCATACAAGAAACAATAAAACAAACAGTAAACGAGCAAGCTTTGCCCGTTTAGAGTTTGAGGAAAAAATCCTTATCTCGGAGAAAGCCGAGGGACCGAGTTTGTTTCTCACAGTAACTACAGAAGAGTGCAAATATCTCGAGTGGTTAGAATACTTATCACTTGAAGTTTCATTCAGTTTTATTGCCCGTGTTACGGTTTCCCTTTTGGGGGTAATTCACTTCTTTGCTGGTAGAGAGAGACTAGGCAAGAACACCTTGTAGGGAGAGACACGAGTGGGTTTCGCACACTTTATTTTTGTTGTTATTTGAGGTGAGCTAGATTGTTTTATTTATGAATAGAACTTTGTGCATACAATGGGCCAGGTCACAAGGGCCCCAGAGTGTTAAGAGAAAGCTGGGAAAGAGGATCTACTAAAGGGATGTTAGGGAGCAGATGGAAGTAATCCATTAAGGCCATCCAGCGTGTTATTTAACTTGCACAGGCTCTCTTGCAAATGGGACGGGGGTGGCTCAACCCGTAGCCCGCCAGGCTCGTAATCTTCAGTTCCCAGATTCGAATCCCACCTGAGCTGAGTCAGCGTTGAGACGTATCTCCGCAAAGCTCCCTGCTATGCCCTCAGTCAGTTGGGGACACCGATAGGCTTGGAAAGACCGCCATTCGTCGGATGAGACGTAAAGCCGTGGCCCGGTGTGCGAGAGAGCCATACGTTAAATAACACACTGGATAGCCTTGACGAGAGGCTACCATCTGTCTCCTAACAGCTGTCCAATGGGTATCTTTCCTCAACCTTCTCTGAGCCCTCGGGGTCCTTGTGACCTGCCTATTTAGCCCATTGTGTGCAAAAACTGCTGCTCAGAGGTTAAACAATCCAAATCTCCTCCAAACAGAAACACGGTTTAACATTCCATCCGACAGACGGTCGTCTTTCCTAGCCCATTGGTGTCCCCTTTCTCACTGAGTGCAGAAGGGGAGTTCAGAGGAGAAAATTCTCAGCTCAGGAGGCACAGTTGGGACTCTAACCCGTGAAATGCAGATTACGAGCCAGGAACGTTACCGACTGAGTAAGGAAGGATTTAAGTATTCGCCATAAATGGAGGAATAACTTCTGTTCTAGCCTCCTGATAAAACTGGCTACCAAAGTCGTGTGTTGTTTTGGACTGGAGAGCAGTAAGGGACCGCTATTTAATTCTATCTAATAATATACAGAGAATTGATTGAGAATGAGTGAGGAACTGGGGCTAACGCTAATTCAAACTATGATGCAGAAGTGGTTGAGCTCTGGAAAAAAATTAATCTACGGGTAGTTCGGGACATAGATCTCAGAAAAATTACGAAGTTAATGATCCGACGTGTCATTTAAGGTCAAGTAGAGATTAAACTGCAATCTAAGCATGATCGGTGTGTGTTTGAAATGTGAAAATCGGTGCCTAGGAATATAATGTGCAACGTAGATCGCAGAAAAAGTGATGAAATGAATTTTCTGTAATATATCGAAAACAATTAAGGAATTATTCCATCTGGCAACATGGAATTTACTTGTAAGGTGTGTAGTAAGGACGAGATTTAAAAAAGGAATATTTACAGTGTTATGGTTCATGTAAAGCTACTTTTCATATTGGATGTGTGGGGATAAGACTCGAGGTTTATAGAAATATGTCAGTAGACAGAAGAAGCAAATGGGTATGTAATAATTGTAAGAAGAAAAGAGTTACCTCAACGATGGGCGTTTCCCTTTCTTCAAGTGAAGTGGAACATGTGCAGCCATCTATGGGAGATGAAGAGAACCATTCTGTGAACAATGGTAAGCCAAGTTGCTTTATGGATTCTTCTGATCATAATTTAAAAGAGGAGCTTATTAATATTTTTAAGTTGGAAGTTAGGAAAGAATTCGCAGAGTTTGAAAAAAGAATTAATCAACAAAATGTTGATATTCTTAGATCTGTTGAATTTTGTAGTAAAAAAATAGATGACTTCGTAAAGGAAAATGAATTAATTATGAATGAGCTTAAATGTCATAGGTCTGATCTTGACGAAACTAAGGAAAATGTATTTTTATTGAAAAAACAAATTAACATATTAGAGTCTAAGATTAATGATTTAAGACAAGATGCATTAATAAAAAATCTAGAAATTGTTGGTATACCTCAACAACCGCAGGAGAATTTGCAATTAATTGTAAATAAGGTGTCTACTATATTACAAATTCCACAGAAACAAGAGGATATAAAATTAATTAAAAGGGTTCAGTCTCGTAATGCTGATAAACTTGGTAATATTGTAATAGAGTTTAAGAACGAAGACATCAGAAATAAGTGGTTAGAGGGGAAAAGAAAAGGGAAGTTATTTCTAAATTCGCTGAATGAAGAAATGGAAGAGAAACCATTTTACATAAATGAGCAATTAACAATAGAAAGGAAGAGATTGCTTTATAAAGTCAAAGCTCTTCAAAAGGAATTTAAATATAAATATGTATGGATTAAATTGGGAAAAATATTCCTAAGGAAAAACGACGACTCAAATGCCATCAGAATTGACAATGAGTCAAACTTAATTAATATCTGATGCGCTATAAAGTTCCTTAAAATACGTTTTTTGATTTTTTGCTTTGGTTAATTTTTTTCTAGCCATAAAATGGAAGGAACATCGGGTATATATATATTGACCTCGAAGAACTTAAATTGATCCATTCTGATTTCAAAAAAGGAATTAGTTTTATTCATTTGAATATCAGAAGTTTACGAGCGAATTTTGATGTGTTTTTGGCATTGATAGAAAGTAGTAATTGTAAACCGGATGTAATAATCCTTTCTGAGATTTGGATACCTGACAATGAAACATCTTTATATCATATTGAGGGATACAAAGGATTTTTTAACTGTAGACATTTTAACAGATCTGGTGGAATTGTGGTTTACGTCAAGCAGCATTGGTGTGCTTCCCAGTTAGATTTCGAAATGAAGTCAGCCGAAGTTATTGCATTAAAAATTCAATTGAATTCGACAATGTCGGTAGTCTTATTGGCGATTTATCGTTATATTGGAGGTGGAGAAATAAATTTCATTGAAGAATTGTTTCAACATGTCGATAAACTTCCAGATCGCAATATTATTCTTACCGGAGATATAAACTTGGATATTTCAAAATCTACAGAACATATAAATAGTTATTTAGATCTTATGACTCTATACAACTTGTCAATTATATTACGGGGATTACGAGATCGCAATCACAAACTTGTATAGATCATTTATTCATAAGGAAAATAAGTTCTTTTTCTTGTTGCGCCTATATTGTAACTACGGACATCACAGATCATTATATGATTTATTTCACCTTTTCTTTTCATTATTGTAACTACGGACATCACAGATCATTATATGATTTATTTCACCTTTTCTTTTCATCAACAAATGTCTCGGTCAAAGCTAAGGAGTCAATACAGTCAATTATTTACACAGACAAAGTGGAATTACAACAAGGCTTCAAGGACTATAGTTGGAATCATATACCAAATTATTATGACGTAAATGAAGCTTTTGACCATTTCTTTGAGGACTTTAAAAATTAGCTAAAAAAGCTACAGTAAAGAGAAATGTGAATAAAAAATTAAAAAATTTAAAACCGTGGATAACCACAGAACTTGTTAAGTCAATACGGTACCGAAATCACTTACATAGATTATGGAAAAAAAATAGAATTGATGCTAATTATTACAAAAGTTACAGAAACTCCTTAAATAGCATATCAAAAGCTAAAAATTCATATTTTCAAGAAAAACTGGCATATGCTGGAAATAACACAAAGAAGAAATGGGATATTATAAATGAAGTAATTAATACAAATAGTAGGAAAAAAAAATCAAAATCATCTGTTTGAAATGAGCTTAAATAATAAAATGGTATATTTTACAGATAGTTCCACTGAAATAGTTAATGCTTTTAATGATTATTTTGTAAATATAGCTACTGAATATGAAACTGGTAATTCGGAATCAGATTTGGTAGTGCCTGAAGATCTTAAGTTAAAAGACAGAATAATCATTTCCCAGGGCAATTCAATGGTTCTGTTAGCAGTTTCGTTGGAAGAATTAGACAGCATAGTAAAAAACTTGAAAAGGACTTATTCGATTGGCTGGGATGACATAAACGTGGATAATTTTAAAGCAATATATCCATCGATACGAACAACATTGTGCTACTTGTTTAATATGTCTTTATCTTCTGGTATTTTCCCAAATGCCTTAAAATGTTCAATAATAGTTCCTATTTACAAAAAAGGAAGCAAAATTCTTATAGAAAATTATCGACCCATTGCTTTACTTCCGATAATGTCAAAAATATTGGAAAAGTTATTTTTTGTCAGGTTGAACAATTTTTTATTAAAGTTTAACATAATAGCAAAAAACCAATATGGATTTCAGCAGAAAAAAAGCACAGAAGATGCTATTTTACATTTAATAAATTCACTAACGTGGTCTCTGGATAAAGATTTTAAAACACTCGCAATTTTTTTGGACTTATCAAAGGCTTTTGATTTGGTAAATCATGAAATATTGCTGGCTAAACTTTATAAAAATGGAATCAGAGGTACCAGTTTTACCTGGCTAATATCCTACTTGGAAAATCGTTCACAAATCGTTAGGATAAATGATATATATATAGTTCTATGAAAAATATTAATACAGGTGTACCACAAGGTTCTGTACTGGGACCTCTGCTATTTATATTATATGTAAACGATATATTTGACAAAAACTTTGAGGCAGAAATTATTTCTTATGCTGATGATATTGTTTTGTTATACAAAAGTAACACCAACGAGCAATTATACCAAATGGCAAACAGAGATATTCATCGTTTCTATCAATGGCTAATGTTGAATAAATTAAGTTTAAATAAGGCTAAAACATGCTATATAAAATTCCAGTTGAAGGCATCAACTGATGGTAGCAGTGACTCTGGAGTGGTTTCTCATCACAAGGACTGTCACAACATCCTAAATTGCAGTTGCGAACGCCTTACGAAGGTTGACCAAATTAAATACCTAGGAGTGATTATTGATAAAAGCCTTTCATGGAAGTATCACACTGATTATACTCTGGATAAGATAAAACCATTCATAACAAAATTTTATACACTAAGATTCTTACTCGATAAAACAAGTTTAAAAATGTTATATTCTGTTTGTGTACATAGTCAGTTACAATATGCAATAAAAGCCTGGGGAGGAGCTGCAAAAACAAACTTAAACAGGCTGTTGATTCTGCAAAAAATTATAGTTAGAATTATTGACCATAAAGGTCGCTTCTCTGAATCTCGTCCTATATTTAAGAAGTTGGGGTTACTGACTCTGTCTCAAATTTACATTTTAAAAATTATTGAATATGTCCATTTCAATTTACATCTATTTCAGGTTCGACAGACATATATACCACTTAGAGACTCATTATTTAAATTGCAAATACCACTTATATCAAAGCAACTACTACCCGTAATATAAACTATATTGGGCCTAAATTATACAACAGTGTTCCAGATACAATGAAGAAAATTACTTCTAAATATTTATTTAATAAATCTCTTTCTGAATGGATACTAAACAATGAATTATAGCTATATGTAAAACAAATTTTTGACTTCTACATCATTGATTGTTTCAATTATCAATTGTTGCCTTGTTAATTTTTTCTATTTATATTTTTGTCATAATTATACACCAGCGCTCAAGTATTCAGTTACTTTAGCTGGGTATATTTTATAAATTTTTGTATTGATACATATCTATGTTGAATAAAAATTGAATTGAATTGAATAAAAATTGAATTGAATTGAAATTAAATTGAATTGATTATATTAAGATTTATTATCGAGCAAATGAGCTTCGAATCTGTAACTTGCTCCTGCGGATAATATTGTCAGTCTGAATCTGGTTAGTTTTTTAAAGTAAAATTGGCAGATATAATACGGTTGGATTGTTTCACCTATGAAGGGTAATTTTGTTTTGCACACAATGGACTAAACGACGAGGTCACAAGAATTCCAATGAGATAGAGGAGGAACCGACTAGACAGTTATGAGGAGACAGATGGGAGACCCCCTCCCAGTCAAGGCCATCCAGCGTGTTCTTTAACGTGCACAAGATGTAGCTCACCTGCACGAGGGTCACGGCTTAGTCCCTTTTGATGACGGTGGCTTTTCCAAGTCTATCGGTGCTCCCTTTCTCACCGAGGACACAGTTGGGTTTAGCGAAGATAAATCTCAACCCTGGCAGAGTTAGGATTTGAACCCATTAACTACAAATCACGAGCTAGGCACGCCACCGACTAAGCCACCTCTATCCCTACTCAAGACATTTACATTGACAGCAACGGGTTGACCTCCTATCCGCTAGGAAAGTAAAACTCAACTATGATTTATGGGAAAAAAAAAGACATAATGTGGTAGGGCAAGTAATAATTAAATATTACCATTCGCATTATTTCAAATTTTTATTTGTATATTAATTAGAATAAAAAAAGATAAATATTATCTTATTTTATTCTGCCCGTCAGTAAAATATACATTTACGTAGCACAATTAGCTATAGCAATTGATACATATATCAGAATAATCGAGAAGAGATGAGAAATATAAATTACATCAGAAAAGGGAAATAACAATCTTATTAAAATATTAGTGATTAATAGGAAAGGCGAAACGAAAAAGAACATAATAAGCTGACGCTTATTTTCACTTAATGTTCCTTATTTCCTTTAAAGTTCAATTATGGAAGCAATAATGCATACAATAGCAAAAGATCAAATGGTTATGAGACATATTATACTGATACATATAAGAAGGTTTCATTAGTTTGTAAGAAGAAACGTTCTACATTTGTTTTTTAAGTAATTTTAAAGATTTTATATTTTTAACAACATCTGGAAGTTCAGACCAAATTTTTGCCATTATATCCATTATAATTGGACAGATCTCTGCACAATTGGCAATCGACATATAGGTATACTCAGATTCTGTCTATGACGTGTTTCAGAATTATGAATTTCTGACAGACTCTGATAATAGTCTTTAAATATTATTATTTAATATTATTTAATTTAAATATATCTAATTTAATTAAATTATCTAATTTGATGTAGTTATAATTGATTGTAGTCAAAAGTATTACCTCAGATCAAAAATATTACCTCAGACTAAAATTCCATGTGTAAATAAGAATAAATGAAAGCGTAGTATAAATTCATCAAAAATTGTTTGTTAACCAGATGACGTACCAATATTCTTTGACAGAGTGATTCTCAGCTGCTTTACATGAAATTAGTGGTTCAGATTTTCATCGATCCATATTCCTAAGAATTTATATTAAGTGCATTTCTTTAGCTTAATTTCATTAATCTTCACATCGAAACATTTTCTCATCGATATTTTTGTTTTTATTTTTTTATAAATCATGTATTTGGATTTCTTGGCATGTATTAATAAATTGTTATGTCTGCACTATTCAGATATAATAATTTGAGAGTGATTAACACTGTTTATCAGCATACAAAACCTTAATTGAAATTGATAATGCTTGTATCATCAGGGTAAAATAACTTCTTTGAATTAATGTGTAACTTTGCTAAGTCGTTAATGTAGAATAGGAAAGGGATCGGACCAAGACCAAATCCCAATTTTCGTCTAACCAAATATTTATACAGATAAAGAAGTTTGTTGGCGAGCATCTCCAATTTGTGGTAGCTAAGCATTTAGCAAAATTAAAAAGTTTGTTTCTAGTTTTCAAACTTTCTCTAAATGTTTATCCCATCTGAGTCTGGACTCTAAGACTACTCCTAAATACTTATGCTGATCTGTATTTGGCAGCAAGTTATGATTGATGTAAATTTAGAGTTAAGGGATAGCAGCTTTAGTCCTAACAAAAGGCATGACTAATGACTTTTCTGCACTTACTTTTAAGCGCCATTTGTCACAGGAGGTGATGTATTGTTTGACTGCTCCTTGAAGAGTTTTTTCTGCAGTCTTGTATTCTTTTCCTACTACACTCAGGGTTAGGCCATCCGCATAAATTGAATAACTAACATTTTTATTAATAGCTTCCGGGTAAGTTTTAATTCGTTAACTTTCCACCATTAGAAACTGCAAAATCTAAAAAATGGCAAACTTAATTCTGTTTGGAAACTTTAAGAAAAACCAGTGGCGTTGCCAGAAGGCGACTGGTCTGTCTTACCACATGTTCCTTACTTGTAGTAAGACAGTACTTGTAGTAAGACATTCCTTACTTGTAGCAAGACAGTACTTGTGGTAAGACATTCCTTACTTGTAGCAAGACAGTACTTGTAGTAAGACATTCCTTACTTGTAGCAAGACAGTACTTGTAGTAAGACATTCCTTACTTGTAGCAAGACAGTACTTGTAATAAGACATTCCTTACTTGTAGTAAGACAGTACTTGTAGTAAGACATTCCTTACTTGTAGCAAGACAGTACTTGTAGTAAGACATTCCTTACTTGTAGTAAGACAGTACTTGTAGTAAGACATTCCTTAGTTGTAGCAAGACAGTACTTGTAGTAAGACATTCCTTACTTGTAGCAAGACAGTACTTGTAGTAAGACATTCCTTACTTGTAGTAAGACAGTACTTGTAGTAAGACATTCCTTACTTGTAGTAAGACAGTACTTGTAGTAAGACGTTCCTTACTTGTAGCAAGACAGTACTTGTAGTAAGACATTCCTTACTTGTAGTAAGACATTCCTTACTTGTAGTAAGACAGTACTTGTAGTAAGACATTCCTTACTTGTAGTAAGACAGTACTTGTAGTAAGACATTCCTTACTTGTAGTAAGACAGTCTATTCTTCAGAAACAGAGCTAACTCCTGGGGGGGAGCAAGCCCCCTGCTGTTAAAAATGCTAGTTACCGGAGAGGAGGCGAAAAAAAATATGAAACATATTATATTATGAAACATATATATTTACTCATTTCAAGAAAATGTTTAGTGACCATTAAAAGGATGGGGGAAAAAGTTGATATTGGAATCGTGTCGGGTTCATTGCCACTCGATATTGACCCTTCTCCCTCCCTCTTTACTGGGCGGGGTGGCTCAGTCGGTAGCGCGCCAGGCTCGTAATCTGTAGTTCCCAGGTTCGAGTGCCAGCTGGGTCAGCGTTGAGATTTATCTCCGCAAAATTCCCCGCCCTGCCCACGGTCAGTAGGGGACACCGATGGGCTTGGAAAGGCGCCGTCCGTCGGATGGGACGTTAAGTCGTGGCCCCGTGTACGGGAGAGCCATACCCTGTGCACGTTAAAGAACACGCTGGATGGCCTTGACGGGAGGCTACCATCTGTCTCCCAACAGCTGTTCCAGTGGGTCCCCTCCCCCAACCTTCTCTGAGCTTTCGGGGTCCTTGTGGCCTGGCCATTTAGCCCATGGTGTGCAAAAAAGTGCCGCTCAGAGGTAAAACAATCCAAAAACCCTCTCTCTTTGTTTTTTATTCTAGCTCCGGGCCTGTACAGAGATATGTGCACGAATAAGAACTTTTTTGACAATAGAAATGCGCATATGATCTATCGAGTTGTGTTTTTTCTGAGATTTTATTTTCGTAAAATCTAATAATTTTGTACAGATTACCTATTTAGAAAAAGAGTTATTTTGAAAAACAGTGGCGTTTGTTTGGCGTTTCACATGAAACAAGAGGCGGGAGTTGGCTCAATCGGTAGAACGCCTGACTCGTAATCTAATCTTCCCCAATTTCTAGTCTCAGCTGTGTCTGCGTCGAAATTTATCTCAGCTAACTCCCTTTGGGCCCTCGTCGAGAAAAGGAACATCGTTGGGCTTGGAAATGCCACCGTCCTTTAGATGGGATATTAAGTCGTGACTCCGTGGGTACATGAGAGCCGTAGTCTGTGCACATTAAAGAACAAGATGGATGGCTTTGATGGGAGACTTACATCTGCCTCCTAACAGCTGTCCAGTGAGTTCCCTTCCTCAAGTCTTCCCTGAGTAGTTGGGGTCCTTGTGACTTAGCCCCTTAGCTTTGTCTGGGCAAAAAAATGTCACTCAGAAGTAAAACAATCTGACCTATAAAAATTAAGTATGTAATTAAACCAACTAGGAACGAAAATTTTAATAGTTGATTTTATTAAATAATCGCAGTTTGATGATCATGAAAACACAAACAAAAGCTAACTGCATAATTCGTACGAAATCCCACTTAAAACGAATAAAATATATAATTAGGGAGAAAAATCCAGAAAATCACGACTCATTCTTCCCTCATGTGTATATTTTTATTAAATGAAAGAATTTTTCATGCAGATATCTCTGAAGAATTGATTTTAAGGAAGAACAATAAGCATAGAACAGTTTCAGAGACAAAAAGAACTACTTGCGTCTCATCAAATATTATCCAATATTATTCCAACAACAACAAAAAAAAAAAACGTCGCTGAATACAGTTCCATAAAAATCTTATTAACTAATCAAAGAATAATTCTACAGCCTGAATAGTTTTCGAAAACAAACGCAGAAAATAACATTGCGAAGCTAAAAATCAAATTTCTCTTAACTTATATGTGTGTTTGATGTGACATTCCGGATTCAAGATTTGTTCGTTGCGAGGTCGAGATTAAAATCGACTTTCCGATCCAATAGTTTACGTGACATTTGGGTTTGAGGTTCATGGGAACTTGGTTAATAACATCTGGAACGGAATCTCTTCGCCCTTGGGTGCACGAGGCCAAGACTCGACTCTGGTCTACGTCAATAATTCTGCTCTTCCGAATGGCGGGCTGAAACTGAACTAGCCCCCAAGCGACTCCTTCCTACCGAATCAATACTGATGAATTCCACGGCGAAAAGTTAAAAGTGGAAAGATTAAGATCCTGCAACTGCTGATGCGTATCTGAAGCTTGCTGAGGTTCGTCGCTAAGGCAAACCTGAAGCGTCGAACTCCGAATGTCTTGTCTGAATGGAGACTGACTTCAGACAGAATGAGAAGCAGATTTGTCTTACTTTCGACTGAACTTTCTATCTGAAGTCGACTAAGGCAAATCTGAAGCGTACCGAAGCTTGCTGAGGTTCGTCGCAAATGACATCTGGTATCGAGGCAATCAAATTGTTAATGTGTGTTGGAGTTCAGAAATTTTAACAAAATTTAAGTAAAAAACGATATTAA
The DNA here is from genome assembly GCA_038380435.1 of Ryuthela nishihirai. NCBI lineage: Eukaryota > Metazoa > Arthropoda > Arachnida > Araneae > Heptathelidae > Ryuthela > Ryuthela nishihirai. Next base: position 33,214,334 of record JAWZYU010000020.1, on the reverse strand, counting down.
ATGAAAACAAATATTCTTGTTGTTAAAATTCATGCAAATGAGTAATGCTGAACTTTAGCTGGGTTGTTTTGACTCTGAGTGGCACTTTTTATACACAATGGCCGGGTCACAAGAGCCCCAACGGCTCAGAGAAGGTTGGAGGAGAAGATCCATTAGACAGCTATTAGAAGACAGATGATCCTCCCATGAAGGTCAGCCAGAGTGTTCTTTAGAGCAGTGGTTCTCAACCTTTTATGCTTCACGTACCCCCTGGAAATGTGTATGTAACTGGCGTACCCCTTGTGTAGATAGATAAAACTATAGTTATAGTATAACAATGGGAATAGAATAAAACATATATATATACACACACATTAAATTTCGTTTTCATAAATTACATATATCGATAAATACAAAAAATGACAAACAATTTAACAAATCTTATAAAATTATAAACATTTTACTTTGTAATCAGTGAAACGGTTGCGCTTGTTTACGCTTGCACAGTTCATCAATGGTTGGGGTTATCTTGCTAAGGTAGAGTCGAAAGTCATCTTCAACATTCAGCCTGTTCCTATATTTATTTTTTTAAAGCAGTTAAAGATATAAAAACCAGTTTCACATAAATAAGTTGTTGCGAAAGGTAACAAATATTTGACTGCAATTCTTGACAAAGTCGGATATTCCTTCTCCACTCCAAAAACTAATCAATGGCTTTTTGGAATGAATGTTTTTAAACTATTGTCACAAGATATCTCAATCAAGTCTTCTTTATCGGATAATGGAAGCTTACATTTTTCCAAATCAAATGTGAAGGGGTCTCGAATCCATTCTTGCGTTTCATCAAGGGTGGAAAACACTACCTTATAAGTTTTAAGAGTGCTTAAGTGAAAGATTATTTGTTGTCTGGTGTCTTCAAAGTCTGCAATCGGTTGCTCATTTTCTTTAAGAAATGAATCTAGTCGCTGAAATGAGTCACAGCTGTTCTTCTTAATTCCGTTTTCCCAGAAAGAATTTTTTTTATTATGGCCTCTGCTTTCTTCTCAACATAGAACACATCAACGTTGTCTCCTTAAAGACTTTTGTTCTCTTCAAAATATTGATTTTTTCAAAAATATCAGCTAAATATGCTAACAGTAAAAGCCATTCCAAGTCTTGTAGTCTCAAAGAAAGTCGAAACTTGTGGTACATGAAAAAAAGGCGTACTTCACTGTGGAGTTCAAATAAAAGGCAAAAAACATTTCCTCGTGACAACCAACGTACTTCTGTGTGAAAGCAGCAATCTCTTATGCAGGCTACCCATTTCTTCACACATAATTGAAAACAGTCGAGATTTGAGAATGGTCGGATTTTGATGAAATTAACCATTTGTACACTTTCATCCAGAACTTTTTTCAAATCATCAGGGAGAAATTTAGCTACTAGCGCTTCACGGTGAAGACAACAGTGAGTGAACTTACATTCTGGTGCAACTTGTTTTATACGACCTGCTAGTCCTGTGATATAACCAATCACTGGTTTTGCTCCGTCAGTACATACAGAAATACAATTTTTCCATTCAAGGTTGTTTTCGGCAAAAAATGAATCAATCATATTTAAAATATCCTCACGTAGTAGAAGTTTTGAGAGGCTTACAAAATAAAATATTTTCAAATATCGCATCCTGGAATTTTTCACGCACGAAAAAAAGTAATTGAGCTATCCCAGCTACTTCTGTTGACTCATCCACTTGTATGGCAAACCACGAGCTACATTGAATAGCTTCAATGAGTTGGTCCTTAATATTACAAGTGTGTGTCGTTTGACAAAGGAATGGTTCTGACAAGGTTTGTCTCTTTTTAACCAAACATACAAGACTCTATTTCTTCCGCTGCTGGACGAATGAGTGACTCGCCTATTGTGTAAGCCTTTCCGGCTTTGGCAATTTGAAGGCTCACTTTGTAAGACGTTTTAAGTGCATTTTCTTTTACACCAGAAAATGCTTAATTACGGTTTTTCCACTACTCAAGTCTTCCAAAAGACGTTCAAAATAGGTTAAGGGCTTATGTTTTAAATGCTCTTGTTTTGTTTCAAAGTATCCCGAAAAAGAAACGGTTTCATAAAATTTTGTGATAGGACTTGAGACAGAGCAAACAACGCACTATGGATTTGGTTCTACTAAATTTCCTGTCCATTTAAAGCCAAATTGTAAATATGATTCATGACATTTAAGTTTTTTAATTTTTTTATCACTTGATTTTTTAACATTTAACGTTCTTTTAGTTACTGCTGAATCTACCTCTTTACTCACATGGGATGATGACGTAGACGTAGATGTAGAAGCAATCGGCTCCACGTTACGTTTCTTCTTAATTATCCATATATACATGTTTCAAGGCACTTTAGAAACACGTTCATTTAACTTCACAGCAAACTGAAGACTAAAAATAACTTTAAGCAGAGCAAGTGAAATAAATCACAACAAATACATACAGCAGTAAGAAGGCACATTCATTCACTTAGAATGGATGTTTTGACTGGGCGATCAGCTGTTCGGGTAGGTTCGGCTCTCAGGTAGGGAAGGGAGATTGACAACGTGTACAGACATGAACTATAAGGCCTCACTTTGTCGCTCAGTTCTCAGAAATTAATCAGTAGCAGTGTTGCCAACTTAGCGACTTTGTCTCACGAATCTAGCGACTTTTGAGCTCTCACGGCGTACCCCACGTTGAGAACCCCTACTTTTGAGTGAATGGCTATTCTTTACACGGAGCTACATCTTAAAGTTCCATCCGGTGGAGAGAGATCTTCCCAAGCCCAACGGTGTCCCCTTTCTCACAGAGGGCAGGGTGGATGGAGATTTAGTGGAGATAACTCTCAAAGTTCGAACATAAACTTGAGAACTGCAGAATACGAGCCTGGCCCTTACCGATTGAGCCAAGTCCCATCCTCTGTACTTGAGGGCCGTGGATTAATCTTTTAGCTTAAATACTAGTAAATTGAAAATTTTTCTTCAATTCTTTATATACCAGACATCCAATATTTGCCACAATACAAGTTAAGAGTTTGTTCTCGGTTATAAACCACGGTGAACAATCAAGGGCACACATACCACTTGTAGCACTCCAACCCAATTTGTTTTGCCTTTCCAAATTCGATTTGCCCTGGGTGGCTTCTGGATTTATCTCTGGGAGGCACACGACATATTAACAGCATAATATGCGGCACGTTGCATTAAAAGTGCCTTCCGAGAACATAGATAGCGCCAATGGTAGGCGCCGAAATCATCGGTGAAGAGTTTAACCCTTTCAGGACCATAAGGTTTCTAAGAGTAAATATTAGTATGTAACTGTTTATTTTAGTTTGTTTAGACGTAAAATAAATAAAAATCATAAGAAAAATACATAACAATGTGTAGTTTTTTTGGAATTTTATGGGAAATATTTTTCCCAATGGACTATAAAGGTAACACAAATTATAGTTAAGCTTATTATGCAATGTCTTTTATTTATTGGTTTATTAGAACAAAATGTTAACTAAAATAATACAAAATTATGAAATAAAATTACTATACAAAATGATGCGCTAATTATGATATTCTGCGAAGCAATTTCTTTTGGTAGTGAGGCAAAGATGGACATTGCACATAATACATATATTATGCGTCCTGACAGTTCTGTTTTTATTTTCTAAACGTTCCAGTTTACGTAATTGCGTTCGGCATACGTTCTATTTTGACATTCTGTATAAAAAATGCAGATAAGGTTATAATTAAATACGGCAATCACCAATTTTAAAATGGGAAAAATGTTTCCCTCGGTCGTGAAAGGGTTAAAGTCTTAAATTAGTGGGAAAAAATGAGCTGGTGCATTAGTTGAAAGGTGGCAGAACTCCAAAGGCTCAGAGAAAGTTGGGGAAGGCGACCCACTGGAATAGCTGTTAGGAGACAGATGAAAGCCTCCTGTCAAGGCTATAGAGCTGTTCTTTAACGTGCATAGGGTAATGGCTATTCTCGACAGGGTGCCATGGTTTAACGTCCTACCAGACGGTAGCATTTCTAAGTCCATCAGTGACTTCGTTTTCACCTAGGGAAGAGTGGAAAACTGAATAATTTGTATATCTATTTACTCTGTACTTTATAATCCTATCTATCCCCATTGGAAACACAGAGTACCTGGATATTTTAATGTAATTTTGATTGACCTTTGTATGAATATCACATGTTGGGTTGGGTTGTTTTACCTCTGAGTGGCACTTTTTTGCACACCATGGGCTAAATGGCCAGGTCACATGGACCCCGAAGGCTCAGAGAAGGTTGGGGGAGGGCACCCACTGGAACAGCTGTTGGGAGACAGATGGTAGCCTCCCGTCAAGGCCATCCAGCGTGTTCTTTAACGTGCACAGGGTATGGCTCTCCCGCACACGGGGCCACGGCTTAACGTCCCATCCGACGGACGGCGGCCTTTCCAAGCCCATCGGTGTTCCCTACTGACCGTGGGAAGGGCGGGGAATTTTGCGGAGATAAATCTCAACGCTGACCCAGCTGGGACTCGAACCTGGGAACTACAGATTACGAGCCTGGCACGCTACCGACTGAGCCACCCCCGCCCCAATATCACATGTAGTTGCGATTTTATGTTATATATAATACGAAGTGTAGCAAAAGGTTAATACCAGAGTCTCTTTCGAAACAGATGCTTTATACGCTAAAATGCCTCTATTGCGTTTCATTCCTTTTCGAGAATAATCATTTACAAAATCACCATTTTTTGCATCACAACATTTATTTATACTTCACTAACAATTTTCAAAGCTGCCGGATTCATTCCGCCGTTTTCATAACGATTTTCTTTCATTACGATCATTCACTTGTCATTTCAAACGCACCTCATTTTTTCCAAATGTAGTCGAAGCGAAAAGCCTAGAAACGATCATTTTCGAGCGTGTAAACGATTGAAGTTCACTCTGCGATTGGTTGCTCTAACCATAACTTTATTTCGTTAGAAATGCCGAAAGAGTTTAAAGTAACAGATGAAATAGTTTAATGCAAATACGTGAGATAAGAGGTAGGTAAAGTAAAAGGAATCTTGACTACCCCAATAAAACTTTTTATTATTGGAAAAACTGCAGGTTGGGTTGTTTTACCTCTGAGCGGCACTTTTTTGCACACCATGGGCTAAATGGCCAGGTCACATGGACCCCGAAAGCTCAGAGAAAGTTGGGAGAGGGGACCTACTGGTAAAAGCTGTTGGGAGACAGATGGTAGCCTCCGTCAAGGCCATCCAGTGTGTTCTTTAACGTGCACAGGGTATGGCTTTCCCATATACGAGGCCACGCTTAACGTCCCATCCGACGGACCGCGGCCTTTCCAAATAAATCAGTGTCCCCTACTGACCGCGGGCAGGTTGGGGAATTTTTCGGAGACAAATCACAACGCTGGCCCAGCTGGGACTCGAACCTGGGAACTGCAGATTACGAACCTAGCGCACTACCGACTGAGTCACCCCCGCCCCAGGAAAAACTGCAGGAATCAAAAGTTATATTCATCAAAGTAGTCTTGTTGTCGCTAACGCAATTCTCCCACACTCGTCTTCGATGCTTCGAAGCATTTTTTGGAAGTCCTCTTTGGGAATGCTTTTTAAGTTCTTTGTCGTACGTCTCTTCACGTCGTCAAAGTGGGTGTCTCTCGTAGGGCGGGTGTTGCATCGTTGAGATTTTCTTTTGGGGCAATAATTACTCCACTGATAATGCTGAAGGAGAAGGAGCAGTGTCGTGATGAACAAACTGGCTGATTAACATATTGCTTTCAATCACAAATTGCAAGCGAAAGGGCCATAACAATTCTTTCACGAAAAACCATAAGACAGACACTATTCACTCGATTCGAATTACGAGCGGTTGTTAGAGCCAGAAAAAAATCGTCGAAACAGTTGTTGAAGTTCTCAGGTTCGAGTCCCAGCTGGGTGAACGTTAAGATTTATCTCTGCAAAATTCCTCGCCCTGCCCACGGTCACTAGGGAACACCGAAGGGCTTGGAAAGGCCACCGTCCGTCGGATGGGATGTAAAGCCGTGGCCCCGTGTGCGGGAGAGCCATAACCTGTGCACGTTAAAGAACAGGCTGGATGGCCTTGACGGGAGGCTGCCATCTGTCTCCCAACAGTTGTTCCATTTGGTCCCCTGCCCCAACCTTCTCTGAGCCTTTTAGGGTCCATGTGACCTGGTCATTTAGCCCATGATGTGCAAAAAACTGCCGCTGAGAGGTAAAACAACCCAACCCAATCCAGTTGTTGAATCCGTTTGATTGGTGAGCGGATATTACGTAAGTTACACGTGCAATCTCGTGACTCTTCTGCCAGACGCCATATGTGCATTTTCTGAAAATCAAACACCAAAATAAAGCAAATGAGACAACAATTAAGTAAAAAGGAAATGAAGTGGTTTTCGATGTGTATAAGAATTTTTTCTACCCTGTTTATTATCGGTCAGGGAGCGCTGAATATTCCTTTTTGATGGCAAGAGCTATTTCTTAAGGCAGATATGACAAGCGTAGATGATTGATGCGGTAACTTCGCTTAATACAAATGAATGCGTCTACTCAGTTAAAGAATGTCAAAATTCCAGTTTCGGTTATAAGGGAGAGAGCACTCTACTTTTCTTAACGAAAAACGAATCGCAATTTGGACATCATTTCGCTCGTCTTTCGACGTGTTCCACTTTAAATGCTTCCTTAGAAGCGAAAGTTCACCAGGGGGTCGTTAACATGCCTTGTAGCTCGAGACAATTGGAATCATTGGGTTCCCAAAGCAATTTCCATGCCTGTCACCAAATTATGAAGTGAGAGAGAACGAGTAAGAAATACCAACACTCTCTTTTTTAATGTGAGGCGCACTCTATTTATTATGTGGAGTCTCGTTAAAAGAAGAAACGTTAACCTAGAGTGAAAAATGTGACACTCTGTTGTAGTTTATTGATTGCTAAACATTTCTTTAATCGCTCTTGTGTTGCACGGATGTAACATGTGTGTTGCACGGATGTAACAAATTGTTCTCGTTGGCAGAATCTCTGGCTGGGATTATAAGAAGATGAAAAGTTGTGGGTGTATTGGAAGCCGAAAACGTTAGCCGTAACTCCACGGCGGAGAAGGAGGAACCTCTGCGAACAATTGGAGGAGGGAGTGTCGTGCAAGACAGAGTTAGTAAGTAGTAGTCTTAAGTTCCTGAACGTAATGGTGCTTGACACTAATACCTTGAGAAGTTGAGAAGATTTATGGGTAATAAAAGTAGGACTAGGAGAAGCGAAGAAGGTAAAATATTACTCTCTACTTCTTTGCAGTCTAGGTAAACGTTTTGCATTTTGTTTTGCCACGTTTGGTAGACACGTCTCTACAGTTTCTCATTGGATGGCATCATCTCTGATGAATGGAGCTGGCTCGCCGGCAATGGAACAAGGACAAAAGCAACTACTCTATCTGTTTACTAGTGATGGATACGATGGCTTATAGTTTCCAGTTTAGAACTGGAGTATGTTAATGCTTGGAAACTTTCAGAGGAATAAAGATATATTAACGATAGAAAAATACTAGTTTGATAGTTTGAGAACCTACTTTGTTTCCGTCGGGCAAGCACAGCAAAATATTCCATTTTTTTTTACTTAAAATGGCTTTAAATTTAATCAGTGCTTTTCAAAATGATGAAAGCTATTTAAAACAACTTATATCTCTCCCGTGGCCGAGTGGTTAGCACGCTTGGTTACTGATCTAAGGGACCTGGGTTCGAGCCCCGGATTTAGGCTATGGATGTGTGTGTCGTTTTTTTGCTGAGGTCCTGTCATCCTCTCAGATCTCCTACTGTGGCATATAAACTGACAGGCTCCTGTCAGACCTCTGTGGCAAGCAGCTGCTTGAGGGGGTATTTATTTATTTATTTATTTTATATCTCTTACGATATGGAAAGATTCACAGTTGATTATATTATAAAATTGCTTCTATGTTTGCGTTATAGCAAAATACACTGCCTAGCTAAATTATTATGAGCGTGCATCTTGCGTGAATTCATAATAATGAATTATTGCTATTGCAATGTATACAGAATTTCTTACTGATGTAAGTATTCTACCTTTTTACTAAATACTATAAAAGCAGTGAAGGGTTGCATGGTGGAAATCAGAGTCAAGTGCGACATGGTGTGAAAAGGCTGATCTGACTGACTTCGAAAGGGGACTCATCGTTGGAGCGCGATAGGTAGGAGCATCCATAGCGGAGGTGATGAACTCAGAGGAAGATCACGAGGTACAATATCTCAAGTGTGTGGAGAATGGCAACGGTCTCGAACAACGTCCGCTAATTGTGGCAAATGCTGGAGGAAAAAGTCTCTGATAGATAGAGATAGGAGGTTGTTGGCACGACTCGTAGACAAAGCAGAGCTACTGCAGGTCATCCGCTGAGAGAGATGATTGCAAATAATACTTCAAAATCCATTTGAACGAGAACTGTGCTCAGAGAATTGAAAAACTTTGAAATATGGAACTGAACCATGATACATGCGACAATGAAATGTTTAAAGCTGGGAATGTTTCAGTTACCACTTGGATGACTGAAATTTTGAATATCTTTTATGATAAAGGCATGGTTCCTAAAGATTTTACCAGATCTATTATTATCCCTATTTTCAAAAAAGGTGATCGCAGTTCTTTGATAACTATAGGGGTATCAGACTACTCTCTGTTCCAGGTAAAGTTCTTTCCATGATTGTGCTTAATAGAATTAAGAATCTGGTTGAGAGTCAATTGCGTGATGAGCAATGTGGATTCAGAAGTGGTAGGGGATGTGTGGATCAGATATTTTCACTTAGGCAGATTCTTGAGAAATGTTTAGAGTTTCAGAAACCTTTGGTTGCTAGCTTTGTTGATTTCAAAAAGGCTTTCGACTCTGTTGATCGTCATAATTTGTGGTTGATTGTGATATCATATGGTATACCAGACAAGTTAGTTAACATAATGAAAGCTCTCTATAATAACACTGAGTTTTTTGTGAGAGTTGGTAAGGCTTGTAGAAATTGGTTTAGCATTACTTGTGGTTTTCGACAAGGGTGCATTTTGTCTCCTTTTCTCTTTAGTTTGGTTATTGATTATGTTATGTGAAATTCACTGCAAGAGAAAGATTTTGGTCTTAAATGGCCTGGAGATACTAAAATTTCTGATTTAGATTATGCTGATGATTTAGCCCTTTTGGCAATTGATGTTGATGAGATGAACTCTTTCATTCGAGCTATTGATGAGAGTGGTAGTACAGTAGGTTTGGTTATAAACAGAGAGAAAACTAAATTGATGAAAATTGGTCAAGCAGGCTGTGATTTAGTTAATCTGAATGGTTGCAGTCTTGAGCAGGTGTCACAGTTTAATTATCTTGGAAGCTATGTAACAGATAATGGTGATGTGCGGCATGAGATTAACAGACGAATAGGGATTGCTGCCGGGACTTTTAAGAATCTATGGAGAGTATGGAGAAATAGGCGTATACACCTAAAGACTAAAATTAGACTGTATAATAGTTTGGTTCTTTCTAGGGTTAGTTATGGTAGTGAAACCTGGACACTTTGTAAACAAGATAACAGGAAACTAGATGCTTTTGATTCCAGATGCTTACGCAGTATCTTGGGCATTAGGTGGTTCAACTTTGAACTAATGATGAGGTTAAGCAAAGGAGTTTGCAACCTCCTTTAAGCAGCATATTGTGCAGAGAGAGACTCCGTTGGTTTGGCCATGTTGCCCGTACGGATAATTATAGATTGACGAATATGGTTATGAACAGTGTGCCTAAAGGCCTCGGAAAGAGAGGGAGACCTAGGATGCGGTGGGCAGACAATGTCAAACAGGACCTTGTTAAAATTGGTCTGCAGTGGCCGAATGCAGCAGATGTAGCTCAGGACAGATATGCTTGGAGAATTAAACTGCACGGTCTGGTTGGACTACCGTAGCCCATGTCTGCTTGAGGATGATGATGATGATGATGATGATGATGACACTTCGTACATCACAAGCTTTCTTTTGAACGTAAATCATTACTTTTGGCAGTCGCGTTCGAAAGATATGGTGGAAAAACTGTTTTGACCAATCCCGCAAGCTGACAAACTGGCAAATGACGAGCGAAAAGCAATAGGAAGATGGCTAACAATATAAAATAATTTTGTTTATGATTTCTAGTTTTAATCAGTCTTTAGTAATTAAAAGTAAACACCTCGCGGCTTTTGATTTCTTTAACTTATTCTCTATCTTTAATAAATAAATGGCTCTTTGCATTATAACGATGTTACCCTCGAACTTTCAGGTTTTACAAGTATTTCTAATACTTTTTCGTCCCAAACAGCATAAAGAATTTAATTTTGTCGTGAAATAATTATAGTTAATAATAAAAAAATAAAAAAAATGATTAGGGTCGTGCATTTCTCTATGCATGCTTTAAGATATTGGGGCGGCGGTGGCTCAGTCGGTAGCACGCAAGGTTCGTAATCTGCAGTTTTCAGGTTCGAGTCCCAGCTGGAGCAGCGTTGAGATTTATCTCCGCAAAATTCCCCGCTCTGCCCACGGTCAGTAGGGGACACCGATGGGCTTAGAAAGGCCGCCGTCCGTCGGATGGGACGTTAAGCCGTGTCCCCATGTGCGGGAGAGCCATACCCTGTGCACGTTAAAGAACTCGCTGGATGGCCTTGACGGGAGGCTACCATCTGTCTCCCAACAGCTGTTCCAGTGGGTCCCCTCCCCCAACCTTCTCTGAGCCTTCGGGGTCCATGTGACCTGGCCATTTAGCCCATGGTGTGCAAAAAAGTGCCGCTCAGAGGTAAAACAACCCAACGGTTAAAGAACACGCTGGATGGCCTTGACGGGAGGCTACCATCTGTCTCCTAACAGCTGTTTCAGTGGGTCTCCTCCCCCAACCTTCTCTGAGCCTTCGGGGTCCAGTGACCTGACCATTTAGCCCATGGTGTGCAAAAAAGTGCCGCTCAGAGGTAAAACAACCCAACCCAACCCTCCCCCAACCTTCTCTGAGCCTTTGGGGTCCTTGTGACCCATTTAGCCCATTGGGTGCCAAAACGTGCTGGTCAAAGTTGAAGAAACAACATAAAAACTTTATGATGGGTCAGAGAACTTTCTTCCCCAAATCGCGCTCGGGTGGACCCGGGCTCGAAAAATTGAGCCCCATCTCATTCCTATTTTATACCAGGATTATGATAGAACGTATTGCTTACGGGTCACATAAAATGGCTTCGAGGGCAACGTGTTTACGACTTCTGGACTACAGAAAGATGTCACTAGAAACAGGTAAACCGAAATTTTACATTGAATTGTTATAAATATGTATAAAGAAATAAACTTTTTTTGCATTTTAATTGCATCATTATTCTCACGAATACAATCGGTCTAATCCCAAAACTCTTCGGTTAGAAATAATGCTTCTTTCCAATTTTCAAAAACTTCAAGGAAGAAAACAGGAACTATCCAAGTACGAAAGACTTTTCAGAAACAGATAAAGAAAATAATCAGAAAATTTCCTCATACTGCCAACGAGCGAGAGTTAAAAGGGCAGCTTTCAGATGTTTACGACAAACTTTCGGGAACCGCAAAAGGTCGGGAATTAATCCCGGAGGCAGGGGTGCGGGTAAATAGGGAGGTAAGAACGTATCTGAACGCTCCTCCGCCACTGCAGCTGCCTCCGACGCCAAGTAGTAGGTGGATTCCGTGCACTTCACCTGCCTTCAGTCGTAAGGGAAAGAAATCCGTTTTCCCGACTAACTGCAAGAAGTAACAGCTGGCCTCTGTAAGAACATCTTGCTGCCATCGAGGTTTTTAGGGGGGACGAGACAGTTTTAACGTTGCGTCTGGAGATTTCTCATCGTTGAAACAAAGGTGATCAATTTGTGCTTGCTTTTGCCATTGCAGCGATAACAACAGAAAGAGCAATAAAAATCTGAAAAGATGCCGAGGAAAAGAAAGTCAACGGAGGGGGGGGGGAGGAGGACGGGGCGGGGCGGAGAGATGCTTATTCTTGATTTTATTCGTGGGGTTTGCCAAAGAGGATTAGGATGATGGAAGATTGCGAGACGCACGGAAGACTCTTCTTACTGATGCTATTCGGAATGAAAAAACGGAGCGTCCTATAATTAATAGTTAAAGACGCGGCTTTTGGGATAAATATGGGTTTACTTTTCCGATAGGAATTTTTTTGTTTCGAAAGCTGAGAAATTGTTGATGGGAAAATAATTGTTTCGTGTATTGATTCAATATCAAGAATAGTTTTTCTTACGTATAGGGCGTGGATTATTTTCTACTAGTGACAGAGAGTTGCTTAGTTATTTGGTTGTTTTTACCTAAGGTTAAAATACTTATATATGTCGAAAATATATATTTATATATTTTTAAAATTATTTTGCTTTATGGTAGCTAGATAGTCACTGGAAGGAAAGCTATGCCCAATCACTAAATGACCTTATGTCCGATCCTGCCTTCTCGTGGTGCAGATCATTAGTACCTTACAAAAGAGATATTCTCTTGTGGAAGGGAACGAAAGGGGAGGGTTGCTCGATCAGTGAGCCTACTTATCTGGACTACTATGGCTACTTTTCTTTTTTTCTACCCTGCTAAGGAGTGGTCAACCACACAGGGTCCTGGTGCTGACCATATACACCAAACGAAATGGAATAAGGACTCTGATCTCGATTATAAATCCTGGACTTGCTACGCTGGTGGTCCTCTGTTGAGGAAAAATCTGCCGCTGTGTTTTCGGTCTGCTTGTGGGTGGCCGAGTGGTTAGCACACTTGGCTACTGATCTACGGGACCTGGGTTCGAGCCCCGGGTAAGGCATGGATGTGTGTGTCGTTTTTCTGCTGAGGTCTTGCCATCCTCTCAGACCTTCTACTTTGGCATATAAACTGACAGGCTCCTGTCAGACCTCTGTGGCAAGCAGCTGCTTGAGGGGGTATCTATCTATCTGTGGGTTGACAGCCCCAAATGAATAGATAATAATAATAATGTTTATTGACTATATAAACATATGATACACTTAATAATAAATAAATAATGTTTATACAGCATAACAACATAATGAGTTAAAATAAAATCCACAATTCGGTATGAACAATTGAACTGATATAAATAAATCCATGTAATGTAAAATATTTATTGTGAAATGAAATGCAATAAAATAGAAACCATATAAAACAACCAATGAGCTTTATGCTCTTACAGGTTGTCAAATTAAATTATTAGTTATTAACGATATGCATTTTAATACAGAATTAAAGGTTTAAGATTGGAAAAATTTATAATTTTAGATTTATTCATTAATGACATGAAATGAGATAAGTAACTTAACAATGAAATAAAAGTAATTTATTGCCACCCGGGGAATCCCCCTTTGCACAGTGCTTTCCCCCCTATGTCGCAATCGACCGGAAATTGGCCCGTGTTGGTCCACGTTGCTTTCTGAACTCTGGGTCCTATGTTGCAATCAACAGGAAATTGACCCTGGTGTCGCAACTGTCGTGGCATTAATAATTCATAATTAATAATTCATAATTAATAATTCATAATTAAAAATTCCTCCCCCTTTTAACCCTTGGTGCTACCTAGTTTTTAACTCTAATTTTAAGTCCTCCTTCTCGAATAGTCTCGATTTTTCTTTATTTCAGACTAACCTTTTATTTTAAAACCTCGTTTTTGCAAACCCCCTGGTTGACCTTATTTTAAGCCCTACCTATATTTTAAGTCATGGATTTTGCAAACCACCTGGTTGACCTATATTTCAGACTCACCTTTTATTTTAAAACCTCGATTTTGCAAACCCCCTGGTTGACACATCTATATTTTAAGCTCCCCTTCTCAAATAGTCTCGATTTTTCTTTATTTCAGACTCACCTATATTTTAAGCCCTGGATTTTGCAGACCCTCCTGGTTGACCTATATTTTAAGCCCTACCTATATTTTAAGCCTCCTCCTTCCCTCGGATTACAAGTCTCAGAATAATTCCGCAGAAGAGGATGACACAAGTCTCAATTGTAAAAATCAACTCTCAAAGTTGTATTCTTATTAATTAAAACCCTTTCTATTAAAAGTTACCTCTATTAAAAATCTTTTGGTGTTCATTTTGCCAGGACTGCTAAACGATTCCCTTTTATTAAATTTCAATTCTTTGGGATTCATTTTTTCCAATCCTGTTAATCGATCCCCTAGTAAATAAAAACTCTCACTCACCTTTATTAAAATCATCCAGCGCTCGTAATAAATCAGTTTACTCTACATGCGTTTAATCGGAAAAAAAAATCATTCCATTGCTAAGCGTGATTCGGTACCTCCACGTTAATTTCGGGAAAAAGCCTCATCGGATCCAAGGTCCACGTATTTTACTAGAAGAATGACACAGTAACTGTTCCACAGAAAAATAAATAAAATTTGGTTTAAATTATTCGTAGGACTTGTAAATAAGATCTACATTTGTCTAAATGTAGTTCATCAGTCTAAAAGTTTTCAAAGACCGTTATCAGTGTATCGGAAATCGTACGTTTCCTGTTGACATCCTTCAGATCGCTTATCAGTGGGTAGCAACAGCACTTTCGCCACATCACACGATATGGTGCAATCCTTTATCAGCTGGAAGGTCAAAAGGTCAAATGTCCAGCGCTTCACTGTGTCTGCATTTGACACTGATAAGGTTTAAAAATAGATGATTCCTAGAATCCACATTGCGCAACGGTCAAAGTCCAGTGGGGGAGGGGGTATATAAACACCGACTTCTCAGCGACTGTCACTGTGTTCTTCATCTGTCAGTTTGCTACCTGTCAACCCTGCTCGCTCTCCTTCTCTACCTGCTAGCTCGTCGATCCTCTTCTCTACCTGAGATGTCCACTATGCGAGAATTTTCCCGTGCTGGATCCTCAACTGATATCAGGTAAATGAAATTTTATTTAATGTTGTACTTAAGATGCTCAACTGAATCACTTACTAACGTGCAATATAGATTTTTATATGTTTCTAACTAGTAAAGTTATTTTATTCTAAATGTTAATTTTCAAACTTTAGTTAGATTTTTTTGATCAAGCTAGCAAAGTATGCTTTTATTACAACTGTTCAATATAGATTTTTTATATTGTTTCTACCCTGTCATTTTATGCTAAATGATAATTTTCAAACTTTAGTTAGATTTTTTGATCAAGCTAGCAAAGTGTGCTTTTATTACAACTGTTCAATATAGATTTTTTATATTTGTTTCTACCCTGTCATTTTATTCTAAATGATAATTTTCAAACTTTAGTTAGTTTTTTTTATCAAGCTAGTCAAGTGTGCTTTTATTACAACTGTTCAATATAGATTTTTATATTTGTTTCTACCCTGTCATTTTATTCTAAAACGATAATTTTTCAAACTTTAGTTAAATATTAGATTTTTTTGATCAAGCTAGTAAAGTGTGCTTTTATTACAACATAACTGTTCTAAGATAAAAATCATGTAAAGTACTGCATATTCTGAGACTAAATTATCTATCCAGGTCTGATGCTAGTCCTTCCACTGATGCCGACTGCTTTGAAGAGCTACTCACGACAGTGCGCACTCTAGAGGCGGCAGCCAAAAGACCTCCTACACCTGAGCTTCCTACATCATCGAAACGTATCTGCATACTCCAACAGGGAGGCAGGGAATTAAGGCAAAGGACATCGAAACTTTCCCTCAAGAAGCGTCGCCAGTCCACTGTCGCAGCGGGTATGGGAAATCCCTACGTCCCCGTCGTACCTTCAACTGCAACCAGGTAAATGAAATTTTATTTAATATTGTCCTTAAGACGCTCAATTGAATCACTTACTAACGTACAATGTAGATTTGTTTCTGTTTTTCTACCCTGTAAAGTCATTTTATTCTAAACGATAATTTTCAAACTTTAGTTAGATTTTTGTTCAAACTAGTAAAGTGTGGTTTTATTACAACTGTTCAGTTCAATATAGATTTTTATATTTGTTTCTACCCTGTCGTTTTATTCTAAACGATAATTTTCAAACTTTAGTTAGATTTTTTGATCAAGCTAGCAATGTTGCCGTTTCATTTTCTGTTCTAAGATAAAAACACGTAAAGTACTGCATATTCTGCGACTAAATTATCTATCCAGGTCTATCCCTTCCACTGGTGTCGGACCCTCCAGCGTTCTGGTTCCCGTCTCCTCCGACATAAGGACACCATTCACTGTCGCCGCTGGTACCTCCACCGCTACCAGGTAAATGTAATTTTATTTAATGTTGCCCTTAAGGCGCTCAACTGAACCACTTACTAACGCACAATATAGATTTTTATATTTGTTTCTACCCTGTAAAGTCATTTTTATTCTAAATGATAATTTTCAAACTTTAGTTAAATATTAGATTTTTGATCAAGTTAGCAAACTGAAGCATATTGGTTTTTCATTTTCTGTTCTAAGATAAAAAAACATGTAAATGTACTGCATATTCTGAGAATAAATTATCTTTCTAAGTCCGCATTCTCCAACGTTCCTGTCAGCTCTACAGAGTCTCTCCACTACAATGTGTTGCACACTCGGCGGTACAACTCGAAAAAATTCAAGACAGAATTCGTCTCCACGAGTGTGCGACTTGGAGGTATGGAGAATGTGGAACCTTATAATTTCCTCCTGGTCCTACACGACCTGCATGAGAAAATGTTGGCCGACGTCGTCCCCACAGGGGAGTATAGCCATGTTCAGCTATGTTTACGCTCCCGGGATTTGAAAAACCCCGTCAACTTGGCTCTAATTCGGCGTAATGCCCTGACGGGGGAGAGATTCATGGCTGCACTAGACAAAGTAGTGCAGCCAAATGAGTCTCTCGGTCCCGGGACTAAAAATGAGTCTCTCGGTCCCGGCTGCTAAAATCGGATCTCCGTAGAGGTATACTTTGTATGGTCACATACCAAGTGGACGACGAGTGGGTCTACGCCTCATTCCCGGAAACGGACGCCTTTATGGACTGGCTTCTAGCCGAAGTACGTCCCGGAGTTCAAAGATTCAAGGATGCCACAGTCCTTGCACACAATCTGAAAGGCTTTGATGGCATGTTCATCATTAGTTACCTGTACAGAAAATTTTTAAAACCGGATCTCCTGTTCGATGGATCCAAGATTTTAGGTATCTTTTTACCTGGCCTTAAAATAAGGTTCATCGACATGTTGTCCTTTATTCAGGCTCCTCTTCGATCATTCACGAAGACCTTCAACTTGGAGACAGTGAAAGGCTTTTTCCCCTTTAAATTCGTGAAGGAGGAAAATCTACAGTATGCAGGACCCATCCCTGATTGGCTTTTTTTCCAGCCAGAAGACATGGAGCCTGAAACTCTGTCAGCATTCAACGAGTGGTATGCCGCAGCAAGCCTTGAACCCTGGGATTTTCAACAACAGCTTCTGTATTACTGCAAGGCAGATAGAGCTGTTGCGGCGAGGCACCCAAGCTTTCCGTGAGGAATTTTTAAATCTCACAGACATAGACCCATTTGCACGTGACCTGACTATTGCCGGCGCTTGTCTTCGCATTTTCCGTGGGAAGTTTCTGCAAAAGAATACCCTTGGTGTGTGTTCCACCCAAGGGTATTTGGCGAGTAATGACCGGCCGTCCTTGAAAGCTCTCGCATGGTTAGAGTATGAGGCTTCCAAGGACAATATCGAAATTCAAACTGCGCGATCACCCGGAGGTGAGTATAAGATAGGGCAGTACAAATTGGATGGCATGTGCCACAGTACCCGTTGTTATTACGAATTTTTAGGGTGTTACTATCATCACTGCTTGAAATGTTTCAACCCTGAAAAAATAGATCAGCGCACGAGAAAGCCATTTGGTCTGCTAAACACCCAGACCATGGATCGTCTTGAGATCTTGAAAGTGCTGATGAACGGGTACACATGCAAAATCATGTGGGAACACGAATTCGACGAGTTAATGCGCAAAAACCAACCCGTAGCATTAATTTATAAATCCGTTGAGCCTATCAGGTGCATAGGGGCCCGTGACTACCTCTACGGAGGGCGCGTGGAGGTGTTTTCCATCTTTGCATCGGCGGACCTAGGATGTAGCCTTAATTACGTTGATTACAACAGCCTGTACCCTTATGTTTGCAAGAAGGCTCCATTCGGTAAAGGTCATCCAGTTCGGATCACCTCCGATTTCGCCACGGACCTTGACCACTATTTTGGCATTGCACACGCCACACTGTTACCCCCCGACGATTTGTTCATCCCTGTACTGCCCTACAGGTGTAATGGGAAGCTGCTTTTCCCCCTTTGCAGGAGCTGTGTGGATGGTCAGCTGGCACCCCCTTGTCAGCACACCGTGAACCAGCGCGCATTGACAGGATCTTGGCCAACGTTCGAAATTTACTCTGCGATGCGTGCTGGATACAAACTTCTTCAATTCCATGACGTGTGGCATTTTAACACCATCCTGCAATATGATCCCGCAACAAAAAAGGGAGGTGTCTATGCTGGGTACATAGATACTTTTCTGGGGCTGAAGCAGCACTACTCCGGGTTTCCCCCTGACGTACAGACCGAGGAGAAAAAGGAAACCTTCTGTGAGGCCTTCTTCCAGGCGGAGGGAGTTTGGATCCTCCCCTCGGAAGTTGAAAAAAACAACCTTAAGCGTACACTTTCCAAGGTCTCGCTGAATTCGTCATGGGGGAAGCATGTGCAGAACATGAATCGAACCCAGACGACCATTGTGAGTTGTCCTGTCAAGTACATGGAGCTCTTGACAGACGCATCGCTAGTCATCACCGACGTCGCCGTTATCAGCGATCAGGCCGTGCTTGTCACGCACAAGCCGGCGGAGTCTGCCACTCCAGCGAACACCCGTGGAAGCCTGATTCTCGCCGCAATGGTGACGAGTCACGCCAGACTAAAACTGTACGAGCTTCTATCAAAATTAGACAGTCGTGCAATGTATTCTGACACGGATTCAGTAATTTATACAACGTCTCCTCGCGACACCTACACACCACCACAAAATCCCTTTCTCGGAGGTCTCGTAGATGAAATTTCTTCAAAGTACGACTCCGGTGTACACATCACTGACTATGTTAGCGCCGGAGCCAAAAGTTATGCCCTTCGGCTGAACAACGGGGATGAAATTCTTCGCGCCAAGGGCATATCACTCACGAAGAAAAACCAGTGCACATACAATTTTGAACTGCTAAAATCCATGGTGCTAGGGAACTCCCCAACCAGCGAGACCTTCGAAGTCCCTTTCAATGTAATTCGTAATAAAGTGGATGGGTCACTTACGAATAAGCCCATGGTGAAAAGGTTTAAGGCTAATCTCGATAAGCGGTATCTCAGCCCGGGTACGACTCTCACTGTACCTTATGGTTACAATGACCTGGACCTGGATACCCTTATCCAACTCATGGATGAGTAAATGTACAGTTTAAAACTTATTTATTTATTTCATTGTACAGTTTTCAACTCATTTCATATTATTTATTTCATGTACAGTTTTCGACTTATTTATTTCATATTACACCTTTATTTCATTGTACAGTTTTCAACTTATTTATTACACCTTTATTTATTTCATTGTACACCTTTATTTTTTCAATGTACACATTTTATTTCAATGTCCTTAATGGATCTTAATCATTATTTCAGTGTCCTTAATGGACCTTTTTTTAAAATTATTTCAGTATCCTTAATGGATTTTAATTATTTCAGTGTCCTTAGCGGACTTTAATTAATCACCCGTAATGCCCTCGCACTCGGCGTTGTCAGCAGTTTTTGAAACTTGTATTACTGTCCACCATTGGATATGTCATGTGAATTGTTTTACTGTCCAGCATTGGATATGTCATGTGAAACCAACAGTGGATCTGTCATGTGAATTTTTTAATAAAAAAGGTTTAAAAAAATCCGTCTCTTTATTTCTCAGTACTGGAAGACACTATGGTGGGAGAAAGCAAGAGATAACTTTGTTTTTCAGGTGCTCCGTAAGTCTTATCAGTGATCTGCACAGTGCGATGTTCCCCTCCAAGTCTCGCTGCTGCAGCAGCATTCTCATTACCCCGCCCATCGACACTAACGCCCTCTGCTGTACTCCTGAGTGTAGCAGCGCACGTACATCCGAGTGCAGATCACTTCCGGGTGTCAAACACTGAATGAACCATCAGTGTGAAGTCATTGAATGGGAAGAGACGTAAAAATGGCAAGAGGCATATTATCAGTTTTACTTTCTTTTATTGGATACAGATTTTTAATACATGGTTTTTAACACAAGTCTTCAAGCACACAAGTCTTGGAAAGTTTTTTTACAGATATTTTCATACGCCGTCCACTCGGATAATTTTCTTTTCTTACGTCGGATGGGAACAGCAATGTCTTTTGGGGGCCGTTCTTCAGCTATAGCTCTTTGGGGGATCTTTACTTTTACTTCCTGTGGAGTGTCAAGCTGTTTTGAGAATAACAAATAAATTTTCAAAGCAGTCAGATACTTTTCAGACTTATCGTCAGCATCACCAGACTCCAATATTTTCTTCATCTCTGAGTCTAAATCACACACTTTTTTTCTTATGTTTCTCCTCTGCACTGCTTTCACTGAAATCATTTTTTTCTAAATAACGAGACCAACAAGGGGAGGGCAGCAGTCAATAGTGGTATAATGAACCCTGAACCACGCTGCAGGAGATGCTTCTTGTGGCGTAAAGATGCGCATTTGGACGCTAGACTCCTTATGACTGTCTTGTGCTGGCGTAAATTCTTTAATACTCTGTGGGAAACAGGTATATTTCCTTTTAAGAAATTGGAACACACTTCACATAGAGCATACATCTGGGGGTCGGAGATGTGCTTCATCAGAGCTGCACGCTGCTTTCCCCCTAGCTTTGGCAAGCACTGAAGGAACAGACCTTGAGATTTAACTTTCATTTGGAACGTAAAGTATTTCGGGTTCTTCTGATGGAAGAATCTTTGCACGGAGCCTTTCAGTATCTAACGTTCTGGGATGAAGGTCAACACACAAATAGCCACAGGTTGCTTGTGTAGCTAACCTATAAGCATCCGTCAGGAGTTTAGATTGATGGGGGTTTACTTGTTTCGCCAGGTGGGTTGTTTGTGAAGCATCCCGACAGTTGCGAAATAAAAACATGTAGTGAGCATTGAGCGATATAGTCCTCGAATGTCTTCCCTTTAAAAACAGATTTTGTAATATCAGGACAATCGTGATATTTTTATGACGATCCCCACGAATAAACAATTGTGATATGCGTTCGCTGGCTACAGACTGTTCCATCAAGTCATCCAGTACCAGAAGTGTAGGTCTGTGAGGATCAAATTCCAGATCCGTAGGTAGTCATAAAATTCCACCGTTTTCTTGAAGGGTTCAAAGGCAGGCTGCCACTCACCGTAGCAGTAAACGACACGTTGGGGTGGGGGTTCGAATACCTGAGCTGCTTCTTTGATGAGTTTCAGAGTGAAAGTCGTCTTTCAACACTGTGAAGGAGCAGCAATTATAATATTTAAAGGAGTTCGGAGAGCCATCGCAACACCATGCAGTCGTTAAAGTCTATTCGACACGTGTAATCACGATGCAGTACTGTGGGAAGAGTCGAACCACACGCTCTTTTAAACAGGAAATACAGAGAGTGAGCACTGCAAGTGTCTCCCAGGGGGTCCTGCAGAGGTGTCGAAGGATGTAAGTCGTGACGTATGCCTAGTCGACTGTAGTATTCTTGCATGGAGACATCGGGACTCGTACCTAGGGGGTCAAAGTGATCCACGTGCATTCCTTTCTTGTAAACTGCTATCCAGTGGGCTCCAGGCATGGAGGACGGATCGGTATTGTAGATAAACTAGGCTTCTGGTTGATTAATTCTGCAAGGTAGTCTGTCATGTGGGAACACACCGAGACTTGTGGGTAACATCGAAAGGATGGATTCTAGCTGATAGGTATTCATGAGCTGTAGTCAAACAGGACTTTACGATCCAATGGGATTTCCAACAAATTCTGGTATTCGACATACAGGATCACAGTAACCGATGCGGGTAGCGGCTTGGCAAACTTTAATTCAACTCTCACAGTCCCACTCTTTATTAAAGAAAACACTTGATTGCATTCACGTTGCTCGGGGGTCAATTGGAATCCGAACAATGTAAAACCTTCTCCATAGGCTTTTCGCGATAAGTTAATACCACTATCGGATTTCCAGGCATCCACAGCTTCCAATAATCCTTGGTAACAGCGGAGATAGCGCCCATTCACAAAGTCGGGTGTATAGGACTGGTGATCGCTGTCAATGTGAAGGCTGATGTAGTTTAAGTCGAAATGTTGGAAGTTAAAGGGATTTTTTTCGTACGATCCATTCAGGCTGGTACTTTCCACCATACCCAGTACCAGACGTACGGGGAGCTGACCTAGAAATAAATTGTCATGGTTCACACTTGTCAGACCTGAAGCAATGGAAAACATACGTAAATCCGTTCTTTGCAGAGGGTACTTGGTACTCTCTGAACCCAGCAGGCGAGCGTGTGCGAGGATGACACCTGAAGTGGGTTTGACTTTATGCACGAAAAATTCGACTTCGTGTATCTGTACTTTGTAAGAGGGGTCCGCTTCACCTGTCACGAGACAGAATTCGGGTTTGGATCTCAATAAACGCAGTCTCAGGTCGACTTGATTGAGCAGGTAACGATCTTGATTAAACAGGTCGGCGTAGATCCACGAGATGAATTCGATACCTGTTGGTTTGATGTAGCCCTTGCGCTGATTCCATCCCTCGTTCTCCCGACTGGTCAGCTCATTTTACCAGGGGTGTCGAGGTACCAGAGCGAGGTGCCGAGCTGGCTTCGTGTGGCATCGGTACTGTAATTCAATAGAGTCTCCAGGAACGCCCTGTAGGGGTACAGGGTGTGAGAAGCACTCACCAGGTGATCGTTGAGGAAGACGTCTACCTGGCTGAAGAGGGCGTGGAAGAAATGATTGCAGGGGGCAATCACTTCCGACGGTGCTGTACCATCGGATTATACAATTTTCAAGACGAGGCGTAGGTGACATCGGGATAGATCAATGTAATCGTCTGTTCCTTTCACGATGAATTCAAGTGGAGCATTACCTTCCAAGGAAGCCACAGGTAAATAATTGACATAGCAGCCTCTTTCTAATTATGAGACAGTGGTAGGGATCAGAAACAGGTCCAGTTCTGAATTGGCACAGTCGCCAGAATCAGCGTGAATTTTCTGAATGCTCATGATGAAAACACGTCCTGCACAGTACAGTGTCTCTTCACTTTATGAACCTTGGGATGTTGACGACGGCGTTTTATTCCTTTCCCTCCCTGCAGCTTTGAACTGGCACGTTGTAAGAGGTCGGCGCCAGCTTCACGGAGTCCCGCTTTGGCTGCAGATTTGAAATTTTGCCCCTGGGACATCTCTGAAACGAACCGTAGCCCACCCTTACGCAGGGTGGACAGCGCAAGTCGTACGAGAGGGCTGATGAAACGTCCGATCCAGGCAAAGATGCTTCCTAGCCCATCGCCTCTCTGATAACGAGGACCACGGAACACACCCTTCCCCGTTTGGCTCTTGTAGTAGCTCACGAAGGCATCTGCAGAAGGGGGAACGAAAATTAACCCTCATGACGGAAATGTAACTTGACTAAAACTTTACCGAATTTAAAATGCAGAGGTTCTCCAGTGTCGGTACAAAGGAAGATTCTCACACTCTCGAAACTGTTCCTTGCAAGGGGGTAGTAATCAGGTTGCTGATACACTGCAACAATG
This sequence comes from Ryuthela nishihirai, assembly GCA_038380435.1. Taxonomy (NCBI): domain Eukaryota; kingdom Metazoa; phylum Arthropoda; class Arachnida; order Araneae; family Heptathelidae; genus Ryuthela; species Ryuthela nishihirai. The sequence goes on along the minus strand of JAWZYU010000020.1, from coordinate 33,190,594 downwards.
GCTTCGTTATTACTGGTTCTGATGGCAGGGTTCACGACACACAACAGTTCGCCGTGAGTATCACCTATCAACTGAGGCGCAATCAGGTCTGAATACAAATAAATACCATACATTCCTCTGTTCATATCGATGGGATAGTCACCCTGGACTTTATTCAGTGGTATATCTAATTTAGTAATTCCTAGCATGTCTCCTAATCCGGGGTTCGATCGAGGAAATTTAATGTAATGCGACTTGTCTGTATCCATCAATATGGTGTGATCTGCCTGTTGCTTGAAACGGTAAGCTTTTCTCATCCTGTAGGGTAACATCTGGTTCATTGCATCGAATAATGATTCGGCTGTTTCGTATCGTCCGTGGGATACCTTTCGTTCTTGGAAACTACCTGGGGGTATCACGTAGAAATAACACTTGTCATCTATGTCGAACGTTGGTGTATTGCAAAGTTTGCTGGCAAATCGTTGGTGGAAGGATTTATCAACTTCACCCTCCCCGATACACAGAAGTTTGCCGAAATTCGTTTTAGGAAACATCAAACCGTATCCCTCACTCGGTTTGAATACCCAGTTACCGCTGTTATAGGAAACTATTATTTCTTTCGGGAGCTGGGTGGTGAGGAGAGACAACAGTTCCATTCGAGTTATTTTACCCGGTTTAAGTTTGATTTTCCTGTATTCTTCGGTGGGAGTGTAATATTCATACATGTCATTAGAACCGTCCACATTGTACCAGCTCACAGGTAAGTGAACTTCTGCTAGTCCCACTTTCCATTTTCCGCTCAGTCTTAGGGGTTGTGCTAGACGTCCCCTAATCAGTCTGCGAATTGTTTGGGTAAATATTCTGACTAGCCGTGGAGGGTAGGGTCAGGTAGAAACTATCCGTTTTTTAGGGATCCAGGAAGGTTTGGGATAACCACGAAATTTGACCAGTGCCTTGTGACCTTTACGCTCGATTATTTTCTCGACCGTGTAAAGTTCGGGTTCTGTCACTTTTTGAAGTTCCGATTTATAGAATGTACCTTTCAACACTTCTCCCTCAGAATCCCATATGACGTACACAGGGGGTTGTCGCTGTAACACCTTGTCGACTATAAATATTTCTTCGGTCCACAAATGCGTTCCTGCCTTCTTGAAGGGTACTTTTACACTGGCTAGTCGAACCGTGTCCCCCACTTTAAATGCCGGTTTTTCTTTTACTACGGTCGGATTGCGATAGAGTCGAACCCACACAACGTCTTCGTTGCGTAAGGTCACGTCCTTGGGAGCCATATCGTGTGCACTGTGAACGGTGTCGTTGTATCCCCGTACAACACGCGGTAGCACGTCCAGGTAGCGGTAGGTGTTATTGCGTGTATAATATCTCCCCAGTCTCTCGTGTAGGGTACGATTCCATCTCTCCACCAAAGCTGCTTTTTTGTCAGAGTAAGTGGCAAAGAACCGAATACCTTTCTTTTTCAGGAATTTCTGGAACACGTTGATGAATTCCGTACCCTGATCCGTATTTAAATTCATTGGGGACCGACCCTTGGAAAGGATTTTTTTGAAAGCCAACACCATTTCTTTCCCTGTTTTAGCCTTCATGGCCACCGCCCACCCGTACCTCGAGAACACATCGATGACTGTTAATATGTAGCGATACCCGTCATTGAAACGAGTTAGATTTTTCACCACCATGAGATCAGCTTGCCATTGTTTGTCCAACCCTGTGACGTAAACTTTGTTACGGGGGAACTTTCTGCGAACAGGTTTATGTAGCATGTAGGCAGGTTGCTTTTCTAACCATTCACGGACGAGTTTGAGTGGCAGTCCCGTATTCTCAGCTAACTTTTTTTACACTACCGAATCCTCTTTCGGGGTCGAAATAATTGGACTCCAAAGTTTTGTTTTCTGTTACACCCAGACGTCGTACCCCACCAGGTTTTGCCATTGATGTAGCGAAAGTGTAACACCTGTCACTGTAGTAATGTCCCCTATAAACTATCTGCTGTCAACTGTTAAGTTACACACGCGAATTTTGTATTCGTCGTCTAAGGCTTTTGACTCTCCACACTGAATATTTTTACTAGGAGCTACAATTTCTAATACAAGCACTGCTATCATTAACACTGTCACGATTACACTACCCACACTAGCTAACACCTTCTTTCTCCTATCCATACCAAGCCTAAAATGACATTGGATGAAAAGACAGACACATTATACAAGGTTACAATTATTTATTTAATTTATACATTTCATTTTTTGCCTCGTCGACAATAGCGTTATATTTTAGAGTGCAAACAAAACCAGAATCTACAAAATTCAACAGACCTCGTTTCCAGGCCGTATCCACAAATACCTGTGCTAGAGCGTTAATGTCCAAGTCACCAGACCACCCTACGATAGTCGGTATTTTTTCTTCGGGTTGTAGTCCATCTAACGGTATCACACGCATAAGTTCTTGCTGAAAAATATTCACCAACAGTGGGTAAACACAATCGGGGGCGTCGAAAACAGGCCCCAGCAGGAAAGGTCGAACGGATTCTGAATGTTCCATAATAGCTGTACGGAGTTGGTGATCTTTGGGGGTCCCGCACACGCTATGCACAATGCGCATCACTTCGTCCACGTGGATAGCCAGTGTGAACCATTGCGAAGCATTCAGTGTTATACAACGTCTCACAACACGGAACTGTAGAGTTCTTTGGTCTGCCGATTCTTTGATGAAGTCGACACAACGTTCACCATCCACAGTTCGATACATGTAGACACGTAAACCATGTGTCACGTACCATGTCTGTTGATCGGGGCCGATTTTCACTTGATCCTCTATGTGGGGACCGTGGCACACAAAGCCTCCCATTCAGGTATGGAGAGGCTAACCCCTGCAGCTGTAGGGTAGATGAGTTCACCATTTTCATATTTCTTGTAGCGGCGTACGTGCACAGAAAACTTATTTTTGAACAGTGTAGGTACAACGTAAACATCTTCACCGAGACACCACGCATCTGGATTGCTAGGCTGCATCGTGAACAATGACGCACCTGAGGGCTGGCCCTTATTTAACGAGGGAAAGCAGCCACCTAGGACAACCAATCAGGACCTGTAGTTTTATCAGGAAGTATAATAAGCCAATAGGAGACGGTTGGACTTTGTGATCGAGGATTGCATCATCTCTTTCTGCGTGAGGTTGCCACCCCTGCAATTTTCTGAGACTTGCGTCATCCGATCGTTGCCACCCCAAAGTTTAATTACGCCTAAAATCGAGGGTTTTTCCCCAGTACTCAGTCTATACAGTAGATAGCGCCACGGGTTAAAAGGGGGAGGAATTTTTCATTATGAATTATTAATTATGAATTATTAATTATGAATGCCACGACAGTTGCTACACTGTGGCCAATTTCCTGTTGATTGTGACATAGGGCCTCAGAGTTCAGAAGGCAACGTGGACCAACACGGGCCAATTTCCGGTCGGTGACGTCATAGGGGGAAAGCACTAGTGGGGGTACGCCAGGTTTTGATGATACTACTAATAAAGACTCAATATTGTGTACATGCAATAATCTTTGCTTAATTTTTATTTTAAATATATTTCCATTTCTTTCTTCCCTTAAATTTTTCCGCAATTTATTAAAATTTTGTGGAGCTAAAATCATGAAATGTTTATGGATAATTTCTTTTCTTGAAAAAGGTACATAATAAAGTTCTATAATTCTAAGATTTATTTTTATATGATGCAATTTTTAAGAAATCTGGGTTTTTAAACACAAACATAAGGATTTTATAAATATATAATTGTCTTAAATTCAAAATTTCATTTTCAATAATCATATTTTTTAAATTGGTAATTTTGTTATTCATAATAACCTTCAGAATTCTGTTTTGTAATCTTATTAATTTATTTAAAGAATTAAGATATGTTCCTCCCCAACTAATTAAACAGTATTTTAAAGTAGATTGAATCCATAGATAAATAGATATAGATTAATAGATTCACAGGATATGTTTTATCAGCAGGTGGATAATCCTGATCATCTCAGGTACCTGAACTGTTGCTTCTATGCGCATCGTCAAACCTACATTGGAGAAAGTCTTCCAGTATAAATGGCTCCAGCAGTAGTAGGGGGGGGGGGGGAACAGGTTTTGTCCTATGCCTGCGATAAGGGCGCTGTTTGATATTGTTGGCATTCCCTATCTCAATAAACATAGTTTTTTTAAACATCCTTGTCATAAAAATGTCCTCAAATTTATTTTATTATTGTATTTTATTGTTATTGTATTTAATGTATGCTAAGTGTATTTTCTTAAGTGTTCAAAATGGGAATGTGGCTCATTAGTTGGCATTCTGACTGGGATGGGCTGCCCTCCACATGCGCGAGATCAGCGGCAAAATCGCTTTTATTACTCTGCCGTCACTAGCCGGAGGCTCTCGTGCGGGTGGCAGAGAGGAGCGAATAAACAAAAAACTTCAGACTGAGCGTTGCTGGCAAAGAGGAAGGTCGTTTGTAGCGTGGACCCTAAAGAATCAGGGTTCGGTTCTGTGTGAACCAGGAAGCGGTTCTGTGTGAACCAAGGTACGGTTCTATATGAACCACGAAGCGGTTCTGTGTGAACCAGGTGGTTTAGGAAAGGATTAAGATATACTCTCGCCGAGTTTTGAGTTTGAGGAGATTTCTGTAAAGTACAGATTTCCACCTCATCCTATGAATGCTTGCAGTAGCAAAGCAGTATTTATATTAAAGAAAGATGAGTGGAGGAAGCCATTTCACTCTGATCTTGAGCGCAGTTAAGGCCCACGAAATCGAGCACATTGCCATGTGTGAATGTAAGTAAACTGTGTTGTCCTTCCTAAGGTGAATTAGTTCATTTCATCCTTCTAACGGCGTTTAGCACAGCACGTCTGAGGCACACCTGAGCACGGGTGTAAAAACCAGCGAATCTGTGGTTTCATCTAAGATAATGGTGAATATTAAATAAGTGGACTAATTAATCGTCTTCTATGCAGTGGCTCGGAACAGTGTAAGTCTTCTCCCCCCCCCCCCCCCCCCCCGGTCACGAAAATCCCACTAACAGTCTTCTCTCCATAGGTAGTTGGATTGCGAGGATTCTGTACAGAGATAATTCTCTTGATGTCCTCACACGAAAATTCCACTTTTATAATTAGATATTCTTGGCTTGCAAGAGGTCAAATGGATAGATAAAGGTCAGATTCTCAAAACTAATCTTACATTTCTCTTTTCAGGGAGGGAAAGTGAAAAGCATCTCCAAAAGATGTAGGTTTGTTTCTCAGCAGCCACGCTAGTGATGCTCTTCTAGGATATGAGGGCATTAATGAAAGGTTTCTCACTGTTAAACTTCAGACAAGCATTAAAGACTTGAATATTTATTTGTTGTTATGCCCCTACTGACGATGCTGATGAGGACGAGAAGGATAGTTTTTAGGAATAACTTCAGGATATTTTGAATTCGGTCAAGAAAGGAGATATTACCATTGTTCTAAGTGACTTCAATGCCAAAGTTGTACTGACTCTGACATTTGGGGAGGGGTGATAGGCCTTTTTGGTATTGGTAGCTGCAATGGCAATGGGCAACGTCTCTTACAGGTAAGTAAATTTAATGGTTTGAGAATAACTAACATGCATTACAAACACCGCGACATACATAAATACACATGGGTTTTACCAGATGAGCTGCATAAGAATATGATTAATTATATATTGCTTAACAGCAAAAGAGCTAGTTCTGTTAGGAATACCAGGTCATATAGAGGAGCTGATATTGGATCTGACCATTACCTTGTTAAAAGTGTCTTGTAACTTAATCTTAAAAACAGTTATACTAAGATTAAAAAAATTACCCTTAATTCTGAAGCTTTGAAAGATCCCGTTATAGCTACAGCCATAACTGGATCTTTCAAAGCTTCAGAATAATGATATGTTACTTAGTCATTATGACAGTCATGGTTTGTTTGCTACTGAAGTTGAGGAAGAATGGGACCATTTTAAACAGGCTTTTTCGGAAACTAATAGTACTCTTTTTGTTAAAAGTGAACAGAGGAGGCAAAATTATTTTAGGGATACGGCACTTGAGCTTATTTCGGAAAGAAAGAACTGCAGGAATGTCCTTAATCAATACCCTACTAGTCCGAATAGAAAGCATTGCAGAGAGCTTAAAAAACGTGTAAAGGATCAGTTTAGTTGATGATAAGAATCTTTGGCTTGATGGCTTGGCTGATAAAGCCGAGGAAGCAGTTAGACAGCACAACAGCAGAGAGCTGTATCAGATAGTTAATGTTTTGTGTGGTAGAAAACGGACAGGTATACAGGGATTGAAGGATAAACAAGGTAAGGTTATAGAAGGTGAGGATTCCATCATGGCTAGGTGGGCTGAGCATTTCAGTGATGTTCTAAACAATGTGGTTAGTTCTACTCCCATTGTTTGTAATGATGATAGATGCTTTAATTACTGGCTTTAATGTTGTCCGTAATATGGCCTTATATTATATTAATTACTGGCATTACTGGCTTTAATTTTAACCCTATATCATAGTCTGAAGTTATTTTGGTTATATCTAATCTTAAACTACAAAAATCTCCAAGGGTAGATGAAATTACTACAGAAATGCTTAAAGCTGGGAATGTTTCAGTTACCACTTGGATGACTAAAATTTTGAATATCTTTTATGATAAAGGCATGGTTCTTAAGGATTTTACCAGAGCTATTGTTATCCCTATTTAAAAAAAAGGTGATCGCAGTTCTTGTGATAACTATAGGGGTATGCTTACTTTCCGTTCCAGCTAAAGTACTTTGCATGATTGTGCTTAATAGAATTAAGAATATGGTTGATGGACAATTGCGTAATGAGCAATGTGGATTCAGAAGTGGTAGGGAATGTGTGGATCAGATTTTTCACTTTGGTAGATTCTTGAGAAATATTAAGAGTTTTAGAAACCTTTGGTTACTATCTTTGTTGATTTCAAAAAGGCTTCCGACTCTGTTCATTGTTATAATTTGTGGTTGATCGTGAGATAATATGGAATACCAGACAAGTTAGTTAACATAATGAAAGCTCTCTATAAAAATACAAGTCGTGTGTGAGAGTTGGTAAGATTTGTAGCAATTGGTTTAGCATTGTTTCTAGTGTTCGGCAAAGGTGTATTTTATCTACTTTTCTCTTTAGTTTGGTTATTGATTATGTTATGCGAAATTCTCTGGAAGGGCAAGAATCTGGGCTTAAATGGTCTAGAGATCTGAAAATTTCTGATTAGGATTATGCTGATGATTTAGCCCTTTTTGAAACTGATGTTGATGAGATGAACTCTTTCATTCGAGTTGTTGATGAGACTGGTAATAGATTAGGCTTCGTTATAAAGAGAGAAAGCTAAAGTGATGAAAATTGGTCAGGCAGGCTGTGATTCAGTTAATCTGAATGGTTGCACTCTTGAGCAGTGTCACAGTTTAATTATCTTGGGAGTTATGTAACAGATAATGGTGATGTGCGGCATGAGATTAACAGAAGAATAAGGATTGCTGCCGGGAATTTCAAGAATCTATGGAGAGTGTGGAGAAATAGGCGTATACACCTAAAGACTAAAATTAGACTGTATAATAGTTTGGTTCCTTCTAGAGTTAGTTATGGTAGTGAAATTTGGACACTTTGTAAACAAGATAACAGGAAACTTGATGCTTTTGATTGCAGATGCTTACGCAATATTTTGGGCATTAGGTGGTTCAACTTTGTAACTAATAATGAGGTTAGGCAAAGGAATCTGCAACTCCTTTAAGCAGCATATTTGCAGAGAGAGACTCCGTTGGTTTGGCCATGTTGCCCGTATGGATAATTATAGGTTAGCGAATAGGGTTATGAACAGTGTGCTAAAGGCCTCAGAAAGAGGGGGAGACCTAGGATGCGTTGGGCAGATAATGTCAAACAGGACCTTGTTAGAATTGGTGTACAGTAGGCAGATGCAGCAAATGTAGCTCAGGATAGATATGTTTGGTCTCCGTAGTTCATGAGTCCTTGTGGATGATGATGATAGTTGCAAAATATGAATGGCCAGGTAACAAGACTCTTAAAGGTTCATAGGATATGGAAAGGGAATCAGGAAAAAACATGTCCCTTCCATTAAAGCATTTGATGTCATTGCATTTAACCTGCACAGAGTGTAGTTTTCCTTCATAAGAGATGCTGGGGGTTGGCTCAGTCGGTATGGCGCAAAGCTCGCAATCTGCAGTTGCCAGGTTGGAGTCCAAGCATATCTCTGGTAAAACCCCACACTGCTCTCTGTCAGTAGGGAGACATCGATGGGCTTGGAAAGGCCGACGTCCGTCGAATTGGACGTTAAGTTATGGCCATTTGTGCGGGGAAGAGCCATACTATATGCAGTAAAGAACACGTTTAATGGCCTTGACGGGAGGCTACCATCTGACAGCTGTTCTGTGGGTTTCTTTTCTCGACATTTTCTGATCCCTTGAGGTCCTTGTGACTTTGCCATTTAGCCCATTGTGTGTATAAATGTACCCCTGAGAGGTAAAAAAAAAATCCATCCTATTTATTTCATCACGATATTTTTTTTTACCTTTACCGGACTCAGAATCTTTGAGTATTATATTCTTTATTTAAGTGAGAATTTACACAGCTTAGAATTCATTCTTTTTATCCTCTTTGTCATTAAGGAATAAAGATAAAAAAATCCAGAATAATACAGAAAAAAAAAAATATTCCAACGATCTTTAAGACTTTGCCAGAAATTACCTATGGCAGTAAAAATAATGCCTTAAACGAGTTAAAAAAAACAAAAGCAAACCAGTAACGACGGTCGTGAATGAAGAACTCCAACGAGGTCTTAAAACCACAAGCTCTTTTGTAATCTTCACGAACCATGGATACCGACATTAATTAATTTGTTAAACCCATCCTTGAAGCTGCAGTCCCGACGCTGGCTGGTAACTAGGTCGATAAAAGGAACAGTTGAAAGAGGTGGGGGGTTGAGATTATGAACGGTAATTACGGATAAGATGTAATGAATGAAATACGAGGAAGACATGGCAATGCACATTAAACCTCTGTAAAGGTTGCATGGATGCAAAGGGGCCATTTAGAAACTTCAACTGCAACCGTAATGGTCGAAGATCCTCAACCAATAAATATAGCTCATTTCATTACGAGCGGCGATTCCCAGACACCTGAAAATGTATCATCGTAACATTTTCTGCATTAGGAAGAAAAGAAAAAAAAAAGTTTGTCTTCTCTCCATAGTTACAGTGCATCGTCTTAACTTGGTGTAAACCTATATCGGTAAAGGTAGTTTCCCGTTTCGGAAATTTTTGTTCATCTCTATGAACTTTATGAGTCTGTTTATCAGCATATCACTCTCTTTTCAATGGGCTTTTGGATATACGTCCACTTCATTTTCAACGCACTTAATTAGTTTCCTGTGGCGGTTGAAGAATTATTTACATCTTGTTGATGTTATAGTCAGGAGTTTTAGTTTGTGAGAAAGTGACATTGGGTTGCTTTGCTCCTGATATAAATTTTTTCTCGCTAAATATCTCTTCGTAATGATGGCTAGATTAACACTTTTCGATGTCCTATGTTAACTGCATTTTAGCGTAACTTTCTACCTCCTATTTTGAACCCTATGCAAATGTACATTTCATGCTCCTCCTCACTTTAATTCTAAGACCTAGGCCAAATGAATTTCATACTCTGAGTTTTCAGTTAAATGGAGGGGCGGGGGTGTGGCTCAGTCGGTAGCGTGTCAGGCTCATAATCCGTAATTCCCAGGTTCGAGTCCCAACTAGGTCAGCGTTGAGATTTATCTCCGCAAAATTCCCCGCCCTGTCCACGGTCAGTAGGGGACACCGATGGGCTTGGAAAGGCCGCCGTCTGTCGGATGGGTGGCCCCGTATATGGTGGCTCCGTGTGCAGGAGAGCCATACCCTGTGCACGTTAAAGAACACGCTGGATGGCCTTGACGGGAGGCTACCATCTGTCTCCCAACAGCTGTTCCAATGGGTCCCCTCCCCAAATCTTCTCTGAGACTTCGGGATCTATGTTACCTGGCCATTTAGCCCATGGTGTGCAAAAAAGTGCAGCTCAGTAAAACAACCCAACCCAGTGAAATGGATCTCAATACCCTCTTATTCTTTCTCTAGGTATCATTTAACTTGAACCTAGGCCAGGCAGATGGTCCTTCTGAGAACGATTCGCTAACCCCCATCCTGCCTTCTGTAAGAAAGGGGACAACAATGAGCTTGCAAGACTGCCGTCCATTGGGTGGAATCTTAAGCCGTGTCCATGTGCAGGAGAGCCATAACTTATCCATGTTAAAGAACGGGAAGGCTACCACCGTCTCTTAACAGATCTCCAGTGCATCCCTTTTCCCAATCTTCTCTGAACCGTTGGGGTTATTGTAACCTGTCTGTTTAGATCATTTCGTTCAAAACAGTGCAGCCAGAAGTATAACAACCAACAACAAGAAATCGTATGCACGAAAAATTGTTTTAGCGACTTTCCAAGCCCACGATAAGGGTATTTTTTGTTGTAATCTCAATTCACTTACGATACAGGCTGAAGTGCACCTAGAAAACGTAAACGTAGAAGGTGAGTGCCGTCCCATGGCCGAGTGGTTAGCGCGCTTGGCTACTGATCTAAGGGACTTGGGTTCGAGACCCGGGTAAGGCATGGCTGTTTGTGTCGTTTTTCTGCTGAGGGCCTGCCATCCTCTCAGACCTTCTACTACGGCATATAAACTGACAGGCTCCTATCAGACCTCTGCGGCAAGCAGCTGCTTAAGGGGTATTTATTTTATTTATAAAAGGGGAGTAATTAGATGGAACTGAACGTACTGGAAAGCATATCAGAAATTATTCTTGCCAAATAGTTCAGTTCGTTTCCTTTCCGTTGTAGTAATTTAGTCTTGTAAAATATGTGATTATTTATGTGCAGCGAATCTTGATAAATAAGGGAGAAAAGTTGCACTTTAATACCGAAATTCCGTTAAATCCGAAAGTTTCTATTACGATGCACAGCGTGCATGTCCATATCTTATAATTAGATCCCCGCGAGGATAGCAAAAGCTTTATCCGTACCTTATCCTCTAAACTAGGGGTTCTCAACGTGGAGTACGCGGTAAAGGTTTTTGGGGAGAGCTCAAAAGTCGATAGGTCTCTAGTAACTAGTAAAATGCTTATAATTTTATAAGATTTGTTAAATTGTTTATGTCATTTTTTGTGTTTATCGATAAATGAAATCTAAGAATATAAAATTTAATGTGTATATAATATATGTTTTATTTTATTCACATTGTTATACTATAACTATAGTTTTATCTATCTATACAAGGGGTACGCCAGTTACATACACATTTCCAGGGGGTACGTGAAGCATAAAAGGTTGAGAACTACTGATATATATGTTTTATTTCATTCCCATTGTTATACTATAACTATAGTTTTATCTATCTATACAAGGGGTACGCCAGTTACATACACATTTCCAAGGGGGTACGTGAAGCATAAAAGGTTGAGAACCACTGATATATATGTTTTATTTTATTCCCATTGTTATACTATAACTATAGTTTTATCTATCTATACAAGGGGTACGCCAGTTACATACATATTTCCAAGGGGGTACGTGAAGCATAAAAGGTTGAGAACTACTGATATATATGTTTTATTTTATTCCCATTGTTATACTATAACTATAGTTTTATCTATCTATACAAGGGGTACGCCAGTTACATACACATTTCCAGGGGGTACGTGAAGCATAAAAGGTTGAGAACCACTGATATATATGTTTTATTTTATTCCCATTGTTATACTATAACTATAGTTTTATCTATCTATACAAGGGGTACGCCAGTTACATACACATTTCCAAGGGGGTACGTGAAGCATAAAAGGTTGAGAACTACTGATATATATGTTTTATTTTATTCCCATTGTTATACTATAACTATAGTTTTATCTATCTATACAAGGGGTACGCCAGTTACATACATATTTCCAAGGGGGTACGTGAAGCATAAAAGGTTGAGAACCACTGATATATATGTTTTATTTTATTCCCATTGTTATACTATAACTATAGTTTTATCTATCTATACAAGGGGTACGCCAGTTACATACACATTTCCAGGGGGTACGTGAAGCATAAAAGGTTGAGAACCACTGATATATATGTTTTATTTTATTCCCATTGTTATACTATAACTATAGTTTTATCTATCTATACAAGGGGTACGCCAGTTACATACATATTTCCAAGGGGGTACGTGAAGCATAAAAGGTTGAGAACCACTGATATATATGTTTTATTTTATTCCCATTGTTATACTATAACTATAGTTTTATCTATCTATACAAGGGGTACGCCAGTTACATACACATTTCCAAGGGGGTACGTGAAGCATAAAAGGTTGAGAACTACTGATATATATGTTTTATTTTATTCCCATTGTTATACTATAACTATAGTTTTATCTATCTATACAAGGGGTACGCCAGTTACATACACATTTCCAAGGGGGTACGTGAAGCATAAAAGGTTGAGAACTACTGATATATATGTTTTATTTTATTCCCATTGTTATACTATAACTATAGTTTTATCTATCTATACAAGGGGTACGCCAGTTACATACACATTTCCAGGGGATACGTGAAGCATAAAAGGTTGAGAACCACTGATATATATGTTTTATTTCATTCCCATTGTTATACTATAACTATAGTTTTATCTATCTATACAAGGGGTACGCCAGTTACATACATATTTCCAAGGGGGTACGTGAAGCATAAAAGGTTGAGAACCACTGATATATATGTTTTATTTTATTCCCATTGTTATACTATAACTATAGTTTTATCTATCTATACAAGGGGTACGCCAGTTACATACACATTTCCAAGGGGGTACGTGAAGCATAAAAGGTTGAGAACTACTGATATATATGTTTTATTTCATTCCCATTGTTATACTATAACTATAGTTTTATCTATCTATACAAGGGGTACGCCAGTTACATACATATTTCCAAGGGGGTACGTGAAGCATAAAAGGTTGAGAACCACTGATATATATGTTTTATTTTATTCCCATTGTTATACTATAACTATAGTTTTATCTATCTATACAAGGGGTACGCCAGTTACATACACATTTCCAAGGGGGTACGTGAAGCATAAAAGGTTGAGAACTACTGATATATATGTTTTATTTTATTCCCATTGTTATACTATAACTATAGTTTTATCTATCTATACAAGGGGTACGCCAGTTACATACACATTTCCAAGGGGGTACGTGAAGCATAAAAGGTTGAGAACTACTGATATATATGTTTTATTTCATTCCCATTGTTATACTATAACTATAGTTTTATCTATCTATACAAGGGGTACGCCAGTTACATACACATTTCCAGGGGATACGTGAAGCATAAAAGGTTGAGAACCACTGATATATATGTTTTATTTCATTCCCATTGTTATACTATAACTATAGTTTTATCTATCTATACAAGGGGTACGCCAGTTACATACATATTTCCAAGGGGGTACGTGAAGCATAAAAGGTTGAGAACCACTGATATATATGTTTTATTTTATTCCCATTGTTATACTATAACTATAGTTTTATCTATCTATACAAGGGGTACGCCAGTTACATACACATTTCCAAGGGGGTACGTGAAGCATAAAAGGTTGAGAACTACTGATATATATGTTTTATTTCATTCCCATTGTTATACTATAACTATAGTTTTATCTATCTATACAAGGGGTACGCCAGTTACATACACATTTCCAAGGGGGTACGTGAAGCATAAAAGGTTGAGAACCACTGATATATATGTTTTATTTTATTCCCATTGTTATACTATAACTATAGTTTTATCTATCTATACAAGGGGTACGCCAGTTACATACACATTTCCAGGGGGTACGTGAAGCATAAAAGGTTGAGAACCACTGATATATATGTTTTATTTTATTCCCATTGTTATACTATAACTATAGTTTTATCTATCTATACAAGGGGTACGCCAGTTACATACACATTTCCAAGGGGGTACGTGAAGCATAAAAGGTTGAGAACTACTGATATATATGTTTTATTTCATTCCCATTGTTATACTATAACTATAGTTTTATCTATCTATACAAGGGGTACGCCAGTTACATACACATTTCCAAGGGGGTACGTGAAGCATAAAAGGTTGAGAACCACTGATATATATGTTTTATTTTATTCCCATTGTTATACTATAACTATAGTTTTATCTATCTATACAAGGGGTACGCCAGTTACATACACATTTCCAAGGGGGTACGTGAAGCATAAAAGGTTGAGAACTACTGATATATATGTTTTATTTTATTCCCATTGTTATACTATAACTATAGTTTTATCTATCTATACAAGGGGTACGCCAGTTACATACACATTTCCAGGGGATACGTGAAGCATAAAAGGTTGAGAACCACTGATATATATGTTTTATTTCATTCCCATTGTTATACTATAACTATAGTTTTATCTATCTATACAAGGGGTACGCCAGTTACATACATATTTCCAAGGGGGTACGTGAAGCATAAAAGGTTGAGAACCACTGATATATATGTTTTATTTTATTCCCATTGTTATACTATAACTATAGTTTTATCTATCTATACAAGGGGTACGCCAGTTACATACACATTTCCAAGGGGGTACGTGAAGCATAAAAGGTTGAGAACTACTGATATATATGTTTTATTTCATTCCCATTGTTATACTATAACTATAGTTTTATCTATCTATACAAGGGGTACGCCAGTTACATACATATTTCCAAGGGGGTACGTGAAGCATAAAAGGTTGAGAACCACTGATATATATGTTTTATTTTATTCCCATTGTTATACTATAACTATAGTTTTATCTATCTATACAAGGGGTACGCCAGTTACATACACATTTCCAAGGGGGTACGTGAAGCATAAAAGGTTGAGAACTACTGATATATATGTTTTATTTTATTCCCATTGTTATACTATAACTATAGTTTTATCTATCTATACAAGGGGTACGCCAGTTACATACACATTTCCAAGGGGGTACGTGAAGCATAAAAGGTTGAGAACTACTGATATATATGTTTTATTTCATTCCCATTGTTATACTATAACTATAGTTTTATCTATCTATACAAGGGGTACGCCAGTTACATACACATTTCCAGGGGATACGTGAAGCATAAAAGGTTGAGAACCACTGATATATATGTTTTATTTCATTCCCATTGTTATACTATAACTATAGTTTTATCTATCTATACAAGGGGTACGCCAGTTACATACATATTTCCAAGGGGGTACGTGAAGCATAAAAGGTTGAGAACCACTGATATATATGTTTTATTTTATTCCCATTGTTATACTATAACTATAGTTTTATCTATCTATACAAGGGGTACGCCAGTTACATACACATTTCCAAGGGGGTACGTGAAGCATAAAAGGTTGAGAACTACTGATATATATGTTTTATTTCATTCCCATTGTTATACTATAACTATAGTTTTATCTATCTATACAAGGGGTACGCCAGTTACATACACATTTCCAAGGGGGTACGTGAAGCATAAAAGGTTGAGAACCACTGATATATATGTTTTATTTTATTCCCATTGTTATACTATAACTATAGTTTTATCTATCTATACAAGGGGTACGCCAGTTACATACACATTTCCAGGGGGTACGTGAAGCATAAAAGGTTGAGAACCACTGATATATATGTTTTATTTTATTCCCATTGTTATACTATAACTATAGTTTTATCTATCTATACAAGGGGTACGCCAGTTACATACACATTTCCAAGGGGGTACGTGAAGCATAAAAGGTTGAGAACTACTGATATATATGTTTTATTTTATTCCCATTGTTATACTATAACTATAGTTTTATCTATCTATACAAGGGGTACGCCAGTTACATACATATTTCCAAGGGGGTACGTGAAGCATAAAAGGTTGAGAACCACTGATATATATGTTTTATTTTATTCCCATTGTTATACTATAACTATAGTTTTATCTATCTATACAAGGGGTACGCCAGTTACATACACATTTCCAGGGGGTACGTGAAGCATAAAAGGTTGAGAACCACTGATATATATGTTTTATTTTATTCCCATTGTTATACTATAACTATAGTTTTATCTATCTATACAAGGGGTACGCCAGTTACATACATATTTCCAAGGGGGTACGTGAAGCATAAAAGGTTGAGAACCACTGATATATATGTTTTATTTTATTCCCATTGTTATACTATAACTATAGTTTTATCTATCTATACAAGGGGTACGCCAGTTACATACACATTTCCAAGGGGGTACGTGAAGCATAAAAGGTTGAGAACTACTGATATATATGTTTTATTTTATTCCCATTGTTATACTATAACTATAGTTTTATCTATCTATACAAGGGGTACGCCAGTTACATACACATTTCCAAGGGGGTACGTGAAGCATAAAAGGTTGAGAACTACTGATATATATGTTTTATTTTATTCCCATTGTTATACTATAACTATAGTTTTATCTATCTATACAAGGGGTACGCCAGTTACATACATATTTCCAAGGGGGTACGTGAAGCATAAAAGGTTGAGAACCACTGATATATATGTTTTATTTTATTCCCATTGTTATACTATAACTATAGTTTTATCTATCTATACAAGGGGTACGCCAGTTACATACACATTTCCAGGGGGTACGTGAAGCATAAAAGGTTGAGAACCACTGATATATATGTTTTATTTTATTCCCATTGTTATACTATAACTATAGTTTTATCTATCTATACAAGGGGTACGCCAGTTACATACACATTTCCAAGGGGGTACGTGAAGCATAAAAGGTTGAGAACTACTGATATATATGTTTTATTTTATTCCCATTGTTATACTATAACTATAGTTTTATCTATCTATACAAGGGGTACGCCAGTTACATACATATTTCCAAGGGGGTACGTGAAGCATAAAAGGTTGAGAACCACTGATATATATGTTTTATTTTATTCCCATTGTTATACTATAACTATAGTTTTATCTATCTATACAAGGGGTACGCCAGTTACATACACATTTCCAGGGGGTACGTGAAGCATAAAAGGTTGAGAACCACTGATATATATGTTTTATTTTATTCCCATTGTTATACTATAACTATAGTTTTATCTATCTATACAAGGGGTACGCCAGTTACATACATATTTCCAAGGGGGTACGTGAAGCATAAAAGGTTGAGAACCACTGCTCTGAACTTTATCAGCATCCGCGTTTATTGCCTACTTAATAACCTTCGAGATTTTTCGAATGCTCGAAGTACGATGTATGTGTGCGAGTAAACGATATCAGATTTATTAATGGTTAATTAACAGCTGAAAAAATATACGGTGAAAATTTTCTTAATTCCAAATTTGCAAATTATTCTGAATAAATTTTGCTCCTTTAAATGTAGTTATCAGCGATTATGGGAACGCACGTCTTTTTGTTACCCAGTTACTTTCCTCTGAAACTTCGTGATCTCCGCGACTGAAATTTTCATTCGACTGATTTTTAATTCCCGTTTTTTACATAATACCCCAGTAATTTTTTTAAAATTATATTCTGCTTCGCCAGCAAAAAAAAACGCTCCTTTCACATAGGATAAGTTTTTTAACTTGTGGCTTTATCCCAATGGACTTCTTTTTCCTTTTTAGAGTGAATATCACCATAGGATTTTCAAATCAGATTTTTTAACATTATCTCAAGTAGTTTTTTCACTCATATCAGCTATCAGTAATGAAATAATCTTTGCTCGCGTTCTGCATATCTTGGGATAGGTTGTGTTGTTTTACCTCTGAGCGGCACTTTTTTGTACACCATGGGCTAAATGGCTAGGTCACAAGGACCCCAAAGGCTCAGAGAAAGTTGGGGGAGGGGACCCACTGGAACAGTTGTTGGGAGACAGATGGTAGCCACCGTCAAGGCCATCCAACACGTTTTTTAACGTGCACAGGGTATGGCTCCACGGACTCGACGCCACGGCTTAACGTCCCATCCGACGGATGGCTGTCTTTCCAAGTCCATCGGTGTCTCCTACTGAGCGTGCGCAGGGCGGGGAATTTTGCGGAGATAAATCTCAACGCTGATCCAGCTGGGACTCGAATCTGGGAATTACATCTGCATAGCTTATCAAAATACGAGACTTTACCCGCCATCGGCGTTAAGATCAATTCTTTTATTCGCGGTTTTATCCGCGTTAAGGTTAATCTTTTATCTGCCGAGAGCTTTTAAATGCGGATATGCGCGGATAAAACCTTGGATATCCGTATCCGCACAGTGCCCTACTTATAGTAACCGATGCAATACACTAGAAACACGTTAAACATTATTAGATACAAAGATAGATAATTTTTATTTCAGATAATGTTTTACAATATACAAAAACTTTTGAGGTCTCACAAGAGTAGGTTCGTTCGTGAGATCTGCATAGAGAAAATTTTTAATTGAAAACATCAGTCGTCACATTGATTATAATACGCAAATAACAAAAACAACTCAAAACAAAAAAAATTCTAGAAATCCAGATGTGTGAAAATCAGAAAGGAAGAAACATTCAATATCTGTTTTACATGTAAACAGTTCTAATAGTTTAATGCAAAAAAGTTTCCACATCATTCAGTTTCAAAATGTAGGTTCTTGAGAACTTTAGAAAACAAATGATAATTCTTTATTTTTTTCATGCTGACCGGGAGAGAGGGAAAGGAATTTCGGTGCTAAGTACAAATAATAATGTCTAAAAATTTCCTTATGTAATGCAGGAATTTCATAATTTATGTTTTTATCTCGTCTTAATTGGTAATTATTCGTATCAGTTTTAATGCTTTCATTTCTAAAGTAAAAGTATTTAATTATTTCGAAAAAATAATCATAGCGCAAAATTCCTGATTCTCGAAACAAAGGTAATGAAGGTTGCGTTTTTGGGCTTTTAGTTAATAAGCGAATAAATCTCTTTTGCAGCACTAAAAGTTGTTTAAAATTACTGAAATACATGCCTCCCCAGGATTTTATACCATATGTTAATTGAGAATGGATTAATGCGTAATATAGTGTACACATAAATTTAAATGAAACTAAATGTCTTACGAGATATAAGCGGACCAGGTTACGGATGACCTTCCTTTTTACCCATGTTACATGCACGTTCCAAGTTAAGCATGCATCAATCCAAATACCAAAATATTTCATTGACGGCACAAAAGGAATTTGAGGACAGTTACAGTGACTTTTCGATGAACAATTTGTATCATGATATTTAAATTTATTGCGGTGCAAAATATCTGTAGCAGAACTATTTTTCTTTAAGTAGAAATAAATTGCATTTGTCTTTTTTAGAGTTATTGCTAAAACATTACTTGTGGTCCAGTTTCTAATTAATTCTAGATCACTATTTGCTTGTTTAAAATAATCGAAGAGGCAGAACCGGTATATGTGAGGCAAGTGTCGTCAGCAAAAAGTCGTCATTTACCTGTTAGGTTAATGGAATCTAAATCATTAAGGTAAATAATAAATAATAAGGGACCCAGAACAGATCCCTGGGCACTCCGTATTCAAATTTAATCCAAGCACTGTATGTACCTTTTATTTTTACTCTTTGCATTCTGTTAGCTAAATAACTGCGAAACCAATTCAATGCCACTCCTCTAACTCCAGCAGCTTGTAATTTTTGTATTAATTTTTTATGATTTACCGTATCGAATGCTTTTTCAATGTCCAGAAGATTGTTAATGCATGATTACTGTTATTCATAGCTGTGTAAATCGTATTTGTTACCTGTAATAGTGTATCATCCGTAACCATTTTTTCTCTAAACCCAAACTGATTGCTACTAAGAAAACATTTCTTTTCCAGATATTCATATAATTTATTTTTCACTATTTTTTCAAAACGTTTAGATATTACAGAGAGTAATGCAATAGGTCTATAATTCCCTAATTCCTTTGGGTCACCGTCTTTAAAAATAGGAACAATAGTAGCTTTTCCAAAATATCAGGAAACATTCCTTGCTCAATGGATAGATTAAATAGATTTACAAGTATTTCGATAAATTTTTCTCCCAACAGATGAATTAGTTCTGCGGTTAAGCCATCAAAACCTGGAGATTTATTTTTTGGTAGAAGTATAATTTGAGTCCTAAT